>PVHT020004020.1:51403693-51455098 GCA_004024745.2 Catagonus wagneri
TCTGTGTGGTCATGGGATTATCCACGTGCCATCTCTAAGCTGTTACCCAAGTTCCACCGCAGACGCAGCTGGCAGGCGGTCTCTCTTGTAGAGCTAAGCAGGTCACGTGGTGCTCAGGTGAACGCTTGCCTCCGTGCTGGCCGGCTGGGAATGACGCCGTTCCCTGGCATCTTTGAGCTGTCGACTAGAGAGTTGCTAAGAAGTCACACAGTCCACCCTTGCCATGTTTAGGTCAAGTAGCTGATGCCCAGGGTGGGGACAGAATATCCCAAGGTCCTTGTGTCGTGGGGCTCTTGGGCACATTCTGAAATCCACACCCTGTGCTGAAGCCTGTTGGGTAAGAAGTGCAGCTGGAACAGCTCTTGGCTCTTGGGGACAGTGGTGGGAAGGTGTTATGTCAAAGCCCAGCTTCATTTCCTGGACTCTGGGACAGCCCCGAGGACAGGCCTTGCTAAATGTCTGTAGAAGTGTCAGAGGGGGGCATGCGGGGGTCCCGATCTAGGGGAGTGGGACAAGAATGTGGTAAGCATCTCTGTTGAGATTGGCTCCTCTTGGGAGTGCCTTCAGTGTCCCAAGTATTGCTTGCCTGCTGGCTGCGTTCCATGGGAGAAGCATCTGGGTTCAGATTTTCATAATCACCTTGACTAGAGATTCAGTGTGTGCACGGGCACTCTTGTGGGTTGTGTGCGTGCATGCACATGCACACACACACACGCACACACACGCCTACACAAAAAATGGTCATTGGAATGGCTTTGTCCCCACAGTGCTGTCTGGTGTCAACAGCCTGGCAGTGTTGCACTCTCCCGTGCAGTGGGAGAGGGCGTTTGGGCAGCAGGTGAGAGCGGAGGCCATGGGAGTCTGAATGGAGCGAATCGGGGAGAACTTTACCCTCTCCTCCTGACTGGCTCCTGGCGAAGGAGGGTGAGGGGTTTGGAATTAGGCGGTGGGATGGAGTTCATTCTCAAACGCTCTCTTTGACCCCACATCTCCCTCCTGTCCAGGCCTAGGGGCTCTCACCAGGCCATCCCATGAGCAGGCTGTATTTTCCCCTGAGAACCTTAAGGGGTGCTAACTGGGGGCACGTTTTTGGGAGAGCCTTGTATGCTGCTGGCCGTCCATTAGCTCATCTGCATATTCATTTCGTGCCTGGTCTGAATAGGGCTCCCTTGCTTACCATGCGGAAGCTGCTGGGGACCGTGCGTGGGGGAGAAGTCCAAGGTCATACTTTCCATCGCCCTGGAGGGCACCCAGCCTCCTCGGGCCGGCAGGCGGTGGCCTCGGGGGCAGCTCTCAGCTTTCCGTTCTCTAGGACTTCAGCCAGCCAGGCTGCCCCGCTCACATTTCCCAGACACACGGACTGCCTCACACGGCCTTGCTCCTCGTGCTGATTCCTCTGCTTGGGCCATCGAGGCCTCCCCCACAGTCATGTGAGTGAGCCCCAGACGTCCTGAAGGGAGCCCAGAGGAAAGCCTGTTAGAAGAAAGAGCTTGGGCTTTGAAGTCAGCTGGAAGTGGGTTCCAGTCCTGCCTTCCCCCTCCTGGCTTTGCCTGCTGCTTCTCTGGGTCCGTTTACGCTTATCAGTACTGACCCCGCCGGGCCGGGGGAGGGCTGCCCCCTGCACAGCCCGTTCTTCTTTCCCTGCTGCCACCCCCGGTCTTAGTGCTAGGCTTGCGGACGCCGTGACCCGCTGGTTATCTGTCTCCGTGAGGCCCTTTTACTCAATGAATAGTCGCTGAACACCCCTGTGTACCAAATGCTGGGCCCCGGGGATGATTTTTGTGTGGCTGTCCGCTACCAAGGAATCCTGAGAGCCCTAACCGGGGGTTCCTGGAGGAAATGACGTTCGAGCAGAGTGCCGGAAGCTGGATGAGAGGCAGCTTGCAGAAGGTAGAGGGGCAGAGAGTTCCAGGCAGACGGAGGGAACCAGGTGCGTGGGACCTAACTGGTCACGGATCGTGTGAGAGTCTTTATCCTAACCACAGGGGGAAGGACCGGGCCACGGTCACGTGTGCATCCCCGAAGCAGTCGATGGACAACGAAGGACCAGAGAGGAGGCTGGGAGACCAGTGCAGAAGCGGAGGGGGACCTGGCTGGCTGGCGTGGGGACTGTGGCCGTGAGAGATCCTGGAGGTCAGGTGAGTGGGTGCGGGGATGGGTGGGCCACGGGCAGTGAGGGAGGGGGCGGAACCCAGGGACGCCCGGGGTCCTCCTCTTGTGATGGATGTGAGTGTGCCCGGAGAGCAGGCTGGGGGTCAAGGGAAGAGCCGCCCTCGGCTTGTCTCCCCACAGATGTGTAAGCTCCCTGCAGGAGGGATGGGCCCTCAGACTCAAGGTCTTCCCCACGGCCCCTTAGTGCCCACGGGGATTTCACCAGACTCGGTCCGGGCTGAGGCTGGAAAATCTGCTCCTAGCTCCCCATCAGTCAGCAGACTTGACCATGGACACATCCCCTTGGACTCCGAGGCTCCCCGTGGGGAGTTGGCCCTGGCCTTACTCCCTAGAGGAGGCCCAGCACCTCCTGGGGGCTCCATGCTGTGACATATGTTCCCGGCGTCCTTGCTCCTGGGCAGAGCCAGCTTGGGGGGGGTCTCCCATGGCCTCGCCGAGGTGGCATGGGTTTGGCCACCCTCCTGGCTGTGTCCCGTGGGGAGTGTTTAGACTATATGAATTTAAGGGGCTGCTGGAGAGAAATCTACAGTTTCTCTTATTATTGGAAAGAGCTGGGCTACCAGAGGCTACCAGATGTTCTGTGTCATATAATGTATGTTTTATGGCAAATGAAAATATATATAAAATCTGGACCCGGAGAGCTCCCTGCTTGCTGAAAGGGGGCTGGATTCTTCTTTTTATTCTTACTCTTTGCAAATTTTAGGCAAGAATTCCCTTCCGGGCAATGAACTTATCTGCCAAGTTGGGGCCCAGAGGGAACCCGTATCGGGGACTCGTAAACCCCGTCTTTTGAGGAAATCTTGGGGCTGAGGCCACGTTCGGCCCCACATGTTTACACAATACTCTCCCTCAGCTCTGAGGGGCCATTAGAGTTAATTGGGTGAATAATCTGTGTTTAAAAAGGCCCCAAAAAAGTATTTACATAATCCACGCTTTGCCCAAGCCCGTCCGAGCCTATTTGTGGGATCTGGAGTGGATCCCGGGCTTAGAGTCTTCCTCCTGGGCTTCCAGCACAGCTTCTCCTGTTGGTGACCATCCCTCGGTGGGGAAGGGACCGGCAGGCTTCCTTCCCGCCTGATGTCACGGCGGGGCCTGTTAGCACGTGCGCGTCCTGACCTTTGGCCGAGCCCGTGGCGTGGATGGATGGTCCTGAGAGGTACCCTCTGGAAGAAGAGGGTCCACGGTCTAGGAAGTTTGGGAAGCACCGCATCTTACTGCGTCTCTCGGAGGTTCCCCACGCTCATTATTCCACCAGGACTCCAGGAAGTGCTACAGTGAAGGGATGGATTTAGCTTTGTCTAATCTAGCTTCTTTCAGAAGTCTCAGATCCAAGCATCTCCCCTCTTCCTGATGCACAGCCCACCGAACTAGCATTCTGTACGAACACTTTGGGAGACAGAAGTTCCACTCCCTCCCCCTCTTTTTTTCCAGGGGACCCCTTCGGGTTTTGGCCACCCACCCAGTCATTGTATTGGCTGCCTTTGGTTGAGGACCCTGCGTACAGTCATGTTGGCTGTGCACACACAACCCCCAAAAATGTTTTGCACGTGACCACAGCCGTGCTGGTTCTTGGAGCAGGAAAGAGTCCAGGCCTTAGAGGCAGGTGGGGGCGCGGCACAAAGACCTGGCTTCCCAGGTCAGGGATCCCTCGCCGCCTGCCTGGCCCTGTGCCCCGTCAGGTGCTGGAATCTCTCTGCAACATGGTCTCTGGGGGTCAGTGACTGCAGCCACAGGGATTCAGTGGGACAGGAGCCTGGGGCAGCAGGAAGGATGCATTCAAATGTGCCCTGAGGAGTTCCCATTGTGGCTCAGTGGGTTAAGAACCCAAGATGGTCTCTGTGAGGAAGCGGGTTCGATCTCCAGCCTGTGGGTTAAGGATCTGGGGTTGTTGTGAGCAACCATCCTCTGTGGTGTAGGTGGTGGATGCAGCCGGATCTGGTGTTTCTGTGGCTGTGGTGTAGGCTCCAGCTGTAGCTCCGATTTGATCCCTTCCATATGCTGCAGGTACTGCCCCCAAAAAGGAAAAAATAAAAATAAAAAACAAAAAATAAAACAAATGTGCTCTGAGGCACCTGCATGGAACAAGAGTGGAGCGCTGGCACGTGTGCTCGGTGCTGCTTTGAGTCGTCCTGCTCATCAGTCTTCACAAGGTCCTCAGTCTTGGCTGCATGTTAGAATCACCTGGAGAGATTAAAAAATCCTGGTGCTTATTAGCACCTTGGATTTGTTAAGCCAGGATCTGAGTGAATAAGAAACGCGGCCTCCATAGATGCTCAAACTCCCCAGGTGGCTCCAATGTGCGGGGCTGGGGGAGGTGGAGCCACGGCTTCAAAAGAGCCTTGGGGGGGGGTGGGGCTTGCGGGGTAGGAAAGGCACGCGGGGGTTCACGGCTCCGCCCCGGGCTCAAGTGCATCGATTTGCCCCAGCAGACAAAACCGCCAGTCCTGCTCGGGCAGCCCCTGAGCAGCGTGGCAGGCCCCTGAGAGGAGCGGAGAACACCTCTGTGACCCGGCTGCCAAGGAGGACGACCCCTACCATCACGGAGCGTCTCCCGTGGCCCAGGTACCGTACCACGCGTTGCCTCCATCAATGCTCGCGTTCCCTGAGAGCTACGGTTTCCACTTAGAGCAGTGGAAACGAAGGCGCAGAGTGGTTATGTATGTGCCCAGAGTCACACAGGAATTCTGAAGTGATGGGGCAGTGATTTGAGCCACCCGAGGTGGCAAGTCCTGGGTGCGGTGCTGCTGAGAAGCGTTTTTGTAGATCACGCAGGCCGGAGGAGCTGTGTTGGGGTGGGGGGTTGGGAGTATGGGTGGGGCTGGGGATGAGGCTGTGTGTGTGTGTTCACTGAATGCGGGGTGTTATCCTTTAGGGCTGAGGGGAAGGGGATGATTTTGGGGAGAAACAGAGTCAGCAGGGTGCTGGAGGCAGCTCGGACAAGCCACACGGTCAGCTGCGCCTGTTTTTTTCCGACGGAGTTGGGTGATATCCTGCTGAAATCAGCAGCCGTGAGTATTTACACCATAGAAATTGGCAGTCACTACCACTGAGGTTTTTATTGACTAATTTTCCATGAGGGCTGCCTGCTACACTTCGCCGGCACCTCACTGAACTGAACCCAACCTAAATCCAGAGCCTTTGGATTTAAGGCTGGAGGGAGAAGCTAGAGGCTTGGATTAAGTCTAGGGGGAGAAGCCAGAGGCCAAGGAAAGAGAAGCGGGTGAGAAGCTCTTGGTGCGATGTAGTAAATCAAACGAGAGAGGCAAACGAGCTGCTATGACTTGGGATAATACGGTAGAGAGACATGGTGAGTGCTGGATAAATGTTAATTCCTCTTCAAACTGGGATGATTGGAAAAAAAGAGGAGCATGGACTGGGATGAGGATGAAGGAAAGGCAGGGACCATTCTCCAAGAAGCTGTGAACTGCTATGGAAGTTTTGTCCTACCACCCAGGCGGTGAACTCAGAACCGAGCTGCACCTTGCAGACTGGGGCCAGAGCGCCAGCTGTGTCTCCGGAGCCTGCCTCTGGGAGGGGGTGGGCGGGGTTCCAGCAGTGAGATGGTTAAGTCGGAATAACAAGGGGTGATTTAGCCCAGCATTCCCTCGCTCACCGCTAATGCTCCCGGGTTGCAAATCGACCTGTTTGTCAAGTCCCTCTCCACAGCCTGGCTCTCTCTCTGGCTGCTGGCGTGGTTTATTAAAGACGCGTTTGCTACCTGTCATCTCAAACGGCCTCCTTTATCCAAAACCGAGTAATAGAGACATCTCTCTCCAGGGATCCGGGATGCAAATGCCCGAGGACAGGTTGCCAATTTGCTGCGTGTATTAGGGGAAGGAAGCTGTCAAGGGAAACGGCCGGGATCCAGGCTCTTCTAACAAGCTCATTTCTGGGTTGAGGGGAGACCTGGGCCGCTCGAGTTTAGATTACGTGGGCACGCGCCTCCGCTTTCCTACGGACAGCTGTCAGCAGCAATCGTTTCTCCCCGGGAAACAAAATTGGCTTTTCTTCCTGCTTCCCCTCCCCCAGCTCGGCCTTGGGTGGTGGTGGTGGTGGAGGGGAGCTGCCAATAACTGTCAAGAAGCCGTCCAGCTGCGGAGCTGAGCCGAGCCCATGGGAACGAGCGCGAGGGGAGCGGCGGGCAGCGCCCCGGTTTGCAGCCTGGGGAAGTGGGTCCTGGCTGGTGCAGCCATGCTTGCTGCGGCCCAGAGGAGAGGGGTCACTTCCTCCCTGAAGGGGAATTAATCAAAGCAGGAACGTGTTCTGGGGGAGGAGGTGCACCCCTCCCCCACTGCTCTCATTCTAGAGGGGGACATGGGCCTCCTTTCTGCCCAGGAATCTTCCCCACACTTGTCACCCACCATTAGGGACCCCCCAGGGTCGTGGTTTGAGTCTTGTTTACTCTGTAGAGGGGAACTGCCCTGGCTCTGGGCCCATGCAGCGTGACTCATGGGGTCCAGGAGCTTTCTGCCCCCAGGAAGACTCTAGGCACTGGGTGCAGGAGAAAGGGACCCACCAGAAGTTCCCTGCAGCCCCTCGTTGCTCTGCTCGCCCCTCACTCCAGTTTCACAGGTGAGGAAGCTGTGGCCTGAGGTCTTTACGATAGCTAGCAAGTGCCAGGCTTTGACCTGGAACCGAGTCAGGACTGTTGGATTTCCTACATGCCTGTGCTTGGCTGAGCTGTGCAAAAGGTTCAGGGGCAGGGAGAACTGGCTTCCAGTTCCTCTGTCGTTCCCCAGTGTCACACGGTGGGCTCGGGCTGTCCACCTGCCTGCGGGGCCCCCACTCCTGAGCAGGCTTGGGGGGCTTTCTTGGGTGTCCGCCCGAGTTCTCACGATCGGCAGAATCCCTGTTCCCACCGTTCCGTGCCTTCACTCCACCCGCCAGCCCACCTCAAGCCAGTGGGACCCCAGGATGGGGCCAGGAGTGCACAGAAGTGTCCCGTGAGGGTGGCAGGGGTTTGTTCCTGAGCTGGGCAGAGGTGACCCGGGTGCACGGAGACACCTGTTGGGCCTGGAGGCCAGAGCCGGCTGAGGAAGGCAGCAGTCAAGGGCAGCCAGATGCTGCCTTGGGGTCTTGGAAAGAAACCTCAGCGTGGGGATCAAGGCCTGCAGGGCGGGTTGGGCATCTGTCTGCGGTGGGGAGGCCCCACTGAGCAAGGGGCACCACCGAGCTGGATGTTGCTCTCTGCACATTTGGCGGTTTCCCTGTCCTCTCCTGTTTTGGGTGGATGCTTGGTTCAGGCTTAGTACTAGCCTGCCCCATGCTTTCCTGTTCCCTGGTGTCGTCCTCACCCCTTTGGGGCCTCTCTTAGCCACCTGCCAGTGCCGATGGGGCACAGAGCATGTGCCAATGCCACACCTCATTGGCAGGTCTGAGCCCCTCTTTCCTTCCCACATGTCCTCATTTCCTTCCTCGCCTGTCGTCGTCGGCTCCTCTTAGAGGCTGCGGGGCTGATCGAACCCCACCTCCCCAGTTACACACTCATTTTACGGATGAGGAAATTGACCCTTAGAGAGGTTAAAGGTCATCGCAGGATTTGAACCTAGGCATTCCGATCCCAGAGTCGGTGTTCCTGCCCCTGGCGTTGGTGGTGGCAGAGGTTTGGGCTTAGCGGCGTGGATCCCCTCAATTGGATATCTCGCCAGTTTTGTGTGTCGTTATCACTCGGCTGTTGTGGGTGCTGACTATTGAGAGCAGTGGGTCTAAGATAACTTGTCTGGCCCACATCTCAGGGCTGCCCTGGGGGGTGAGGTGGGAGGACAGACTGGAGGAGGAGGGTTGCAGGGGCTCAGATCTTTTGGGGCTGGGCTTGCTGCTCTCGGCTCAGCCTGTAGCGATGCTGGGCTGCGGCTGGCTTTGCCTGCTGACGGGGCCCCAGGCTGTGGCTGTGAGCTGGCTAATGAGCTGCCGGTGCCTGCTTCGCGGTGCCTTGCGGCAGCTGTGCCACCGTGGCTGGCCAGCTCAACATGAGGGAACCAGCTGCGGGTGCCTCTGCCCCGCGAGGCGGCACTGCATCCCCGCCACCAGCCCAGATGCAGATGCGACGAGAGCCGCCTCCAGGGTGAAGGGTGGCAAGGCCAGGAAGAGAAAATGGGATGTCCGTGAGCTTCTCCCCACACATGACATTGGTCTGCTTGAGGCTGTACTTCAACTTGAAGGTGAGACCTTGAGCAC
Organism: Catagonus wagneri; assembly: GCA_004024745.2. Lineage (NCBI taxonomy): Eukaryota > Metazoa > Chordata > Mammalia > Artiodactyla > Tayassuidae > Catagonus > Catagonus wagneri. Next base: position 51,412,043 of record PVHT020004020.1, read on the forward strand.
AGCACTGATACTGAGCCCCAGGTATAAGCAGTCCCATGGGTGTCAAATGACGGTGTCAGTGAGAGTGATAACCATTCCTATCTCTCAGGCTCATCAGGGATGGGATGAGATGAAGTGTGGAAGGCAACTGGTATACAGTAGGTGCCAACTAAGCGGTCGAAGCTCTTCTTTGTGTAGGTGGGGTCGGGGGAGCTGGGCATCTGGCCCCCCTCCTCTGTCTCGGTGCCTCTCGCTTGCTCTAGCCTCCTCTCTTCTCGGCTGTCTTCCCTCTGCTCTGGCACTCCGAGGCCTTGCTCCGGAACGCCAGACACTGTAATTTCTCCAGGGGGCATTCCACAGGAGCCAGCCTCACGGAAGTCTTGAAATAGATGTGCGAATGCCAGAGTTGGCAGGGCCCCTAGAGGAAGCATGGAACAGGGGAATGGCATGGACGGAGGAGCCAGACCAACCTGGTTCTCTTCCCAGCTCTGCTGCCTATCCGCTGTGTGGCCTTGGGCAGCCCACGGCCCTCTCTGAGCAGCCTCCTCAATTCCTGCCTTCAGGCACCTTTGTGAGGCCAGAATGAAGAATCTTGGCAAAGTGAAGAAGTGTATTTGTGTTTCTCTAATAACACGTGTGCCTCTGTTGGGAAAAGCTGCAACACTCAAGGTCTTTTCCAGTCATCTTGGTCTGCTGAGGGGGCTTCTGGGGCTCAGAGAGGGCCGGGCTCACCTGATCTCCAACGGCGAGGGGGAGACAGGCAGGCCCCAGGTCCTTTCCTGCTTCTGCTCCTCGGAAGCACCCTGAGTTGGAAGGCAGAACTGTAGCCACGGCTGTCAGTCAACATCCCCAGGTTTCAGCCTCCAGTCCCTGCTAGCGGGAACAGGTCCTCCTTGTCTGGTGGGTCAGAGCCGGGGCCTATGTGGAGGTCCTCGCTGGAGCAGACACCACAGGGGGACACGAACCCCCGCCCCCTGCCTCCGGGTCAGCCTGCTGCCTTCCTCGGGGCCTGGAAAGCCCCAGCCACAGACACCCTCTGTCAGGGCCGAGGGAGCCCGGCCTGGATCAGGGAGAAGGCATCATGGCACGGTCTCTGCATGAGGGGAAAATCGGCTCAAAATAACTCCCAGATTCATGCCTGAGCTGCGCAGGTGAAGAAGGCAGGTAGGAAATTACAGCCACTTGAGGCTTTCTCTCCCAGGGACTTGATTAAAGCTGAGGAGTGTTGGAGCCAAAATAGCTGGGAAAAGTACCCTTTGATATGTTCATTTGGTTTTCATTTGGGGCGGGGGGAGCCCACAGGGCAGCCCCAGCTTATTTTATTTCTGCTGCCTTTTAGCGGCTTTCACTTGGCTCCTCTCCCCCACTTCCACCCCGTCCCCTGCTGGAGTTTGTGAATTTCAAGGTCAGCTGAGAGTCAAACCTTACCATGCTGGTGATGAAATGCAAGCAGATGTGGCTGATTTGGCTGATGGCGGCCACACCCTGAGAACCGGGCTCAGTGCTGTGGGTGATGCCTGGCAAAATTAACGAAGTCTGATGGCTTACAACCCCGGGTCTCCACCGAGGAGATTCAGATTTCCAAGTGAGGGCCATTCAGGCGTGTGTTTTCCCCGGGGGGATGGGGTATTGAGAGAAGTGATGCCGCCTCGAGAAGGTGTGGCCGCCACATCCTCCATGCCAGTGACCGAGAGGCGGCGGGTGGGTGCCTAGTGGGGATCGGCCTTGGTCACCTAGTGCTGGCTTTGCTGGGTGCCTTGCCCACTGGCCCTCCTTGCTGATGGAAGGGACCTTTGGACTTTGCGATGCTGGTCACATCACAGGCCCCTCCGCTTGCTCTCGTCCCCTTCCAAGTGGGTTAAGCCATTGGCAAGTCCTTGGCCCATGACCACCAACGTGTTGGCAGTGACCTCCGGGAAAGGTCAGTTTTAGGCTTGGCTTGCTGGCATCACCCACATCCCTCTGTGACTCAAAGTGGCCCAGCCGGCTGCCTGCCACTCCAGCGCCCTGGCAGACAGGCTCGGGTGGTACAAAGAGGAGGTGGTTTCTGATGTTCCAGCTGCTTCTGGCACTGCCCCAGACCCTGGCCCTCCGTCTCCACGGTGAGTCCTGCACTGCTTCCCCACGCTGGTTCAGCGGATGCAGAGTGGCGGCTTTGTCCCCGGTACACGTGGGAATCTGCCCTCCGAGTGACATGCTGGGGCCGGCTTACAAGGAGAGCGGGGGGACCCGGCAGACTTGGGTTTCTCTCTCTGTGCTCACCGGTTCTTCCCAGCCCGTTCCCTGCACCCGCTGCTCCCGAAGCACAGCCACGGGAGACAGCAGATGGGTGTACAGGCTGCCAGGCCGGAGGCCCGAGGGACGGGCGTTCGGGAGCCAGGGACGTGCTGGGAACCCAGGTCCGTCGACGGTCAGCCGTGGGACCTCGGCTCACTTCCTTAGTCCCCCCGAGACTTGGTTTCTTTGTAAGAGGGGATGAAGGTGCCCTCCTCAGAGCTGCCGTGAGAATGAAATGGAGCGTGTAAAGTGTCCGGCACAATTACTGGTGCTCAGTGACGTCCGCTGTTACAGCTATTGTCCAAATCCAGTGAGAGCCGTTCGAGAAGGCGTCGTAGGGAGGGACCTGCCTGGGCTCCCCTGCGGGCTGCTGGGTTTTCGTAGCTGCAGAGCTCAATCACCCGGCCTTCCCCTCGGCTGAGGGGCCCAGCTCGGTGAGGAGCAGAGGCAGGTGTGAGTTGGGGAATTGGCTTGCCATCACCCTCTCACTCGGCCTTCCGGAGTGGCAGCCTGGGGCAGAGAAGTGATGGGTCAAGAGATGTCCCTTAAATTGAATGGTCCAAAACAGGGCTTGTTTTCACGGCACAGTCATTGCTGGATGAGAATGCTTGAAATGCGAGAATTCTGCACGCAGAACAAAGCCGAAGAACCTGCCACAGCAGCGTATGTGAGTCCACCCGCAGCGGCTCGCAAACAGCCTGCCTTGTTAAAATCAGTCCCTTGGTGCCGGGGGGGATTAGCGCTCTGCAAACGTCCCATCCCAGGCCTGTCTGCATTTTCACTTTCCTGCTGCACGTCTCTTGCTGATCTTCCACCCTGCATCCCCCACCGGGGCGGGGGGAGGGTTTCCCATCCTTATTGGAGGCCACTCCCTTTGCTAAAAGGATGGAGAGTATTTGCTTTGCTTTGGGTTGAAAAATAGTAACTTGTGCAAGGAACACAGGCAGAGACAGTGTCCGGAAAAATCCCCCTACCTGGTCTCCTGCCCTGCGTGTCATGGGAAGGAACAGGGAGACCTGGAGCGAACAGGCCCCTCCCCGTAACTGTGTGGGAGTCTCAGAGGCCTGCCTTTCCTCCTCCTCCTCCAGGAAGTCCCGCCTGGTTGACTTGCTCTGCAGAGCTGGGGCCTCCACTCTGGGCCTCTAAGCAGCAGACACAGCTGCTCACACATGGCACCCCAGGAGTTGTCGCGTACAGATCTGCTGAGTGCCTAGCGTCCGGGTCACTCCCTGCTGGTGCAGCTCGTGGGCCGTGAGAAGCCTGTGGAGGATGCAGCGTCGAGGCCACAGCCAGGAGACGGCTCCGTTCCTCCGCGCCCCTCGGCTCCCCGCCGCTCTGGCCTAGCCAGAGCAGGCCCGGCCCTTCCTCTGACCCTGTTTGCGGAGCCTCCCCACGCTCTGGCCGCTCATTATCTCTCCGCTGGCGGGCAAGTGGGAGAGGCTGAGGGGAGCGCCAATTAGCCCGCCTCAGCGCCGCGCACCGCCCTGGATGCCTTCTCTCAAATGGTGAAGCCCTCTTTGGGGAGAGGCAATTTGTGGGGAGCTCAGGGCAGCATAATTTATGGGCCCCTTCTAGCCTAGGCAGGAGCGAGGTGGCTGTAGTTTCATTTAATTAGCCGGGTGTAAGCTGAGCACTTGGCCAGGATGGGCCTGGAACCGTGGGCACCGCGGCTCCTTTCTCTTCTAAGTGAAGCACCGCCGAAGAGGAAAAGATCTAAAGTTATTTCCTTTGCTGGATCCTTCGGTTAGAGATGTCTTCCCAGTTTGAAATATAAACCCACTTATTTTTCTTAATAAGAATGCAGCCCACCGGCTACAGCATTCTGCTCATGCATTTAATAGGAATAATTGGAGCTCAAATTATCATAGCCTAATGCTCTCTGAGGCAGATCCAGCCAGGGAAGCAAATGTGCGTGGCGGGCGCGGGGACGCGGGGCGTTACACCCAGCCTCCAGTTTGGCTGCTGCGAGCCCAGCTCCGCTTTGTGTTGCCTCACTGGTTGCATTTCGGGGGTGCCGGCCCTGGGACTGGGGGCCTGGAGAGGCTTCTAGAGGAAAGGCGGCAGGGTAGGGGGTGCTCCCACCAACTCTCAGCTGGGCACGGCTCTCTGGGTAGTTTTAAAGGATCATGAGGGTAAGAACGCTGGAGGTGGAAAGGACCGCGGCCAGCTAATAGTTTGGTGGCAGCAGCAATTCTGCTGAGGATTATGGACATAATTGCACATAATGGTGATTAGGGATAAATGAAGACAGCCCGCTCATTTTACACTTGAGGGAATTGAGGTCCTGAGGTTGTAAGATACACTGCGGATGACGGACCCTTGACCCAGTGCTTCAGAGCACAGAGGGAGGTTTGCAGTGATGCAATTCATAGACACAGCTGCCGGGAACAGACGGGATGCATGGACTCCGGAGGGTTCGTGACGACATCGTCTTCACCGGCTGCCTAGTCTGGGCTAAGCCTCACGCAGCCTCAGTTTTTACATCTGCAAAATGGGGCTCGTCACAGCTGCCCTGATTCCCGCATCGACTTGGTTTATGACACCTGTGAGAGTTAACGCAGGGGAGGGGGCTCAGCCAAGTGCCACCAGCTCATTTGAATAGTCACCCCCCTGAAGTGCTGTCACCTGCAGGAGATACTTCCCGACTCAACCCAGGCACCGTTGTGAGCTCAAAGTGACCAGAACGATCAGAATTGCCAGGACCGGGGGTGGGCTGCTGACTGTGGGTGGCCTGGATGGGAGCCCTGTGGCTTTCGCCAGATAGGGCCCTCGTGCAGCTCGTGTGTGGCAGAGAGTGCTCTGTTTTTCCTGAGCTGTCCTCCTCGGCGGTTCTTGGCTTTGTCCCCCACAGAGGCAGGCCCTCAGGTGAACCCGCGGAGGAACAGGGACATGGGGTCCGAGGACCAGCCAACTTGGCCCTTAGAAGCCGGAGAGGGCGTTGATTCCCAGGGACGGTGTGTAAGCCCTCCCTCCCTCCCTCCCCTTCTCTTTCTCCTTCTGGAGCCCCACGTCGGGCCATTGGGAAACCTGGGCTGGGCTTGAGGATGCCGCCAGGACTGGGCTGTGCTGTGTTGGTGCAGGCGGTGGCAGGTGCCAGTTGTACTGTACACCCCGTCGTCCTCGCAGGACCCGGGTCAGAGGCTCAGGGACTTTGCCCACTGCCATCAGAGAAACGCTGCCGGCTGGCCTATCGTCAGGAGATAAAGTGGTCACAGAGGCGTGAAAAGGGGGCTCCGGGTCCCCAGTGACCCTTTTCACCACGAGCCTCAGTGGTTGGCCTTTTGTTACTTAACTAAGCAAATGGCGCCTTCGCACTCTGCTCCCAAACTGCGATGTTGACTGCTTCAAAAAAGCGGAGCGAATATGATTCCAATATTTATCTTAGCACAAAACTAACATTTCAGGGCCCATGCCCATAATTCAAATGTTGATGGGGAACACATTGTGTGAATGTGATGCAAATATATACAAGGGGGAAGTTGCTTATATTTAATAGGGAAACATGGAGTAAACATTTTTGAATAAAATGGCAGAGACTTGGATTCTGGTTGCAGTTTTTCAGTTTAACACAGCTAACTGGCATGTCCTGGGAGCGGTCATGTGGTGTGAGGGCTCAGCCGGGTGAAGGTCAAGTTCTTGTTACCAGGGCTGCGTCTCGGACCGCGAGTCCCAGAGTCCATGTTCTGGGCATTGCCGGGTGCTCGCTGACGGAGACACTGCTCTGTGGCTCTGGGAAGTTCAGTGCAGCTTCTTTTCCTCTCTCATCTTCTCCGCTGCCCCTCGAGTGCTCCTTTGAGGCAAGAGCCCTTAAAAAGGCCCACGGGAGGGGGAGGGATGCCTTCTGCTCAGGGCAGGTGCCTTCTGCTGCTTTACAGGCGTCTCACTCCACGCAAAGGCTCACCCTCCCTGTGGCACCCGCCCCGTGTGGAAGTGGGAGGTGCAGGCCCTGCGTGTTCACGCTAGGAATTCTGCGGTGGAAACTGTGGCTGCTGCTGGCATCTGACATCATGCAAGAAGGGCTTGAAGGCCTTATGTAAACGCGCAGGTGCCTGTCTGTACCAAAAGTGGGGCTTTGACACGGGCAGGCTCCGTTTCTGTTGCTATTGCAAGGTGTAGACATGTGGGCACTCGCAGTTCCTTCTAGTGTTCTCCAGCCCATGTGTCCAATTGAGGAAGCAGTTCTGGGGGTGGCACCTGCACAGCCCAGCTCATGCCCCTGGATGATTCAGGTGCTAGGTTTGCAGAGGTCAAGGGGCTCTCTGATGCTGTGTGCTGTTTCCCGGGGCTTTCGTTGCAGTTCTCAATGTCTTTGGTGCAAGGAGACAGCCTTGTGACTTCTACGAGTGAAGAAAGGACACTTGGGACTTGTCCCCCTGTCTCTGTTCAGGAAACCGTCTTGTTTCCCAAAGTTTCATTGCTCACTGGCTGCGCTTCACATTTGTATGGGCTTCTTGAGGGGGCAGGACCCTATAAGCCTTGGTGCCCCACTTTCCAGGAGACAGAGTTAAAGCGACACTCGCCTGGAAGTAGTTCTTGGGGGTGGAAGGGGGAGGGGAGACCTGGAACCTCATAGGTTCAATTCGGAGACACTGACCCAGCCCCAGCTGTGCGCCCAGAGCCGTGTCATGTGCTGAGCGGGGACAGCAGGGTGGAGTGGGAGGCAAATCCAGGTTGGCCGTGGTTCCTCAGGTGCCACGTGCGTAGGACACAAGTTACATGCTCACTTCAGAGACTCAGAAGTGGTGGTAATAATTACATTGAAAATTAAAAATTACAAAGAGAATGCTGTGCTTAGACCGATGCCGGAAACTGTCCTGGGTACCTTATTAATTCATGTCACCCTCACAGCCAGTCTCGGGCGGACGGCGTTACCCACACTGTACAGCTGTGGGCAAGCACCCCCGGTCCAGGGTGGAGCAGCTTGAGTGGGGGAGCTGGGTTCTGCCCCAGTCCGTCCAACTCCAGTGCATGTGCCTTTAGCAGGTGCAAAGAAGCAGGTGCATGCCGAACCTTTTGCTGCTGCAGCCTTTTCGCTGGGCACTCGGTGCTTGGCTGATGGCTCTGACCTGGGTGTGTTCTCTGTGTGTCCAGGGATGGACGGGGTGGGGTCTAGTGCTGAGCGGAGAAGGCAGGGCTTCCCAGCCTTTTCTCTCTCGCAGCAGCTTTGCTCCTGTTGGTCCCACTTGCCGTCTGAGCCGACAGCCCCATGGCAAGGTAGGAGGCAGAGCTGGAGCAGCAGGGAGGTGACGGAACTCAGGCCCCGCCCCGCCTCTCCTCCTGGCTGTTTCCAGGGGCTACTGACCAGGAAGTAGATCCCGTAGAACATTCCAGCCCGCTGATCCCACTCTTGGACATGTCAAGGCTTTCACACATGGCAAGCTCTTACTTTGTACCCGTGCCTTGACCACTACTCTCTATTCCTGTCTTGAAGGCAGACAGCCCTAGGACTGACTTGTTGAGAAGCAACTGGTTGAGAATGCTTTGGACAAGCTGGCTGCGTGGGTGGTGTGAGGTCCCAGGAAGCAAGAGACAGAGTGGATCTCGGGGCCCAGGCTGGGCAGAGGAGAGGGGCAGATGGCTGCAGAGGTGTGTGTTGGAGGAGGAAGGGCTGGTGGTGAGGCTGGGCTGAGACACCCATTTTGAGCATCTCCTGCCTTTTTTTTTTTTTTTTTCTTAGGCCTGCACCTGCAGCCTCTGGAGGTTCCTGGGGTCAAGGGTCGAACTGGAGTTGCAGCTGTCGGCCTGCAGCACAGCCATAGCAACACGGGATCTGAGCCGCCTCTGTGACCTATACCAGATCCTGAACCCACTGAGGCCAGGCGGTGAACCCGTATCCTCATGGACACTGTTGGGTTCTTAACCTGCTGAGCCTCAACGGGAACTCCAGCATCTCCAGCTCTAAGGCATGGCCCAGGACTCTTCTAGATCTTCAGAAGATGCGTGGTTTGGGAACCATTTGGCCAAAGTGGGCTGATTCCTCCACGAGGTGGAGAATATTCGGCTGGGGCTGCGGGAAGAGAGGCTGGGGGAGCTGAGTCCTTGTGAGTGCGGTGTGTGGAGGGCCTGGAGAGCACGGCTGTGCTGGGCGTGGTGAGAGCCGTGCTCTAGGCTGAAGCCTGCGGCATCACCCAGGGCCCTTGGCGTGTCCAGGGCTGGTGAAAACTGTAGAGCTTTATGCAGACTTTTGTCCACCTCTCAAAGCCTTTCTCCTGCAGCATCAGTGTGTTCTCCTACTTCTCAGAGGGATTTTGGTCTCTAGGAGCAGCCCAGGATGTGTCGGGGGCCTGGCAGCTCTCTGCCACCCAAACAATGACTAGCAGGGTCACCTAGTGCTATTTCTAAGCCAAGAAGCAGTAGAGGAGGAGGAGGAGTTCCTGTCATGGCCCAGTGGTAACGAAACCAACCGTGAGGATTCGGGTTCGATCCCTGGCCTCGCTCCGTGGGTTAAGGATCCGGCATTGCCTGTGAGCTATGGTGTAGGTCACACATGTGGCTCGGATCCTGCGTTGCTGTGGCTGCGATGTAGGTCAGCGACTGCAGCTCCGATTCAACCCCTCGCCTGGGAACTACTTCCATAGGGCTCAGGGGCGGCCTTAAAAAGCAAAAAAAAAAAAAAAACAAAATTAAAAAGAAGCAGCAGCAGAAGAGGATGAAAGAAGCAGGGGAGTTGGCCAAAGTGTCCCATGTCTTGTTTCCCTGCAACGGACCTGTTAGCGCGGGCCTGTTGGTGCAGGAGAGAGACATAGGTGGTGCCTTTCCTGGTGCGAAGTGACGCCGCGTCTCGGCTCTGGGGGCAGAGAGGTCTGCTTGGGTGATGCAGGGACTGGCCTGCGAGGCTTGAGAAGTCTCTGGGAAGAAGGACGGGCAGGTGTAGGTGTGTCCCATTGTCGCTGACTTTTGAGAGCAAGAAAAACAGTTGTTTGTTTACCTAGAGATTCCTCTCCCGTTGCTGTGGAAGCATCTGGAAGGAAGGAGTGAAGTGGCAGGAGGGAGGGTGTGTGGTGCTGGCACTTCCTGTAGGGGAGGTGGCTGGGGAAGGGCCGAGGCGTGGCCCTGTCCCCTCTGCGCTCTTCCCAGGACTCAGCCTCTCCAGGGCCCGACCCCCGTGGGCCCCCACGGGGCAGCGCACGCCGGGTGTGGAGTCTGAATGCCTCGGTGACCCGCTTTCCTTTGGAGCTGTGGGTCTGAGCTGCACCGTCTCTGCCTCCGCGCTGTTTTCCCTTCTTCAGGTAGCCCGGATCCCCAAGCCTCAGTGATGGGGGGCCTGGGACGGCTGCGGTCCCTTCAGGTCCTTCTCTTCCCTGTGCCCTCTCCTCCCCCAGAAAGGGCTTCCCAGAGCACGGTCTGCGCACGACCGGTGGTGCCCAGAGGGAGTCTAGGAGGCGCCTTGGGGACTTTGGTTGAAGTTAATAGTTAGGGTTGTGTTTGACGTGTCTTAGGAGATACTAATCAGTGTGTGCAGCTTCTGATAAAGGATTTCTCAGGTATTAGAACAAAGCCTGTTGGTGGCAGCAGCGTATGATGCCGGCAGGAGCAGGGCTTTGGGGCCAGACCGCCTGGTTCAAATCCTGGCCCTGCCCCTCACAGGCTGTTGCTGTACAGACCGTGGGCTCGTTGCTCCCCGAACAGAACCTCTTTCTAGAGCTGTTGTGAGAACTGAGTGAAAGCATGCGGCGTGTGCAGAAAGCGGCCGACATAGCGTACGTACTTTTTAGGTGTTACTATTATTTGAAGAGAGTTAGGGAGCGGATACAGTGAAGCTGGTTTGCAAAGAGCCAGTCCTGGAGTCAGCGTTCTTTCTGCGTGGACCATTCTGGGTTCCTGCTTCAGCTCTGTGCTCACTCTCCATGTGTCTGTGGGAGGAGAGCTTAGCTTTCCGCCTCCTCGGTTTATTCATCTGTGTGATGGGAATGGCACGCTTAGCTGGCAGAGCTGTGAGGTTAGAGACCCATCTGGACTGGCACCCAGGAAGCGCTCGGTGGCAGCTCTCTTGATGGTGTTGGCACCGTCGGCGCTGCTGCAAGCACCCAGTGAGCGCCCAAAGGGTGGGGCTGCAGGCAGTCGTCTTGGGTGCCAGACGTGCCCAGTGCGGGGAAGATGCTGGAGAGGCTCGGCCGGGGTCTGTGGAGCCGAGGAGCACGTACCTTCTATGAGGTGCGAGGTGCGTGGGGCTTCTGCCCGAGGAGCTCAGGTTGCTTCTGGGAGAGACACCCAGGGGTGGGCCCCGGGGTGGGGGTGCGGGTCACGCTGGGATTTTGGGCTGCGTGGAGTATGAGGCTGCCCACTGGGGGGAAAGTGTGAGAAGAGACCAGCCAAGGGGGGTGTCTGAGCCTGACTGAGGCCCCTTCTTAGCCCGCCCGGGGCCTGCTGAGATGTGATCTGTGAATCTCGGCAGCCACCCCCACCCCCCTCCGCCCCCCATTCCACTCCCCCCTCCCCTGGCACCCAGGTCCCACAGCTGAGTTACTTGTTCCCAGTGGGACCGAGCTGACTCCAGCCTGTCCTCCAGCCGCTGGAGCCACCCGGGCTACGACGGCCCTCAGGGGGAGCCTCCAGCAGGCTGGCACCGTGACCAGCCAGGCAGGCCTCCTGGGAGGCAGTCAGGAGAAAGGACAGGCTCCTGAAGGCGTCGTGGGCAGAACTACCAGGTCTCCTGACCCCTGGCCTGAGGGAATGTGGGCTGTAGGGTTGGGGCGCTCGAGGGGACAGTTTCACTCTGGTGTCTGGGAGCTGTTGGGACTTGAGTGACCTGACGGTGTTGTGGGGCCTCTTTGGAGCGGTCTGGAGCCCGTTCACAGGCAGGGAAAATAAGGGTCCTGAGCCCTTGGCCTTGAGACTGCTGGTAGGACAGGGCCTCACACCACCGTGTGGGAAAAGCCAAGCTGGGGCCAGGCCAAGGTGTGCCAGTGTGTTTGCGAAATGCCACTTAGTGCCCTCAGCGCACTCTTGTGGGCGGGGATTGTTCTAGACCCTGGCACCTGTTCTCTTGTTTTCACTTAGTCCCCAGTTTTGTCCATGGCTGTGCATCTCCTCCGGAGACAGAGAGTGGCCGTCTCTGTGGGGAGGTGGTAACAGTCATTAAAAGTAACAATAAAAGTTAGTAGTAATAACAAAATATTATTACTATTACTTTTATTATTAATCCAAAGATAGTATTACTGGTTACCGGCCTCCTGCTGCTGTTAAGTCCGCACTTACGGCGCTTCCCTCTTGCCTTTACCTGTGCTCCCTGTGAACCCCGGGTGACAGGTGCCAGCTCTGTTCTGCAGCTGAGGAACCTGAGTCGCAGAAATCGTAACTGACTTTTTTTATTAATATTATTTAAAGGAACATTATATACAGCTTAGTAAATGGAATCAAACTCAGCCCTTTCTGCTTCCAGGGTCTATGCTTTTAATCAGTTTTTAACAGCCTTTCTTTACTTTGAATCTTCATCAGGTCATGGTAACACGAAGGCAGGAGAGGATTAAATTTTATTTTTGTCCTGCACTTGATTGTCCTCAGAGTGAGGGTTGTGAATTGGGACGATCCAGACCTTGACCCTGTCCCCTCAGGTCAGTGGCCACAAACCCGTTGCCATCCCCGTAAACCATGTTGAATGCAGCCGGCCGATCGGGGCTCCACTGAAGCTTGCCCTCTGCCAGTGGGGCCCCGAGGACATGAAGCCCTGCCTGGCCTGGGTCCGTGATGAGATGTCCAGAGAGCCTGTCGTGGCAGCGGGCAAACACGGCCCTCTCCCTGGGGTACCTTCCTCTGGCTGGTCTCGGTCCTTTTGCAACCAGCTCTGGAGTCCTGTGCCTTAGTCAGTGTCAGAGAGGAAGTTGGGATGTGTGGGGCAGAGGGAGATGGGTGAGGGTTGGTTCTGCTCTTGGGTGAGCCCCAGACTTGCTGTGTGCACCTGAACTGGTCATTCTCCATCTCCTGGGTGTCTGCCGCCTTCTCTGTAACGTGGGTGGTGATTCCAACCCAGGCTCAGACACAGGGTTGCTTTGAGGACTGTGGAGATGAGTGAGTGAAGGGTTTGGCTGCTCCGAATCCAAGAGGGTGTGTGGTTGCCTTCAGACAACTGCTGGGAAGCTGAGCTTCATCTCCCCTCCCCACCACTGGGTTAGAGGCTGTGTGTCCCCAGCCCTCCTAGATCCTCTGTTAGAGCTGTCATCACACTGCTGCCAAACTGCTGATCTATAGGGTTGTTCCCCGCCCCCACCAAATCCGAGAGTTCTTGAGGGAAGGGACTGGGCTTTGATCACCATTGATGACACGGAGTTGACACTTGGTAAATATTTGTTGAAACAATGGATAATTGGATGAATCCATTTTCAACCAGGGGAATTGGCTGCATGTCCTTGCGAATCTGTTCTGATCTCTCAAGTGGCAAAAGACTCCTTCAAAGTACGATTAGAAAGCTGAAGAATCAGATAGGATATTTCCTTAACATTTTCTGAGTAGAAAATGTTCATAGATCAGGTGTGGCTTGATCCAGCACCCAAACGGTCTTCTAACAGGTTTCTTTGTCCCCGTGCTTTGGTTCCTGTAAATGAAGCCAGTCCTATTCGCAGGCCCCACGTGGTTAAGAGATGACTGCCCTACATCTTTCATTTGGTCCAGTGGGAGAGATGGGGAGTCTCTATATGGAGGTTCCCAGGCCAGGGGTCTAATCAGAGCTGTAGCCGCCGGGCTATGCCACAGCCACAGCCACGTGGGATCCGAGTCGTGTTGCAGCCTACACCACAGCTCACGGCAATGCTGGATCCTTAACCCACTGAGCAAGGCCAGGGATCAAACCCACAACCTTATGGTTCCTAGTTGGATTTGTTAACCGCTGCGCCACAACGGGAACTCCGAGATGGGGCGTCTTTGTCCCAACATTCCTAGTAGAGGTCCCGGGGCTCACTCTGATTGGACTGGCTTTGCTCACGTGCCCTCCCCTGAACCGGTTACTTGGCCAGGGGAAGGTCACATGCCAATTAGCTTAGCTGTGGGACTTGGACTCAACTCCACACGGAGTGAGAGTGTAGGAGGGATAGTTCCCCCAATAAAATTAAGGATTTTGCTGGAAGGGGAGGAATAGGGGGAAAAAATAAGGTATTTTCGTCGTAGATAGCATCTTAGGTTTTTTTTTTTAAAAAAAAAACAAACAAACCTGTGTGCATTAGTGCATCAGTTCTATGCTCCTTGAAGCTGAAAAGACGATTTCCTCTTCAGTTAGCAGCATCAGCGCCTGCAGTTGTGTGTGTCCCCAGCTAGCTGGAGCCCAGTTGCCCCTCCTAGGCTGGCTCCCTGGCTGCTGGCGGTGGGCTCTCGTGTGCTTTTTGGCTTAAATGTCTTTCAAGCTGTGTGTCTCGCTCACTGGATGTCATCTGGATGGGGCCATAGAGGTTATTTTTTCCAAATGCCCAGATGAAAAAAACCAAAGCTCCGAGAGGTGGTGGTGACAGCATAGCCAGTCGGTGTCACAGCCAGGATCCGAACCAGGTGTCCCGGCCCCACCTGAGCTTTCTTCCTTACGTTCTTGCTCCGTTCTCTGCAGTACTATTTCTACTCTGAGAGGAGATTTGAGAGCCCCAGGAAGATGCAGGAGAGGCTCATGCAGGAGCCTAGAGGACTCAGGTCGGAAGGCTGAGCATCGATCGACCCTCCGGACAGTGGCCCCGTCACCAGACGCAGCCCAGAGCCTGCGGCTGGCCCCAGTCTCCAGCAGGTGAACGCTTACGCTGGCAGCCTTGGCATCTGTCTTTGAGCTGTGATTAGGGTCTCTAAGAGTAACCATTATCTGTGTGCCTCGGGAATGCATGTTTTTCACACATGCAGCCCTTCTAGAAAGATTTAGCCTGGGGATGAAGCAGACGGGGCTCGACACCGAGGGCAGATACCAATCATTTTTACAATTGTTTGCAACAGGAGAGGAAACATGAGCTTAACAGTCCTGTTGTGGATGGATTTGGGGGGAGAAACACGAATGAATTGTCAACAGGATGGCTTCTGCTTTTATCCTGGGATTTGCTGCCGTTCCCTGCGCTCTGGCTGCCCTGTGCAGAGCCCCGGGATTTAGACCGTCCTCGCAGGTGCGGGCCTCATTGTGTGCTGTGGTCCCAGGGGCTGGGGCGGCATCTGTGGAAGCGAATCTGTCAGGTGTGTCAGGGGAGTGGGTGCAGTCTTCGGGGGGGGGGTGGATTTTGGAGCTGGCCCCACGCACCCCTGCCCTGCTGCATAAGTGGAGGGGGGAGCCCCAGCCAGGGGCTCAGACCTGAACCAGCACCCACCGGCCCCCTGAGTTGGTCTGAGCACCCCCCGCAATGTTTTTAAAAGCCCTAGACAGCAGGAACGGAGAGGGATGGTTTTTTCAGCCTCCCGCCAGGGGGGCAGGAAAAAAAATGCTGCTGAGAAATGCATTTGCGGGAAGTTTGAAGTTTGAAGCCCTCCAGCTGCAGCCTGGCGGCCTGGGTGGTCGAGTGGGTGGGACGGGTGTTCTCGGGTGGAAGGGGAGTAGGGCCTGGGCAGCCAGGGAGCAAGGCCAGGAGGGTGGCCGTCGCCTTTAATGGCGCTGGCGTATTTGCCATCTGGCAGACCTGGGTTCCAGTCTTGCCTCTAGTTCTGAGCCAGAAGCAGGAATCTGGGCAAATGACTTAGCTCTCTAAACCTCAGTTAACTTAGCTGTAAAATGGAAGTAAAACCTAATGAGTTCTTAGGAAATTGGCGTTCCTGTCGTGGCTCAGTGGAAATGAATCTGACCAGTATCCGTGAGGACTCAGGTTCGATCCCTGGCCTCGCTCAGTGGGTTAAGGATCTGGCGTTGCCGTGAGCTGTGGTGTAGGTCGCAGACGCGGTTCAGATCTGGCGTTGCTGTGGCCGTGGTGTAGGCTGGCAGCTGTAGCTCCGATTAGACCCCTAGCCTGGGAACCTCCACATGCCGCAGTGTCAGAAAAAAAATTATATGAGAAGACATACGTAAAGCTCATGGCACAGTGATTGGTACAATCCAGGGAGGTGATTTCTGCTGTTATTATTAATAACTGGGGTGGTGCCAAGAGTGCTCTCCCCCACCCCCCAGCCTGCATCAACACCTCCCCCAAATAAACACACAATTCATGCAAAACAGTTTATTTCCAGACAAGTTCCTAGGCTCCCCTGCCTCCCTCCCAATTCAAACCCCCTTTAAGCTCCTGTATTGCAGCCATTCTGGAGCCATCACTGACTAATAGTGCTACTGGTAATATGTAAAAATCGTTTGCCACTTTCCAGATATTGGGCAGCTCTGCGTGGGAAAGGACCCTGGACCCAGAGTGTGTGACTGATTCCTGGGTGGGGGCTGGGTACGCACACGCCTGGGGAGGTCGAAGGCGGGACAAGTGGAAGGACCCGAAGAGAGAAGCAGAAATCGGGGCCCAGGACAGTTTCCCTTCCCCAGTCGTGATAGAAAGGGACAGAGGGAGACAACAAGTCCTTGCTGGTCAGCCTCCGGGGTCTGTGTGGCTGTCTGTCTGTGCGACGTGGAGGCAGACTCTCCTCTGACAGTTTGACTCGGTCTTACGGCGAGAGGGGCTGGGTCCCTCATCCCAGACCTCACGGTCAGTGGGAGCAGAGCTGAGACTTGAACCCGGGCCTGCGCCCCACGCTCCCCAACTCTGCTGTGTCGGAAACGCACCCTTCTAGGTACCAGGGGCACAAGGTCCGTGGTGGGGGAGGGGTGCCACATCCGGACATGCGGGCACTGAAAACGGTGGGCTGGGTCTTCGGCGAATGTCACCGCCACCTGGCTCTGAAGCAAAGTGGCCGGGGAATTGGGGGTCCCACACAGTCTGGGCGTCTCGGGGCCCCGTGTGTCTGCTCACGCTTGTCACCCCCAATCCTGCTGCACCCCATTCCCCGCCACCTCCCGCCCCGGAGGCACCACCGCTCCATCTGCCCCACCTGGCGGGACTGCTGAGTGGGTGGTCTTCAGAGGTGGAAGGGCGGTGCCAGCGCCCCCACGGGGGAAGCGCAGCCAGGGTGGTGTTGGGAGAAGGCACCCCAGACCCCACCACGTTCTAGCATTTGGGTTCCTGGCCTCCCAGCTGGGGACATGCTCCGCTATCACTGTCCCCCTGCCCTGCGGGCCTCTTGGTTGGCACTTCCTGTGACTGCGGTCTTGTCTCTATTGGTCTGGTTGCTCGGTGGCCGGCAGCTCTGGCACCAGCACGAAAGCGCCATGGGGCCGGGACCTGGGCTTGTTCATACTGCGTTCTAAGAACTTAGCCCCATACTCGGCATTCAGTATTTCATTTCCTTCTCATTTGGTGCCAGGCGCTGCGCTGGGACTGGGGTGAGGCAGCGAGCCCTCCCATTGAGTCCCCACCCACCGCAAATACTGGGAGCTCAACACAGGCCGACTGGACGAGCGGTGGAGCCGATGGTCCCGGAGGCCTCCTGGTGGGACACCGGGGTCTCTGGCTCTGTCGGCTCCTGCTCCTGCTCCGGGGGGCCAGGCCTCCAGCGCTTCTCCTCCTGAAGGTGGTCGGGACCAGAGCTCTGATCTCTCCGATGAAAGAGGCTGGCGGGGAGCCCGGGGCTCGCCTGCCCAACCTGTTGGGGTTTCAGATTTGTTCCATTTGAGCAGTCAATTAATTAGTAATTGGAGCTACCCATCGTGCTGGGCTCTCGCGCGAGCCGCCGGGCGCCCCTCCTTCCTCCTTTCCAGGCGCTCACATGGAGCAGCCCGGTCCTGTGATATCATTTGAAACCCCGCCAAGAAGCAATTAACATGCTGTTTGCTGACAAGGATTTGCTGCCGATCCAGGAGCAGGGGCTGGGGCCGGGAAGGCCAGCGCAGGGGACGAGCCGGGAGAGCAAACAAAGGTGCGGATGGAGGTGCTGCTGCTGGGCTTTGCAAAGAGCCCGGCCCGTCTCTCCTTGGCCCTCCTCCCGCCCCTCCCTGCCCAGACCTGTAAGCTGCAGGCAAGGCTCCGGGGGAAGGTGGGGGGAAAGGATGCATTTCCTGGGAATCCTGACGGCAGCGGCCAGTTTCCAGGCTCTTCCAATGTGCCGAGCACAGTGGGTTTCTGAGCCCGTTCGGTCCACACAACAACCCTGAGAGTGGGGTGTCAGCAGCCCATTTCATAGGCAAGGAAACTGAGGCACCAGAAACGAAAGGGTTGGCCTGTGATGACCTAGGCAGTAAGCAGTGGGGTAGAATCCGAGTGTGTGGAAAATCCTGCCTGTTCAGACGGGTACCCAGCAGGGATAGGAAGGGTCAGGCCCTAGGCTCACCGCCAGGTCCCGGTGACTTGCTGCGGGACATGGGTTTGATAAATGGTGGTGTTACATAATCAGTGGCCGCTTCTGCAGGGTGGCTGGGTGGAATCTGGTGGAGTGGCCTGGGCCAGCCCAGCCCAGCCCAGCCGGTGGAGCAGAGGCCCGTGACAGTGAGGGGCCCGCCTGGGTGCTGCTGAGGGGCAGGGCACCCGTATCCTGGGCAGTTGGTCCTGGGTCGGCTGGCAGGACGTTCACAGAAGCCTGTGTGGATGGAGGTATCCTGATCTGAGGGGGCCCGGGCGGGCTTCTCTCCCTGGCTGGGCTCCCTGTGCTGCACCTTCCTGCCAGCTCCGGTCTGCCCTGCTGTTGACTCATCCTGGGTAGAATTATGTACAGAAATTAGTCAACGGAGGCCATTCCCAGGGCCTCAGGCAGCTCGCTGCTGGCCCTGCACCCGCCTCAGGGGTCTTTGCAGGACCCATAGTGCTGGTTTCGTGGGTGTTCTTTTGGGGGTGGGGGGGTGCTGCCGTGCACATCAGAGCAATACAGTTGGAGGCTGATGGTCCCACCCACTGCCCAATGGCCTTCCCCACCCTCCTGCAGGTGGAGGGCAAGCCCTGGCCCCTGCTGGCTTCCTGGGAAGAGATGGAGACCCTGGAACTGGAGGTCCCGGCACTTGCACATCCAGCCCCTTGCCGAGGATCCCGTGGGCCAGTCGCAACATCAGGCACTGAGGATATGGGGGAAACAGCACATGGGTACAGTTGGGTGAGATCTCCTGGAGCAGAGATGGGAAGGATCTAACATAGACGGGTGTGGGCATGAGAAACGCTGTCCCTTGAGCGGCGGGTTCCTTGTTGATTTCCTTAAGGTGATAGAAACACCGGGTGACAGCTTTGTAGGGCCTATGGTGCAACTGGGTAGACAGTGACACTCCATCCCTCCGCCGTTGCCAGCCAGCAGTGGCCCTCCCCAGGGGCAACCGCAGTTTCCAAGGCATCCTCTGCGCCCTCCCAGAGGCATGCTCAGCCATGTGTAAGAGCGATCAGTGCTGGTGCCTGTTACCTGAGAGCTCCAAACTTTTTCTTTTATGTGAGTGGCCGTGCACGCTACACGCCGTGCTTCCCCTGTGCTTTTTTCCTTTTAATACCTGGCATATCTCAACATTCCTTCTGGTTCACACAGAGCTACCCCATTCTTTTTACTGGCCGCATATTATTCCGCTAGGTAGCCAGGCCATACATTTCTGGACCAGTGCCCCGTGGATGGGCTTCGTGGTTGCTGCCCGTCTTTGCTCTCCTAAGTGATGCAGGTGCGGTGAATATCTTTGTTAACCTGAGCACCCGAAGGAGAAATCCCCGCTGTGGAAGCGTGAATCGAAGTGGGTGGTGTGCTTGATGCTGCCGTGTTGGGCTGAGAGGAGGTTGTCCCGCTTTGCTCTCTCCCCGTGTCGCCTCCTGTGCGGAGCGGTCTTAGCCTCGCTGCTCGTTCTCAATCTGATTGATGAAAAGCGGTATCTCATTGCTGCTTTGATCTGTCCTGACGGAAGTGGGGGGCTGAGCTCTTGGGTACATGTCACTCCTGGGCAGCTTTGAGCAGAGGCCATGTGAGCTGTGGCACGGCTGTCCCTTCACTGGCAGGTTGGCTCTCCCCAGAGCCACTCACCAATGCTCGCTCAGTGACACATGCTGGTCAGGAAGGGGCAAACGAGACCTGGGATGGGTTGGCACCAAGGGTCGGGCAAAGAGGGGGCTGCCTGTCTGGAGTGCTGGGGGGACATGGCGTTGATTTCATTTCTCTCCGGGGATGGAGAACTTGGACTTTTCAGACCAAGGGAGGCATCTGGGGCAGCCCTCTCCTTGCCCGGCCTGGCGGGCATCCCACTGGAGGCAGGGAGACAGACGCAGTGTTGGCCCTGGAGCTTTCCCGCCCTTGGGACTTAGTGTCAGCACTGCTTTGGGACACCCTGCTTCTCTCTGAGCTGTCAGGCTCCGAGCCTTGGTGGGTGAGCCCCACCCGTGTCCATCTGCCGCATGGACCTGCTCCCACCCCCTGCCCTTCTTGTCATGAAGACCTGTTCTCCACCCTGTGCCTGCCTCCCCACCTCCCCCAAGTCGCCGGCCCCACCGCAAGGGCGACCCCGCCACTCTTGATGCCTGGCTCTTCCCTGACCTCCCCGACTCCGGTCTCTCCCCTGCTCTCCTCTCTGGACCATCATGGCTCCCTAGGGGGTGTGGCCCTGCCCGCCTAGAAGGCTCCACTGATAAAGAACAAAGCCCCCCTCTGAGCGGCCCCTGCCTCCATCTCTCCTCTCCACACTCCATCTCCATCCGGATCTGCCAGTGCCTCCCTCCCCCGACACACGCTGTGCCCGTTGGTCTCTGTCCCCTCCGCTGCCCGGGCCTGGGGTCTTCTTTTTTGACTCCACTCACTTCCCCCGAGATGTGAGTGTCAAGGGCTTGGACCCGCAGTCACTCTCCAGCCACACTGACCTGCTCTCTCTGCCCAGGGATCACTTTGGGGTCAGTCTCCAGGGTCCGAGGACCAGCGTGGCAGTGGTAGTTGTGGTGAGAGTCACTGCCAAGTGTGCACTGAGGGGCAGGTGTGAGACCTGAGGTCGTGGGTCTGAGTGCAGGCAAGTGACCTTGGACGCCGGAGCTCTAGCCTTGCCCTGGAGAACAAGAGCTGCCTCCTCAACTGGGACATAGGGCTTATTGTCCCGCCACCCGCTGTAGCCACAGCTCCTGGCACAGTGCCAGCATGGGGTGGGTGCTCAGGAGCCGGTGAGTGAGTGGGTGGGGGGACGAGGACCCCAGGAGGTTTTGAGCAGTAAAGTGATGCAGTCAGACTGCCTGGGCATGTGTCAGTGATCAGAAAAGGAGACATTCCGTAGCGGAGGTGATGAGCGCCTGGTTTGGGGAGCATAGTGGGGTGCAGAGGAGGGGCCCCCTCTCTCCGTGAACCAAGCACAGGTCTGCCCCCCGGGACGGGCCCGCTGGAGAGTGCGGGGGGCTGCTCAGTCGTTGCACTACTGCTGCACGGCACCTTGTACACACCGCTGGCACACAGCAGGTGCCTACTGGCGGGGTGCTGGCTGACCTTGGGCCTGGACCCCTCAATCCTGGTAGAGTCTAGATGGAGACATGTTCTCATTGGGCTGTCACCCTTCTTCACGACCAGATAGAGGGCCAGACGGAGCAAGTGGTGGGTGGTGGCTTTGGCCCCTGCTGCTTCTCACGCTGTTTCCCGGGTCTAATGTGAGAAGGAGGATGGCCCTGGGGCTCGCTTCAGGCGCTGTGTGTCAGAGCCCGGCACAGGGGCCAGCACGGCAGGTGCCTGGCCCAGGGGAGACACCGTGATGGTGGTGATGGTGGTGACAGAAGCCAGGCTGAGAGAGAGCTTGGCTCTTGGAACCCTGCAGCCCCACAGGCGTCAGGTCAGAGTGAAGGTGACATGCTGGATCAGCCTCTCCGGGGACTGCTGTCAACACCCAGCCGAGGCAGCAGAAGGCTGGCCCTGCTGCCATTGTCCGTGGCCTCTCGGGACATGGGGTCGGCAGGACGTGGTGACGATGAGTGTTCCGTGCCCTCCTGGCCCATTCAAATGGATGCCCACATGGATGCCCAGAGCCCTCCAGACTGTCCTGCTCCCGGGGCTCTGGCTGTTGGCGGGCAGGTTGGCTCGTGGCTGGCACATGGAGGCGAGAGAAATCATTGACAATCTCGGGACCTGGGGTTTGGCCAGGACCTGCCCTCAGCCCCGTTTCAGGCTGAGGTCACCGAGCCTGAGTCCCGTCACCAGGCCCGGGGGTGATGAGGGAAGAGGGGAAGGTCTTGGGAGGCCAGGCAGCCGTTGTCGGCTTATCGGGATTAGGCTTTTCACCTGAAGGGAAGACAAGAATCTGCTTTGTCGCAAATGGGGCATCAGGCTGGAAACACAGTTGGTGTTCCGGGCGCTCCCCGGCACTCTCCGAAGCTTATTTGTTGCTCTTCCGAGACACGTCCAGGTGCTCTCTGTTATGATAACAAGTGGTGACACGGAGTTAGCTTGAAATAGGATAAACAAACAGACTAAAAATAACCGGATTTGGGGTGGCTTGGCACCGAATCCAGCATTCAGGCTGTCACCGCTCAGCCGAGGCGTGAAGACAGGCGCCACCAAAGGCACCCCGACCCCCCGGGAGCCACGGGGAGTCGGGTGTGGCCGAGTCCCTCTTGGGTCCCCGCTCCCACCACCGTGGAGCCGTGGGCCGCTGCGGGTGGAGGTGCCAGATGGTGCCTGAGGCCCGGGGGAGGGGCGTGGTGGGCCCGGACGTGAGCGAGGCAGTTTATGTCTGTTTGGAGGAAGCTGGGCCAATGTTTGGACATCTTTATGGTTTGGGGAGTTTTTTTGGCCTCACCCAGAGGAGCCATGTTTGCATCAGAACTGGGGGTCCTCTCCTCGGTGGCCTATGCACTGGGGGAGAGAGGAATAAAGGGAGCAAGGCCTGGGTCTGAGGAAAGGGGGGGGGAGGTAAGACCCCTTTCTAGTCCCAGGCTGCTGCTTCAGACCGCCTTCTGCCTCGAGGGGCGTCGATGTGGGACGCGGGGCGGCCGATCGGGCCGGGGGGACCTGAGTCTCACCTGTGCAGGTGGGGTACCTGGGATGGGTGTCCACCCAGCTGGAGACCAGCTCAGAGGACAGGCTCAGTGCAGGGCACAGAGCGGAGCGATTCCTGGTGTGGGACCCGCTTCCACGGCTGTCACCCAAATAGCCCTTTGCTTTCAGGCGGGCCGCTGCCACCTGCCAGTGATGAGGCTCTGCCAGCCCCCAGGCCTGTGTCACCGCCGACCCCAGGATTCCATCCAGCCAACGAGTGCTGGCCCTAATCGTAGGTCCTGCCTCCCGCATGTTTCTGGTTCTCCTCCTGGCCGCAGGGGCAGGACTGGGCTTCCCTGTCCCCTGATACGGTGGGACATGTAAAAAGCCACCAGGTGCTGAGTCTTGCTCTCTCTTTGCCTCTGGTGCAGAACTCTCGAGAGGGGCCGATCTGTCTGCTCAGGCCCTAAAGCAAAGACAAGGCAGGGTGGACACCCCGGCTGACCCGCAGTGGGGCTGGACGTAAAAGAAGTAGCCTTGCTGGAGAAGTAACCTTGTCGGAGGCTTTGCAGCTCTTTGTTGCTGTAGTGTAACCTAGCCCGTCGTGGTGGTACTGTAGGGGGAGAGCATAGGGAGAAACCCCCCGCCTAGCCTCGAATCAAAACCCAAGAGCTTGCAAAGCTAGAAAGTGGCTTTGCACATCACCTTCTTGCTCGCTAAGACCAGCAGCACCGTCCTTTCCATGCTGGCACAAACCACACTTGCTCCCGCCTCAGGGCCTTTGCACTTTCTGGTTCCTTAGACACTCTTTCCCCAGATTTTTGCTTGGAAAAGCTCCTTAGCATTCAGATCTCGGCTCAAACCGTCACCTCTCAGGGTTTTGTTTTTGTTTTCTTTCTTTTTTTGCCTTTTGTCATTTTTTTATGGCCGCACCCGCGGCATGTGGAGGTTCCCAGGCTAGGGGTCTAATCGGAGTTGTGGCCACTGGCCTGCGCCGCAGCCACAGCAACGCGGGATCGGGCCATGTCTGTGACTTACACCACAGCTCACGGCAACGCCGGATCCTTAACCCACTGAGCAAGGCCAGGGCTCGAACCCGCAACCTCATGGTTCCTAGTCGGATTCGTTAACCACTGCGCCACGACGGGAACTCCAACCTCTCAGGGTTTTGGCCTGACGCACCATCTCAAGTGCTCCCACCCCACCCAGTCACTTTATTACGTCACTACATTTATCTTCATAGCACTTCCTGGGTTTGTTGGCTTGTTTCTTATCCGTCTCGCCTCTAGAAAAACCGGCTTCGTGAACTCCAGGACCCCGACACTCAGGTTTATAGTGGTGTGGCTGCCATCTCCAGCGGTGCTGGTCCAGGATGCAGACCCGTGTGTGTTCGATGAGTCCATGGACGGGAGGGTCTGAGAGGCACAGGCATTCAAGGCGGTGACCTAGGGGTGGAAACTGCTAAATACGCTGATCGGCGCTGACAGTGGAGCGGGCGCTTAGTGAATGTCTGTGGGGTAAATGAGCTCTGGTAGCGAGGGAATGATGCTGTTTCGGAATCGGGGAGAAGACTGTGAGCCCCCCAGGGGCAGGATCCGTGGTGCCCCATCTTCTGTCTGCTTCCGGCCCGCGCTGACCGCGCAGGGAGCCGAGAAGGTGCCACAGTTTGTCCAGAGAGGAAGTTACTGGGATGGTGCCTGGGGCCCTCCCCTCCCGCCCGGCTCAGGTGACTTGGCAGCAGTCCCGGGAACTGAGGGAGGCAGCGCGAGGTCTGGACGGGCCTCCTGGGCTGCGGCGTCGAGCCCTGGGATGGTCCCGGCAGGTGAAGGGAAATGAGTGTGCACCTGCGTGAGAGAGAGAATATGACTGAGTGAGCAAGTGAATGAATGCTAGGCGCCAGCAGGGCCAGCTTTGCACGCCCTCTCCCCGCCTCGATGCCTCGGTGGCTACTCAGGAGGCTGGGAGAAGCTTGGAGCAGGTGACTTGGGGGTGGGGGAGGGGTTCCCTGGTCCGGCCTCTGATGTTTGTGTTTCTCAGAAGCCACCAGCCTGGGCACCTGCTGTCCTCTGTACCCGGGAAGTTCTTTCCCACGCAGTGGCTTGTGGTCCACTCTGAGCATGGCATCCTCCCTGAAGCCTCCTTTGACTCTGAAAATCTGCCGCCCCACCACCACCTGATGCTTGCACAGTCCTTGGCTACCCTCTGTGACAGCGCTCTCTTTGACCGAGTTACCTCCTGGCTGGTTTCCTCCCCCACCAGATGGCAGGGCAGGGCTCTTATCTTCCTTTTCTGTCTCCTCACTTGCATCTTCAGGTAGCCGAGGGGCTCTCGGTCAGAAGAGGAAGCCGTCTGACCGAGTGCCCTCGGCGGGCAGGACTGAGGCTGGGCCGCGGCAGTTAGAGCCAGACAAGCTGGAGTGCACTAGGAGGAGGGACCAGCAATCCGAGTGGCCATTCAGGGCCCCAGCCTCCTCGGGGTCACTTCCTGTCTCACGGGAGGCGTGAGCAGACGTGGCATGACCCCCACCACTTTCTGCTCCGGAAAGGCAATGGAAGAGTTAGATTTTCCAGCTCCCTGTCAGATTTTTCCTGGGCCTGCAGACTGGGGTCAGGAGCAGGCGGGATGTCAAAGAGCTGCCAAGGGGCCGAGCAGATGTGTTGGGGCCCCAGGGGTTTCCTGGGTGCCCAGGGTGTGGTCCGAGGATCCCAGCCCCGATGAGCGCTCATCCCCTGACCTCGCTTCCCTGCCGCGTGGGGCTGAGCAGCTCTGTCAAACTGCCGAGAGCACGAGACGGGACAGGGAGGGTGCCCGGCTCAGGCAGGGTGTGAAAACCCTTGTTGCGGGTCCGCGGCAGCAGGTGGGGCAGCGCCACTCCGACCCCACGCCCTTCGGTGACTCCGCTCTGCCGTGCGCCGGTGGGGTTTCCTGAGGGAGCAGCGCCTGGCAGACGGACGCGCCCGTGCCCGGCTCCAGCTTTCTGAGTGGTCCTGGGGCAGGAGGAGGAAGAGGCACCCGCGGATGGCGGGGCCGGTGGTGTGTGATGGGGAGCCTTTGGCCAGGTGACTCCGTGAGCCTGGGGACTCAGTTCTCCCACCTGTGGCTCCGGGAAAGCCTGCTGCCCTCTCACCGGGGTTCCCTGACTGTTCGCTGGGCTCCTGTTGGGTGCACGTGTCCTGACCGCCTCGCCCGGCTCAGCCCTCGCCAGTGTCACAAGGCCTCAGCCCCAGGGTCTCCTCCTCCTGCCTCAGACTTACCAGGTCCTGCTCCTTCTCCCCACAGCCTGGCCGCCTCTGTCCCCGAACAGTGCTTCTCTTTCCACCTGGGAGCTTTCGCTTGCTCAGCGTGCGGGCAGCAGATCCTTGCTGTGCATGACCGCTCCTCGCGGAGGGGGCCGTGTGGCAGTGACCTTGGCCGTATGCAGCGGGTGTTTGCAGGGGGCACAGGTCGGCCTCTCCTTTGTGATGGCTGCTCTGACCCCATGCCAGCTGAGCGGCTCAGCCTCCTGGTAGAAGGCCAGTGTCACACACCCTGGGCTTGACAGACCTGTCTGGCCCTGCAGGAGGGGACCAAGGATGGGTCAAGGCTACGCCCTCGGGACGGGCTGTACGCCAGCGCGACCTCTGGCTGACTCACTGCCCTTCTTGGCCTCGGCTGCTGGAGGGGGTCGGTGGGTCTGGCCCACCACCCCGACGGCTGAGATGTAGTGAGCTGAGGTGCTGGCTGGGCTGGTTCTTGAGGTGAGTGGCCAGCCTGGGCAGAGCAGGAAACCAAGAAGTGTTGGAGGGGTCTCTCGGCCCATCAGAACCTCGCAGTTCAGCTGGGCAAAGTGGGATTCCTTCCCCCTGGCCCTGTGCGTGTCGGGGGCGGGGGTCCGTTTTGGAGGCTGGGCAGCACTTAGAGCATCTCCTGAGTCCTGCTTAGTTCCTTCACCCTCTCAGAGCACCTGTTCAGAGGTCCTGGCCCTCGTGGGGTGGGGTGAGGTTATCATACAGACTCTGTCCGAGGAAGGGCAGGAGGGCCTGGGTGGCTGGGCTGGGGACGGGAGGGATGGAACTCGCCTCTGGGCTGAGCACCCTAGAAATCATCCCTGATAATGAAGTGGCAGCAGCAAAGCCCCAGAGACTCTGCCCATTCCCGGGAGGCCGCCTAAGCCTGGGGGTTTTGCAGGTACCTCACAGTGCAGTGACCCTGGCTGAGCTGTGATGCAGGATAATACTGCATCATGCACTCGAGCCAATTCTAGTGTCAGAGTCTTAGTATATTAATATAGTGTTATAACAGATACCTTTTCCAGCTCTCTGGTGCTCATGTACGTGAACTGGTCTCCCCCAACCCTCGGTCTGAATCAGGTCCCAGTACACCCGTGGCGCCCTGTCTCACGGTGTTCGTGGCACTCTGCGTTATCTGAAATTCAAGTTTGTTCCTTCCTTGCTGTTAGAACGGAAGCGC
This sequence comes from Catagonus wagneri, assembly GCA_004024745.2. Lineage (NCBI taxonomy): Eukaryota > Metazoa > Chordata > Mammalia > Artiodactyla > Tayassuidae > Catagonus > Catagonus wagneri. Next base: position 51,438,557 of record PVHT020004020.1, read on the forward strand.
CATGAGCGCCATGAGTCAGTGTTGGGTCTTTGGTACCCAACGGGCCTGGCACAGGGCAGACGGTCAGTGATTTTGTGCGGTGATTGAATGAATGAAATGCCAGTTGAGTTTCACAAGCGCCAGGGGGATGAGGCGCCGTTGCTAGCTTCTGTGTCAGAGACAAGACTTCATGAGATGAAGTGCGAGGCCCGTATTACTCAGCTGGTAGGTGCCAGGGCTGGGACTGGAACCTCTAGGCACGCAGAGGTCAGGTGGGCATGGGACATGCCCCCAGTTGCTGTGTGTGTGGGTAGACTCTGGCACGCGTAAGGGCCGTGCGTGAGCAGCGGTCGTTTTATTGCGTGTGGCATGTCGCGATGGAAGGGCTTTGCAGGAATTTTGCTTTATGGGTAATAAAGGCCTTTATGTGCCTATAATGTGGCCGTGGGTCCAAAGAGGATTCTCCTCTGCCCTTTACCAAGGGGTTTGGCAGAAGCCCCCATGGAGGCTGGAGCTTCTGGTCCTGCTCTGAGAAGGCTGGACCCCAGGGAGGAGGAGATGCTGGCCGTGGGCAGGTCCCGGGACTTGCCCAAGGCGGGTAGGTGTCCACGGGGCGGGATGAAGTGCTCGCATCCCTGGGGTGAAATGCAGGCTTAAGCTGCCTCGGTGGGAAACGGGATGTTATGTAGCTCATTAAATCCTGCAGGAGCACGGAGGAGACCTGCTTCCAATTATCGGGATGAAAATGAATGGAAGAAAACCTCTGGCTGGGCTGCCCAGTGGTGGCTCAGGGAAGGCTTTTTTCCATGGCCAGGATTGGCCAGGAAGTGCTGGGGCCGTCACACGGCAGACCAGGAAGGAAGCATGGACGGTCTGCAAATGATTGGGCTGCCGGTGGTGGGGGCAGGAAGGTGGGGGGCAGTCCTTGGTAACCCTTGCAGCTTGGTCCCCTTAGTCCAGCCCAGGAAGGGAAATGGCGCTGAGCAGGAAGCTGGGTCAGGCTTGGTCTGCGGAGACCTGAGACCAGAGGAGGCCTCTTGGCGCCCCGGCCAGCCTCCAGGGCTGAAGGGGATGTTGGATTTGGCTTCCTGCAGAGGTGACGGGGAGCTGTGGGCTGCCCCTGAGCTTCAGGCATGGGGAGAAGCTGGGATGGAACTTGGGCTCGCTTTTGAGCATTGGCCTGGGGTCACCCTGTCCTCAGGTGACCTGGTGATGTTGAAGCACCCTGGCTGCAAAGGGGAGCCCTGGATGGGCTGTGACGCCTCTTTTTCCCATTAGCCCTGAGAACAAGTGTAGACCCCCGTGGTTACTATAGCAACCACTGCTACTCTGGGGGGTGGTATTGGTTTGAGCTGAAAGCCATGACTTGAGTCCTGGGCCTCCGGGTGGATCAGAGCCCGCTTGTGCGTAGGGGCAGGTCTGGTTCAAGGCTGCTGTCCACCCAGCCATTCTCTGTGGGTCTCTCCTGTTGAGACTGAGTCTTGCAGATGCTGCCTGAGCAGCGTCTGCCACCATCCAGCCAGTGTGCTCTCAAGGGAGCAGGCCATGCAGCCAGGTCCACAGTCTGCTCTCGGGGGATCTCCGCTGGCTGCCCCTTGGCTTAGAATGGTAAACACCCAGTCCATGTTAATGATCAGTTACAACCCAGGAGACTGACACTAGATCATCTCCATCTTACTGGAAAAGAAGCTGAGGCTCAGAGAGGGGAAGTGAGTTGCCTAAGGACACACAGCCGGTAGGCTGCGGACTAGAACTAGGCAGGGTGACTCATGTCAGAGCCAGCGCTCTGAGGCACAGCCTTCTGTTGCCTTCCTCGGGGTGGGAAGGGGATCAGCCTTCCTTTTGGGACATTCAAGCCTGCCCCTGCAGCATTTCAGGACTTTTCACATCATTCTTCGCAGGTGGGGAGCATCCGATAGTCCAAGCCTCACTTGGCCAGTGAGAAAAACTCCTGGCGGCTCGTAGGGCTCACGCTTAATTGACTCCTGGCTGTGGAACGTGGCGCCGGGATGTTGGGTGTGTTTGGGTTGAATTCGCTGAAGTGCCTGGATGTCCATAGTTGATGACAGGGGGTCGTGCCTTGAGTGCCCTTGGTCTTGGGGAGCTGCCTGTGCTGTGTCTAGAACCCAAGGAAATGTTTGTGGTTCCCCAGGCTCATGGCTTTCTTGGAGGGGCTTCTCCTGGCTGGACACTGCCCTTGCTGACGGACCACCCGGAGTGCTGGCTGGCAGGGTCTCAGAGGCTCGTGCACGCAGCCCTGGACAGAGCGGGCAGCGGGATGCTTGGGGCTCGGTCATCCAAACTGGACTGTTTCCTTGGATTGCTGTGTTAGATTTATTCCCACTAATCTACTTCTCTTGCCTGTTTATACAATGCGAAGATCTAATAAAATGTAGTGGAGGTCAGAGCAAATGAAGAACGTTCCGGAAAGAAGCATAAAAGGAATGCCGCCTTGGGGTACCTAGCTGATCTGAGTTGCTTTCTCAGCTCTGACGTCCTGCCTCGGAAAGCTGTGTTGCTCCTCTCATTCCCTTTTTAAAAAAAAAAAAAAAAAGGCAAGAGCAAGACTTCTCAACGCGAAGCCACCGCGGGTGTCCTGCCTTGGGGGTTTGCACATGCGCGGGTCTTGAGAGCAGGAAGCTCTTCCCAGTTGGAAGATGCTGGCACCGTGGCTCTTCCATCTAAGGATCCCTGTGGAAAGGCAGGCTGATTTCACCACTTACGTGCCAGGACCCCGGATGCTGAGGCAGGGGAATGCTGCAATCTAAACATTTACATTCTGAAAAATGGGAAATCATCCACTTAGAAATAAATTAGCCTGGGCCTGACGGGTTTATTACATCCTGGAATGCTTTCATGAGGTTTTCAGAGGGGTCCATGTTGCAGGCCCAGGTCTCCAGCTGGGCTGGCCTGCGGCACGCTCTTAGGGGGACCCAGCTGGAGGACACAGGCTGGGCTGAGTTGTCCTTAAATGCCCACGGGCCCTGATTCATGTGTGAACGGATGGCAGGAAATGGAGTGCTGCACCCTGAACAGGGAGGCACACTGAGCCACAAGCGTTTTAAAGCCGACGGGGTGAGGTTAGACGGGGTGGGGGTGGGGGGTGAAGGAGGAGCCAGATGGGGAGACCCAGTTAGAGGCGCAGGGTGATCGTGGGGCTGAGAAATGTGCTGAGATGTGTGCATTTCACAACACGGGCGACATGACTCTTGTCGAGCAGGAAGAGGGCACGGAAGGAGCCTCTGTCCTCGGGGGTTTTCAGACAAGTCTTGGGCCGTAAGTCCCAGAGGCTGGGCAGGGTGTGAACTTGCTGCGGACGGTGGCTGGCTTAGCTCCTGGCTCATCGAGAGTGGCCTAGATGACCCGAATGCCAAATCCAGGGAAAGCTAACTGGGTCCCATGCTCAGGGAGTGGAGAGGATCTTAAGAAGGGAAAAACAGGCGCACATAAGCATACAGACAATTGTAATAAGTCATGCGCTAATTCATATTTCCCCCTTCTATAATTCTATACACTTAGCTATCTGTGGAGGTATATTTGATATATGTAGAACAGATGCTGAAGAAATGATTCTGGAGGGGTTTGATGTTAACCATGAGTGATCTATGACAGCAGCTTGCTTTTTCCGGTTCAGGGGGAGAAGCCTGCTTTGTACTTGGATTTTTAATTGGGGACTTTATCCCGAGCAGTGCTTCTCAAACCAGCTTGCATCTTAATCACCTGCATAGTTGGGACCCAGAAATTCTGTTTAGTCAGCATGCCTTTAGATTTTCTGATTCACTAGGTCTGAGGTGGGTCCTGGAAATTTACATTTTTCCCGAGTTTCCACGTGCTGCTGTGAGTTGGGGAACCAGGCTTCGAGGAGCCCTGGTCTAGAGAGAAAAGGGCGTGGGCTCTGATGGGGGATGATGGATTCTTTATGAAATTTCCTTGGGTCTGAGAACTACACTTGAATGCCTTTTGATGACATGAAAGAAGGCGCGGGGATCCGTGAAACCACTTCCTTGTCTTTAGAAAGAAGCCAGAACCTCCTATAACGTGGGCAGAGCCGACTTTCTGCCACCGCAGAGCCGTGACCAGCTTTGCGGGTTCGTAGATGCTTTCAGCAGGCATTCACCAGCGTCTGCTCTGTGCCCAGCCCTGTGCGTGATCTGTCTTCAGCAGCAGGAAAGACCGGGGCAGGGTGTTTCCAGCACAGTTCAGTCTAAAAAATGCTGGGAGGACACTTCTGGTGCCCAGCTGGGCTGCCCTGTTGGGAGCTGGAGGAGAGATGACGTGGTACTTGCCACGAGAATATCACTCATCCTCTATGCCCTGCCCATGCCCTTGGCTCCACTTTGGTCCCCGAGACAGCCATGAACCCCTCTGGAAAGCCAGCTGTTGACCTTGAAGACTGTGGGTCCCTTGGACACCCAGGTGTGTCTCCATCCTCTTGGGCTTCCCAGCAGACTCCCAGTGCTGAATGTCTTGGCACCTGGACCTCAACTGCGCCACCCAGAGCCCCCAGCCAAGCCCCGCTGTGTTCCGACCACCCCTCTTGACAGTGGACCGTGTGTCCCAGTGCCTGGTACGAATCCACCTGCCGCCGTTTTCACCGAAGAGCAAACCCAGAGCTGGACTCTGGAGCCCATGGATGGTTCTTCCTCCTTAGAAACAGGCCAAGCCCCAAGCTGGAGTGAGGACGAGGCAAGGGTCTCCTTGGGGTGTAGCTGAAGGGATGTCGGAAGGGGAGTCAGGCCCCCGGGGTTCCTGTGGCGTGACCTCAGGAGAGTGCCTTCCTCGCCCCGGGCCTCGTTTCCCCCTCTGTCAGGTGAGGTGTGATCGTGTCTGTCCTTCCTCTCCTCCCACCGCGATGAGGCTCCCGTGGGACCGTGTCTCCATTTCCCCTGAACACGTGCAAAGGCTTGCGAGCGTCCGGGATGCGGGGCAGACCTGCAGACGTGTCCCGGAGAGAGCACATGACCCCCCGAGGTTTGAGGGTGGGGGTGCGGAAGCCTCACAGGCGAGGGGTAAGGGTGCGCTTGGAAGCACAGGGGGCTTTGAAAGATGCACCAAGCACCCAGGGTCACACCCCCCTGGGCGATTTACTAACCCTGGGGAGCAGGCCAGGCCCCTGAGCCTGCTGGAGCTCCAGTCTCACCTGGAAAGAGGAGACGAAGCAGAGGGCATAGCTTGTTGGGCCCCCGACGCGAGCCAGACGCTGCGTTGAGATTCAGTGAAAGTGATGGCAGCGACAGGGCGTATTGGGGTGGCTTCAGTGTCGGCCACCGGAGAGTGAGGGAACACCTTTAAGCAGAGGGACCGGAACTTCCCGCACCCCCAAATCACGCCATGCTTGCCACTCACAACTGGCCGGCCCACGGTTAGGAGATGGAGGCAAGTGAAAACTCAAGGCTTGTTCGCGAATGAGACTGGGAAGAGGGGAGTGAGACTCTTCTGGGGCTTGGGTAATTTAACTTTTAATTTTATCAAAGGAATACGTATTCATAGCCAAGCAGTAATAAGCTTAGAATGAAAAGCAGCCCCTGCCTCCCACTCCTGGTTTCTGCTTTCTAGAGGTAGCTGTTTTTAATTCTTTGCGTTGTTTCTTTTGGTAGTTACCATATTTCTAGATGATGGGTATTACTACTATTCTTGATTTTTTTTTTATTGTTGTTGTTGCAGTTATTTTTGACTTTCAATTATGGAAGATAGGGGCTATGTTTTCTTACATCAGTTCTCCTCTGATCAAATAACTGCACATAACTTCCCTCTTTGACGTCCTTACAAAACACGGCAGCATCCGGCTTACTGTGGTCACTCTTCTCCCGATAGACTTTTTATTTTCTTTGAAATTAGGTACATGGTAACCAGCATGCCGTTTCATTTGCTTGGCTTTCTATTACTTACTTTGTTTGTTTTTGGCCAGCCCCCCAGCACAGGGAAGTTCCTGGGTCAGGGATTGAACCCATGCTGTAGTGTAGCCAGAGCCGCTGCCATACAACGCCAGATCCTTAACTGCCAGGCTACCAGGGAACTCCTCTCTTGCTATTGATTCTCAAGTTTTCTGACTAAACTCTATTTTCTGAACATGTTCAAATGCATCAGTTAATCTGTGTTTCGTTTTTGCCTTCAGTCTGGATAGTTGCTCTGTGGGCACTGCTGCTAACTGGCGTCCACCCTTCCCCTCGGGCAGGAACTCCTGCTCGTCTCCTGCATTCCATGCCTTTCTCCTTCTCCGCTTACCCCCTCACTTCCAAGGAGCATACCTTCCAGTATCTTCTTGAGAACGGGGGGCATGGGAGGCAAAACCTTGGAGGTTTTGCACGTCTGAAAATATATTTGATTTTTGTTCTCTTTAAATGATTTTTATTTTTTCAATTTTATAATTTTATTTTTTCTATGACAGTTGGTTTTCAGTGTTCTGTTAGTTTTTTTACTGTACAGCAAAGTGACCCAGTCACAGATACATATATACATTCCTTTTCTCAAATTATCCTCCATAACGCTCCATTATAAGTGGCTAGATATAGTTCCTAGTGTATACAGCAGGATCCCATTGCTTATCCATTCCAAAGGCAATAGTTTGCATCTATTAACCCGAGATTCCAGTCTATCTCACCCCCTCCCCTCCCCCTTGGCAACCACAAGTCTGTTCTTCAAGTCCATGAGTTTCTTTTCTGTGGAAAGGTTCATTTGTGCCATATATTAGATTCCAGATATAAGAGATAGCATATGGTATTTGTTTTTCTCTTTTGACTTACTTCACTTAGTATGAGAGTCTCTAGTTCCATCCATGTTGTTGGAAAAGCATTATATTGTTCTTTTTTATGGCTCAGTAGTATTCCATTGTGTCTATGTACCACATCTGCCTAAGCCAATCATCTGTTGATGGCCATTTAGGTTGTTTCCATGTCTTGGTTATTGTGAATAGTGCTGCAACGAACACATGGGTGCATGTGGCTTTTTCAAGGAAAGTTTCATCTGGATATATGCCCAAGAGTGGGATTGCTGGGTCATATTTACTTTTTTGAGGTACCTCCATACTGTTCTGCATAGTGGTTTACCATGACTTTTTTTTAGAGTCAACACATTTGATATCTGTGTACTGTGTAGCCTTTGAAAGTGTTAGTTGTTACAAAGCCCATTTTGCCTTAAATGAGTCACGAAGTAACAGTTTTATAAAAACCAATAATACGAAGATGCTAAAATGCAGTAGTCACCTTGTCATTCCCTTGCTTAAAAAATCATTCAGTGGTTCTCTTTGATTTTTATGCTTGATGAGTCATTTGGCTGAGTATAAAATTCTTGGTTGAAATTGCTTTTCCTTAGAAACTTGGAGGTCATATTCCATTGTCTTGCAGCTTCCTATTACTCTTGAGAAGTCTGATTCCATTCTGTGTCCTCATCCTTATAAGGTGATCATTTCCACACCGCCCCTTCCTTCTCTGCCCCTCCCCCATCGAGAAGCTTTGAGACTTGCCCTTCATTGCCAGGCAACTGAAATGTCATGTTTCCACTGCTTCATATGAATTAAAAAACAAAAACCTTTTTTTGGGCACTTGGTGGATACTTTTTAATCCAGAAACTTGAGGAGTTCCCTGGTGGCTCAGTGTGTTAAGGATCTGGCATTGTCACTGCTCTGGCTTAGGTTGCTGCTGTGGCGTGGGTTTGATCCCTGGTACAGGACCTTTCACATGTCATGACTGCAGTCAAAAAAAAAAAAATTCTAAAAACTTCAGTTGTAGGGATTTTCCTTATTTATTTGATAAAAATTTTCACCCTCCATTTGTTTTCTCCTTTCTCTCTTTCCCCCCACAATGCTGAATCTCTTGAACCGGTCCTCTGATTAACCTTTTTTCCTAATTTCCATCTTTTTATTATTTTAAATTTCAGAGGAGGAGTTCTCAAGTGTCAGGAACCATTTACACTCTCAAAGATTCATTGAAAATCACAAAGAACTTTTTATGTAGATTATACCTATTGATAATGATCATGTTAGAAGTTGAAACAGAAATTCAAAAATAGTAATTCATTTAAATAAACCCATTACAGGGAGTTTCTGTTGTGGCTCGGTGGAAACGTCAACCCAACTAGTATCCATGAGGATGTGGATTCGATCCCTGGCCTCCCTCAGTGGGTTACAGATCTGTGAGCTGTGGTGTAGGTTGCAGACAAGGCTTGGATCTGGCATTTCTGTGGCTGTGGTGTAGGCTGGCAGCTGTAGCTTGGATTCAAACCCTAGCCTGGGAACTTCAATATGCCGCACCTGCAGTCCTAAAAAACAAAACAAAACAACTCATTGCATGTTAACATAAACAGCATATTTTATGAAAATATAAATTTTTCAAAGCAAAAAATTAGTGAAGAGTGACATTGTTTTATTTTTTGCCATTCTTTCAAACGTGTGGCTTCATAAAAATAGCTGTATTCTCACATCTCTCCATTTGATCTGATATATATATATATATATATATTTTTTTTTTTATGACTGCACCTGAAGCATATGGAAGATCCCTGGGTAGGGGTCAAACTGGAGCTGCAGCTAAGGCCTACACCACAGCTCTGGCAAAACTGGTTCTGAGTTGCCTCTTTGACCTATACCACAGCAGCAATGCTGGATCCTTAACCCACTGAGCAAGGCCAGGGATGGAATCTACGTCCTCATGGAGACTATGTCGGGTCCTTTACCTGCTGAGCCACAGTGGGAATTCTGTGATAGGTTTTTTTTGGTTGAAGTATATGGAGAAAGTCTGGTTTCATTCAGGTGTGTTCTGGGAAAAGAGATGAATATTTCTAATCAGCTTTTCCGGTAATTGTGAATATCTTCTTTGATGTTACAGCAGAACTCTACCGTGGTAATTTCTCAGAGGTTGATGTCAGTGTGGAGTCAGAAACCCTATCAGTCAACGTTGAGTTCTCTCTTACATTAAAATCTACTGGTCTGTCTTGTACATAAAGTGGATTTTCCCTAGGCCTGATTCTGTACCCCATTCGCTGATCATTTGGCAGGTATTGGCGAGTCATACAGATCTTTGAGGTATTGACATCTTTCTTTATATAACATCAAATGATTTGTAGATTTTGGCGACCTCAACAGAAGATGATGCTCTCCAGCTGATAGCATTAGATGGTTCCTAAAATTCTAATTTTGCTTGAAAGCTCAAATTTTACTGTTAGCAATAAATATTACTAGTTACTTTCCTTGAATTGAAAGACTAATTTTGTTTATTTTTGAGGAAAGATTTCTTGACAGTGATTTATTTTTGAGCGTGTGGCAGTGAAGACTAGAGTGACTGCCAGTACGTGTCCTGCCACTGCCTTGGTTTCCGTTAAGACCCCAGTAGTTTTACCACTGTGGCTCTTGTACCATCGGTGTGACTGTCAACTCAGTGGAAAAGGCGAATAATGGCTTAGTATTATTAGGAAAATAATTTTCTTTCCATGGACCACCTGAATGGGCTTCAGGGGCCCTTAGGTGTCTGAGGACCATACTTTGAGAACTGCTGCTCTAATCTGTGTTTCATCTTTATCTTACAAACGTCTATGGGATTTTTTACTCTGGCTTTCTTGTTTTTAATTGCTTAGAGCTCTTGTTTTGCTCTTCTTTGTAGCTTTCAGTTCTTACTTTATATGTGCTTTAAATGTTCTTATGTTACTGATGGTATTATTTGCATTTTTCTCTAGATATTTATTTGCTGTTTTTATTGTATCTGTTCTCTCTGGGTTACTATTTTTTTTTTTTTTTGACTTTTTGGGGTCTCACCTGTGGCATATGGAAGTTCCCAGGCTGGGGGGTCTAATTGGAGCTGCAGCAGCCAGCTGCTGGCCACAGCCACAGCCACAGCAATGTGGGATCTGAGCCACATCTGCCACCTACACCACCGATCATGGCAGCACCAGATCCTTAAGCCACTGAACAAGGCCAGGGATGGAAGCCGCATCCTGACGGATACTTGCTGGGTTTGTTACCCGCTGAGCCATAATGGGAGCTCCCCTCTGGGTTACGTTTGTTTCCTTTCAGTTGGTTTGACTTTTTTGTCGGAGGCTGGTGATTCTTGGCTCACATTTAAGATGAGGCACCCACATGCTGGTTGAAGTCCTCTGGGCATGTAGCCTCTCAAAAAGTGATGTCTTTAGGGATATTTTCATAGGCTGCTTAGTTTCAAGGCGGATTGTCGCAGCTTGACACGTGTAACTCTTGGAGCCCAAAGGAGAAAGGGCAGTGGGGGATTTTGATGTTTAGTGTATTCATTTTCATAGACTCCCCATTTTCAGAACGGCACCGCACCACTTAGTTGTGTTTTGTGTTTCTGCATTCGGAGGATCGGCCTACTGTCGTGGGAAAGTTCAGAAAGAGAAATAATTACCTAGGTAATGAGGATCAGGGAAGGTGTCTAACTGCCCCATTTAAAGACCAGCCAGTCTGCTTTCTGTGGCGTCTGCACCTCTGCTTTCATCAGTGCCCATCACCCGTAACTCACGGGCCTTTCTACGGTGCTGTCTGCAGCATCTCACTGCGAAGGCTGGCCCGGTCTGCCATAGCTTAGCAGACTGCCAGCTGCTGGAGCCTAAGTCCGTATCACTCATCGCTTTACTTGCTGGCTTCCAAGATAGTGTTGATCTCTCTTCTGCTGTTTCTTTTTCTCTTGGTCCTTTTGAATTTATGCAATTAAAAAAAAAAAGCTTTACTGGTGTTAGGCAGGGTGGGGGCCCCTGTGAGGTGGCCCCGGGTATCCCCTCCTCCTGGTACTCATTTCATTACGCACTTCCTCCTCCCTTGGGTGGGGTCAGGACCCGTGACTTCTTTCTGACTGCAGCAAAGGTAATGGGACGTCTCGGCCAGGTTTGAATTAGATGGTAGCATCAGCCTTGCTAGAAGGCTCTCTCCCCATTTGGCCTCGATGAAGCCATGTGGGAGGCACATATGGCAGGGAGCTGGGAACGGTCTCCAGCCAACATGCCAGGAACTGAGGGCGGCCTCTGGCTGCAGGTCAGCAAGAAGCCCCCAGCAACTATCTAAGTGTAGAAGAGCTCGAACCTTGAGGTCAGATTGCAGTCCAGTGGACACCCTTTTTTGTAGTTTTGTCAAGTTGTTTTGCACTGCAGATAACTCATACAGGTGGTCTTTGTGCTGCCTCGTTGAACTGGGAGTTTAGCTCCTGTGCTTTGGCCTCACGGGCTGGTAGCCGTGGGCAGCCGAGTATTCACCCTCGGGGGCTGGAGCTCCAGGTCAGGACTGGGTGCATGTACATTTCTTATTGGAGGTTGTAGGATGCAGAGGACTGGACAAGAGGGACTCGGGTTCAGAGGGTGGCCCCTTCCTCCTCAGGTGGGCCCATCCTTCCAGCACTGTGGGTCTTTGTGCCTGCCCGTGGATGAAGTAACCCCAATTGTCATGCTTCACAGGGGTCTGCAGCCCAGACATCAAGGATCTTCTGGGTTGACAGTTATGGGATGCTTGGCAAAATTTAACTTGAAACACTGGCATTTATTTTAATTTAATTTACGGCATATGGAGGTCCCCAGGCTAGGGGTCAGATTGGAGCTGTAGCCGTTGGCCTACACCACAGCCATAGCAATGCCAGATCTGAGCCGTGTCTGCGACCTACACCACAGCTTTTGGCAACGCTGGATCCTTAACCCACTGAGCCAGGCCAGGGATTGATCCCGCATCCTCATGGATACTAGTCAGATTCATTTCCACTGATCTGTGATGGGAATTCCAAAACACTGGAATTTAAATCCCACCAGTGGATCACAGAGTATTACGGAATCCAAGAAGGGTGATTTTTTAAAATTTTTAATATTTTGCTGTTTATTTAGCAACTTAGCATAATCTATCAGGCACTGCTCTAAATGCGTTCATTTATTAATTCATTTTATCTTCTGAACATCCTTGTTCCCAGCCCCACTTCGATGACAATGAAACTGAGTCATAGAGGTTAGGTAACTTGACTTTGATGACGCAGGTGGTGGGTACAGAGCTGGATTTCAAACCCAGGCATGTTGGCTCCAGAGTCCTGAAGATGGGCCCTTTTTTTTTTTTTTTTTGTCTTTAAAGGGCCACACCTGCGGCATACGGAAGATCCTAGGCTAGGGGTCCAATCAGAGCTGTAGCTACCAGCCTTCGCCACAGCCACAGCAACGCGGGATCCAAGACGCGTCTGCGACATACACCACAGCTCACGGCAATGCTGGATCCTTAACTCACCAAGCGAGGCCAGGGATTGAACCTGAATCCTCACGAACACTAGTCGGATTCATTACTGCTATGCCACAATGGGAACTCCAAGAAGGGCTCTTTTTACGAACGTTCTAGAGCGGGGCTGAGGAGAGCACCATGGAGCCATGGCAGGAATTTAGCCAGGAACTTGGGACTGACTGCTCATCTTTGCTTGGTCCTGGCCAGCTGGGTGGCTTTACACAGGCGATTTCACCTTTCTGCGCTCAGTTTCTTCACCATGACTTCCCTCAGTCATTTTCCTAACATTTACGGAGTGCCGGTGGTGTGCCAGGCCCTGTGCTGGCTGCTGGGTCTCCAGCGCACGTGATACGGTTCTTGCTCTCGAGGAGCTTCGTTTGGGCCGGGATAGAGGGGCCCCAGACAGACAAACCCCGGACAGCAGCGCTTGCGCACGGCAGGCCTGCACCCACGTGTGTTTGGTCCCCTCTTTGTTTTAAACCATAGACATTAGTTGCTGATGTTTAAAAACTGGGGGCCTTTACCTAAAGTGCTGGATTTCAGACTTCTCATGAGATACCGGAAGAGGTACCAGCAGTGAGCAGGGGCTCCGCTCTTGAAGTGGGAGAGGACCAGGAGCCTGTGTTTCCGGGAGAAGGAGAGCCTGCAGGTGGCCTCCGTCTTCTCCTGTTGAGGTCCACCCGGGGGCTCCCGAGTCTGTGACCCCTGCTGCTCAGGATGGAAGTGCTGCGTGGGGCTGTGGCATCCAAAGGGCAAAGGCCACGCCGCATGCATGACCAGGGTCCTAGGCGCCCCCTCTTGTTTTAGGATTGTTATAAAGAGCGGAGGGGCTGGCAGACACCTGGGAAAACGCCTCATCCCTTCGTAGCAGACAGGTCACTGGTGCATGGGTGTGGAGACGGTGGAACGGGCCGTCTGCTGGCTCAGTTGCTCTCCTCCTCAGACGGCGTCCATCGCCCGGTTCCTCCAGTGCAGGAGCTGGGTCTGAACAAGACCAGAACAGGGCTGTGGGGATGGCTGTTGGGTCCAGGCGGGCACGAGTCGTCCTTGCCCAAACCTCCTGGCTTTGGAATCCAGCCCCTGCTTCCTCTGCAGCCGTGGCTGCCGCCATCTTGTAGCCCCAGGGCCTCCTCGTCCTGTGGGGGCTTTGGGGACTGCCTCTCCGCGGAGGGTCCTGTCAAAGGAGACTTTTAGGAATGGCATCCTGGTGGGCTTGAGCCGACGAGCGCCCCCACCCTAGACCCGCCCGAGGCAGCTCTGGGGAGGGCCGGGGAGTCTGGCCCACTTATCTCACACCATTAGGCTTATGGCAGTGCTGCTCGCAGACAAAGGCTCGAAGGGGATTAGGGGTAATTACCGACCAGCTCTTTATCCCCAAGATTTAATGGGCCCAGCCACTGTAATTGTACCTGCTGGTGACGGGCTGCTCCCTCCCATCCAAAGGCCAGGCCGTGGGCTGGGATGTGGGTACTGGAGGGCAGCCCCTGCCGCTCGCCCCCCGGCCCACTTGGCATGGCAACCGGAACGTCCGGCGGCCATAGGTAAGTCCAGCGTGGTGCCGCAGCCTGGCAAGGATGGGTGGTGGAGTTCATCGTGGAGGAAGAGGGGAGCCCACTCTGTGCTCGGGGCCTTCCAATGGGGCCCACGAGGGCCTGCCTATGTTACCAGGGCCTGAGCTGCTCCAGGAATCGTGATCCTTGTGGTGGGGGTTCTCTGTGGCCTGTGGGGGCTGTGGGTATGTCCAGAAGGGCTGGGCGTTGCGGGGGGCAGGACGGTCAAAGGTCTTTTGCAGCCTTGGCAGGCGGGACCTGTCTCAGCCATGAGACAGGGATGGGGCTTTGGCTCCGGGTGGCCTTTTCTGAACCGGGGAGCTCCTGCCTTTGTGCCTTGGGTGCCCTGGGGGAGGTGAGCCCTCCCCCAGCCCCGGCTGTGTCTGTGGGGACAGGCCGGAGGGCCCCAGGATTCTGATGGATAGAGCTCATGCCTAAGCCATGGCGGGACCACTCTCTGGTCCAGGAAATCCTCGCTTGGTCTCTCTCCCCCTGGGGAGCCTTTGCATCGAAAAGGCTCAAGGAGAGTTCATCAGAGGGCATTTGAAAATTCAAACTATGCATCCTTGTAATCCTTTCAGGGAGGCTGTAAGGTGATATTGATGGCAATGTTTTTATTTCTTAGAATTTTTTTTTCCTAGTCATTCACGTGAACTCATAGCGCCGTATCGATTTTCCACCTTAAGTAAGAGGATTAAAAACGTTGCATAATGCAGGACCTGAGTTAAGTGCTCTGGTCCCAGAGCCTTGTCACATTGTGTGATTGGGGGTGATTGCCAGTGTGGGCTTGGAGAGAGGCACCTCTTAGGGAAGTGGGTGGTGGGGCTGGGGGGCTGATTCGAACCGTCGTCACGGGAAAGCAGAGCAGGCTGAGCCGGGCCTTCTTCGTGCAGACGGGCAGGAGGGGTGTGTCCTGAGCATCTTTATCTGGGCATCATCTGAGAGGGGAGCGTGGGGTTGCCTTGAGGGTGCTGCAGGTGTTTCGGGAGATGGGGACCGAACTGATTCTCTGGGGACAGCAAGACTCTGTGTCACAGACCTCTTGGGCCCTTCTGCTCCCTGGCTGCCCCTGCTTCACTTTTGAGACAGGGGATCTGACCCACGACCCTCAGTCCCTCTTAGCTGCCTCCCACGACAGCTTTGGTCAGATAAGCTCAAGGTTCTCTCCTGGGCATCCTGGAGGGTAGTTGGCATTGGAGGGTCACCTTCCGTGGGGCTGTGGGCTTCCAGAGTCTTCCACCCAGCATTCCTTGACTTGAGATCAATCCGCACTCCGGATATTGTGTGGTCAGGGCAGCTGCCTTGCCACAGACACCCTCAGGCCACACTCTTGCTCATCCGTGGGGTCCCGAGGTGGGCGGAGGGAGAGAGATCCTCGACCCGGTGGGAAGTGATGGGTCAAATGGCACTGGAGGTGTCTTGGGAACAGTGCTGTGGCCGTCGGCCAAGCTGCCCCCTGTCTTCTCCGTGCCGTCACCTCAGCCACAGATGTCACCTGCTTTCCCAGGTTCAGATGCCTCCTTCCTGGGGTCGGGGGTTCGAGGTGGGGAAGCAAGAGGAACTTGGTTCTTCTTCAAGAGCTGGTGGCTGGAGTGGCTCGTGGAGACAGAAGCGGGGGGGTGAGGCCCAGTCTGGGGACAGTGGAAAGACTCCCAGGGTTTTGTTCTTGGTGCTCCCGGATTCTCCGTGCGCCCAGCAGCGGGCTGGGGAGCAGTGGGCTGGGGAGGGAGGGCTGGTCCCCACTCGCCGCGCCCAGACTGCTCTCAGCCCTGCCTTGTCTTCCTGGTCACCACGTCTCCACGGGAGGGACGAGATTTGGGCCCCACCACAGCCACGGCCTTCTGGCCACCCAGACTCGTTTCAGTTGAGGATCCTCTTGGGAGCAGAAGCAGCTGCCCGGGAGGATGGGCAGGAGGCAGAGAGGAGAAGCTGTCAGTCCGCTGGGTTCAAGGCCGCTGCCCCAACTCATGTGGCGCTGAGCCCCGCGTGGCCCCTTGTCCCCAGGGTCGGCTGCCGAGCCCCATCACACACAGTCACCCACCGGATGTTGCTTTAGGAGGCCTCATGCTCTCCGCCCAGGGGCCAGAGACTTGCTTCTGCCCTTCAGGAGCTTGCTGGTCAGTGGAGAGCTGGCACCCAGGCCTGAGCCCTCTTCCAAGGTGTGGAGCCGGCGGGGACCCGCCAGACGGCTGTGGACCATGCGAGAGTGTGGCTGACCAGAGGCCAAAGACCACTCATGGCTCACCCATCTGGGCTGTTGCTGAGGACAGGCTGAGGGAGGGAGACATGGAGAGACAGAGATAGGGAGAGAGAGAGACTGAGGGTGTGTGTTTGTACGTGTGCATGGGTGCGAGCGTGTTTGTCCGGGTGCCTTGATCTGCCTGCCGGCTCCATGTGCATTTCTGGACCTGTGATTACTTTTTTTTTTTTTTTTTTTTAGGCCCAAGGAGGTTAGGGAAGTGAGGGGGATCCTTGGACTCTAATGCCCCAGGTTGGATGGTTCTCCTCTGGATTCCGAAGTTTTCCAAGTTTTTCTTGCCGACTTCCCTTGTGTCTCATCCCCCGATTAGAAGGCCCATGGGAGTAAAGCCACCCAAAGAATTCCCTAAAAAAGGAAACTTCAAAACTATTTTTGGGAGTTCCCGTCGTGGCACAGTGGTTAACGAATCCGACTAGGAACCATGAGGTTGCGGGTTCGATCCCTGCCCTTGCTCAGTGGGTTAACGATCCGGCGTTGCCGTGAGCTGTGGTGTAGGTTGCAGACGCGGCTCGGATCCTGCGTTGCTGTGGCTGCGGCGAAGGCCGGTGGCCACAGCTCCGATTAGACCC
>PVHT020004020.1:51455198-51477908 GCA_004024745.2 Catagonus wagneri
ATTTTTGGTGGTGTGATCCACTTTTACAAGTGAAATTAGACTATCCCTTTTTTTTTTTTTTTGGAGGGGGAGGTCTTTTTAGGGCTTCACGCATGTCATAAGGAAGTTCCCAGGCTAGGGGTCAAATCAGAGCTGTGGCTGCTGGCCTTCGCCACGGCCACAGCAAGGTCAGATCCGAGCCTTGTCTGCGGCCTACACCACAGCTCCCAGCAACGCCGGATCCTTGACCCACTGAGCAAGGCCAAGGATGGAACCTGCGTCCTCATGGATGCCAGTCGGATTCATTTCCTCTGGAGCCACGGTGGGAACTCCTGGCCTATCTTTTTTAAAAATGAGATTCTGCATAAGAAAGTTGCGTTGATTAAAATGGGGGGAGGAGACCAGTGCCTTAGCCTTCTGCTCTTTCTGCCTGTTTCGGTGGCTCCCCATATAACACCCCGGAACTCTAGGGCTCTTGGAGAAAGGATTTGTAAATCACTTTCCTAAGCAAGAGCCCCTCTGGGTGAAGGTATGAAGCTGAAAATAATGGGCTGTGAAATCGGGCTGCCTGGGTTCATTGTTGCATCTGCCGCCCGCTTGCTATTGTGACCCTGGGCTGTATCTTCATCTCTGTTCACGCTGGCAGAACAGTAATGCCTAACTCATAGGTCTGTGATGAGGATTAAATTAGTTAATCCATGTGGCGTATGTAAAGTAATGACCAGCACATGTACTAAAAAAACTTAATGCATTATTCAAATGGAGCTCATGAGCTTTTAAAAGTCTCCAGCAGCCAAAGACATTCACGCTGATGGTGAGCGCTGAAGCCACGGCCGATGTGGGGGGAGAGATGTTCGAGTGGCGAGGGCCTGCCGTCAGACTCTGAGGGTGACCTCCCGCTCTGGTCTTGTGGGTCGTGGCCTTGTTGGCAGGTGAGTTGCAGCGGAGGCCTGCCTCTTTTCCCCAACGCTGCTAGCATTGAAGTCGAGCGGGATTAATCAGGCTGTTTGTGTTGCGTCACTGTCCTGTCTCCACCTGGGGTGGGAGGGCTGACTGGCTGTCGGCTCGGGCTGTGGCACAGCTCTGATGAGACGATGGGGTGGGGGCCCAGCCGGGAGACCCGCTAAGTGCAGGCATGGACAGATCTGTGAACCCCCCCTATGGAGGGGACGCTGGCCCCTCGCTTCCCCTCCATTCCTCTGCAGGAGGAACCGAACAGTTCTAATAAGGGGATCGCCTTTGTTGGGGTTTTCTCCTACCGGCTCTTGGGCATGTCCAGGTCTGCTCCTTTTAGCCCCATCCTGCGGATGTGATAGCTGAGTCTCAAAGAGGTGAAGTCGCTTGCACGGCTGACGCAAAGTCGGAGGCCATGGTCTCCGGCCCGTGCTGAGGTCTCACAGACCTTCCTCTGGCCTCAGAGCGGGTCATGGCCATGACAGGGAGCAGCACCGGCGGGCTGGAGGCAGGCACAGCCGGGGGGTGTCCCGATTATCCCGACTGGCAGTGGAAAGGCCTTTGCCGGCTCCCACTGGGCTGGTGGCTCCACCAGGTCCCTGCTGCTGCTCGGCGGGTGCTCAGAAGGTCATTGAACGAGGGGACAGTGCCGGGAGGTGTTTCTCAAGCATGATGGAACGGCTCAGTGGACGTGGAACTTGGATCATGACTTAGCTGCACGACCGCTGCGCAGTGTGTGCTGCCACAGTATCGGGGTGGTTCTCCGTCCGCCAGCGTAGAAAATACAGACAAGCACTAAGTACCTGCCTCTGCTGCACCTGAGGGGTCTCTACCAGCCCCACAAGATCTCGCCCCACCTGCCGTGGAGGTCATCATCTTTGATTGTTTGATCCCCATGTCCCAGGAGAGACGTCCTGACTTCGGAAACATCTGGCTTCCACAGTGTCCTCCTCTGGGTGTTGTGCTTGGTGTCGGCCTGGTGTCCAGAGTGTGACGGGCTAGGGGCGTGTGCCCTCTGAGGGACCTTCTAGAGTGAAGTGTCAGCAGCCACGACTCTGGAGCTTTCCAGGTGTTCTTCTGCAATCGGTGGGAGCTGCCAGCATAGCGTCTCCCTGCCCTGGAAAAGAAAGCCCCTTAAACTGGGCCCTGGGCCTGTCATCAACTTGTTTTTTTGTTTTGTTTTTTGTTTTTGTCGTTTTAGGGCATATGGAAATGCCCAGGCTACAGGTCTAATCAGAGATGGAGCTGCCGGCCTACACCATAGCCACAGCAACACCAGATCTGAGCTGTATCTGTGACCTAGACCACAGCTCACGGCAACGCCAGATCCTTAACCCACTGAGCGAGGCCAGGGATCGAACCCGCATCCTTGTGGATACTAGTTGGATTCTTTTTGTTTGTTTGTTTTTTAGGGCCACACCCACAGCATATTGAAGTTCCCAGGCTAGGGGGTGAATCGGAGCCGCAGCCACCGGCCTACACCACAGCCACAGCAATGCGGGATCCAAGCCGCGTCTGGGAACTTCACCACAGCTCACGGCAACACCGGATCCTTAACCCACTGAGCGAGGCCAAGGATGGAACCTGAGTCTTCATGGATGCTAGTCGGATGCTTTTCTGCTGCGCCGCGATGGGAAACTCCACTAGCTGGGTTCTTAACCCACTGAGCCACGGTGGGAGTTCCTTAGATTTGTTTCACGTGTGTAGACCCAGGTCATGGCCCAAGGCCGGGCTGTCTGTGGAGTCAGAGGTCTTTCCTGGCAAGGCTTTTGTTAGCTGGTAGAGCTTCTCAGAGGCAGGAAACCGTGGGCCGACTTCATCTGACAGGTAAACCGAGGCCCTGGGCCCTTGAATGACTTTGAGAACTGCAGTGTCAGGACGGCAAGAGCAACGCATATTCCTTGGAGTGTGCCGTGTGCAAGACACCGTGCTGGACACGGGGACTGTGGAGCGTGCGCTGCCTCGCCTGTTACCCCGGGTGAGCTGCCTTCTGCCAGTGACATTTTCCCAGGGCAGAGCCCCATGCCCTGCCAGCCCATCCTTCTGACAGGCCATCGTGGAGGACTCAGCGGAGTCAGCTGCCAGGGTCATGAGGATAAGGGAGAGTGGTTGGCACATCCTGGGCCGGTGCTGAAGGTGTCAGCTCACCCAGATCAGATTTGGGTTTATCGTGAGGAAATTTCAAAATTGAATGAGATTTCAAAATACTCCTTTCACAGATGTTTCAAAATGAGAAGACCCAAAACCTTAGACTGTCACCCCGGCCTGGCCTGGGCTGGGCCGGGACACTGCTTGGCTCCTCACCCCTTCACCTGTCCTCATGCTTCTTGCTCCAGCCCAGTGGGATTGGGCCCCAGGGCTGCGGTCTTGCTTGATCTTGGGACGGGATCATCGGCTGCTCAGCATTACGTGTCATGAGAAAGAGCCGCGGGCATATTGGTGCAATTGTCCTAGAGTGGTGCCAGGTACCCTGGCCGGCCTTGGAGCCAACCAAGCCTTGGATAGCAGTTCCCAGTTGGCTGACTGCTCTTGGAGAAGCCCTTGTCCGCACCGCTGCTCTGAGCAGCCGTGGTGATGGTAGCGTCCACCAGGAGGTCTATCCTGGCCTCTGGGTCCAGGCTGACTGTCCGCCCTGGACCCTGTACTCATTGCCACCATCCAGTTTATGAAGCTGTTCCTCTTTCTAGGTTGTATCTGGTTCAACTGGAGCAAACCCTGCCTCCCTGGGAAGCCTGCCTGCTTCGTCCACTCGGGCACACGTGCTCTTGCTTCCCTGGTATTCACTGGAGCAACGCTCTACCTCGTGCCAGTGTGTGTGTGTGTGTGTGTGTGCGCGCGCGCCCGTGTTGTACATGTGTTTGTTTCCCCATCTAGACCGGAGCTCACTAGGAATGGACTCCAACTGTTTGCCTTCTCATATCTTTCCCGTCGCCTTGGCCCTGGTTTGTGGATATTTTGGGGGGACCACAAACAGCACAAGTAATTCAGCAGGGTCGTGGTGGCCTAGGGCGTGACATATTCCACGGAGCATGTGTTTTCCTTGAATTCTAACAGTTTTCCTCGGGACCCAGCATTAAGTGAATGTCCAGAATCTTCATCACGGTCTGGCATTACATGGTCTTTTCTACCCACGGCTTGTCACGGGGTAGCTGTCCTCTAGCCCGAGGTCCCCTGGGACTAAGGAAGGGCAGGAATGAGGGTGCAGCCACGGGGGCTTACTGCATAGTTGGCTATTTCCCCCACTGTTCCCCAGTCTCTCCCAGAGACAGGTTTGGGGTGGGTCTGAAGCAGATGGGGGCAGCTTAGCCAGTGCTGTGATTTCCACCTGCTGGCCGGGCCCACGTACGCGCCGACGACGGAGACGCGGGCTTTCTCTGCCCGTGCTGGAAGCGGGCCCCGGAAAGCTCCCGCTGGCCTCTTCTGCCGGGAGGCCAGCAGGAAGCATGCGCGGCAGATACTGTGAAGTCTGCAGGTTTCACTCAGTTGGCATTTGTCATCTGGCACACGGTCAGGTATCTGCTGTGCCTGTCCATGTCCGCTGCAGCCTCCATGGCCAATCGGCATGATGAAGTATCGAGTCAGGTTTTGGCAATCCCGCAGGTGTGGCAGTCTGGGTTCTTGCAAGGGGCCAGTGGGGTGCATTGCAACAGAGGCCCCTGTGCTGGGCCTGTGGGATGCCCCAGGAGGGGGGCGGAGGGCACCCTTGACAGTTGACGTCTGTGTCAACAGCGCCCAGTGACACACCGGGGGAGGACGAGCCTGTGCTTGGCAGGCCAACAATGGGCTGATTGATGAAATGAACTTTTCCCTCAAAGGCCCCACCACTGCCCGGGGTGCCCGGGCTGGCAGTGGTCGGCCTGCTGTCCCCTGGAGGCTCCCCTGGAAGCCTCCGAGCAGAGGCCGGGGGTGGGTATCGGCCCCCGACGGAGTCGCAACTTGTCCCTGAGTGTCTGGGAGGCTGCCTTGGGGTGAGCAGCAGGCCGGCGGCTCCTTGGCATGCGGAAACAAAGGCCTGCTGGCCCAGGGGTGCTGAATGCTCTCCGGGTGGGAGTGGCTGGGCTTTGGGTGTGTGGTGTCTCCACGGTGCCACCCACCTGGCACGAGGAGGGAGGAGCTTCCAGAGCCGCCGGGGCGGGGGGCTAGGTGTCCTCCCATGAGACGTGGCTGACTTTGCGGGAGTCGCAGGTGCTCCCCTGAAACCTTAGCTGTGCCGCACCTCTGAGCTCAGCTCAGCATCGAGGATCAAAGTCTTGGCTCTTCTCCCGCACACACGCAGACACACCTACACACACACACGCGTGCCCCCACCCTGCCTCGCCTGCTGAGGCTGCATGGCTCACATTAGCTGGGAGCTGAGACAACCCAGGACTGAGATGCCGGAGGACTCTGTGCATAGACCTGGGCGTTAAGGCCCAGCGGCCTCAGGTGATGGGACCGCAGGTGACTTGGCTACAGGGACTCCCCCCACTTACTTGTTTTTTTTTCTGTGCTGTATCCTCAGGTGAAATGAGTCCAAACAGACTTTTTTTTTCGTCCTTTTAGGGCCGCACCCGCGGCATAGGGAGGTTCCCAGGCTAGGGGTCTAATCGGAGCTGTAGCTGCCGGCCTGTGCCACAGCCACAGCAAGGGGGATCTGAGCCTTGTCTGCGACCTACAGCACAGCTCACGGCAACGCTGGATCTTTATCCTGCTGAGCTAGGCCAGGGATCGAACCCTGAGGGTCCTCATGGTTCCTGGTCGGGTTTGTTAACCACTGAGCCACGAAGGCAACTCCCCAAACAGACTTAAGTTCCCCTGGCCCTCTCGGGGTCTCGGTGTTACCTTGCTCTCACTGAGGGCAGCAGTGGCAGGCCAGTGTGGCTCTCAGACTTGTTGGGAGTTCCCAGACAGCGCAGGGGCACAGGTCCCGTCAGAGCTGAGCAGGAGGATGGAAAGGCCCTCCAATCCCCAGGCTGGTCCGTTTCTCTTTCTCTTTGAAACTCTCAAGCCTCCTTTGGTGGTGACTTGGAGTTGTTGCTCTCAGGACAGAGACCAAAATGCTGATTGGAGCCCAACCACCATGCACCTTGGTTCTTCAACGTCCTTGTCTGCCCCCATCACTTGTTTTCTGCCTCGTTCCCGAGGATCCAACCCACAGAGGCCTTATGAGGGGAGAAAGCATGGAGCCCGCTGGCCCTTTGGCTGGACATGCCCCTCCTGTCCTGTGCCCTCTGTCCTACCCTGGCCCCCTGGTAAACACGTGCCAATCCTTCAGTTCCTTGAGCACTTAGCCTTGTAGTAGATAGTTTCCATCTTTTTTTTTTTTTTAAATGACTTCGTAGCCATAATTGCTTTACAGATTGTGAGAAGATTCTGTTACCTGAAGTGTTTATGTGACTCTGGTTCAGTTATCTGGTTCCTGGTGTCTTATTTCCTTATGCACCTGATTGTTTTTGACTGTGTGCTAACCGTGAATTTGGATATTTTAGGGATACTTGTTTTTTGTTTTTTCATTTGCTTCTGCTGGGCTTTGAAGGTACTAACAGTCGATTCCAACTTGGGATTCCTTGAATTCTCAGGTTATTTGAAATGTAAGCTGAAGGCCTTCAAGAGGGTTAGTTTATTTCTGTTTGACCCTCTGAGTGAGAGTCCTCAGAGACTCAGCATACTGTATGTGGGGGTTAAACACCCCACTGTGGGTGGGCACTCGGCTTTGACTTTTGTCCCTCTCATCCTAGGAGGTCACTCTAGCTATTGTTCAGCTTTGCATCTATTTTTTCTAGATCAAAAAATGACCTCAGGGCAAAAGGAGCTTTGAATGCTTGCCTTGTCTTTCTATGTCCTTGTCTTTTTATAGATTTTGGCCTATAATTCTTCACTCTTAGTAGCTTTTGATTCTTTTGAGAAGATTGAAATATATATTACTTAGAGTTTTAATTTTGTTTTATTAATTTTTTGATTAGAGTATAGTTGACTTACAGTGTTGTGTCAGTTTCTACCGCACAGCATAGTGACCCAGCCACATGTACATATTTACTCCTTTTCTCATATGATCTTCCGTCGTGGTCTATGCCAAGAGACCAGACATAGTTCCCTGTGCCATACAGTAGAACCCCATTGCTTACCCATTCCAAATGTAGTGTTTTGCATCTGCCAACCCCAGACTCCCCATCCATCCCACTTCCTCCCCCTCCCGGCAACCACAAGTCTTCTCTCCCTGTCCGTGATCTGTTTCTATTTTGTAGAAAGGATCAGTTGTGCCATATTTTACATTCCACACGTAAGTGATGTCATATGGTATTTGTCTTTCTCTTTCTGACTTCACTCAATATGAGAATCTCTAGTTGTATGCATGTTACTACAAATGGTATTATTTTGGCCTTTTTCATGGCTGAGTAGTATTCCATTGTGTATATGTACCAGATCTTAAACCTTTCATCTGTTGATGGACATTTAGGTTGTTTCTGTGTCCTGGTATTGTGCATAGTGCTACAGTGAACATAGAGGTGCATGTATCTTTTTGGATAAAAGCTTTGTCCAGATAGGCCCAAGAGTGGGATTGCTGGGTCATATGGTGGTTGTATATTTAGTTTTCTGAGGAACCTCCATACTGTTTTCCATAATGATTGTACCAATATATGTTTCCACCGACAGTGAAGGAGGGTTTTCTTTGATCCACACCCTCTCTAGCATTTGTTATTTGTTGACTTGTTAATGAAAGACATTCCCCCCCCCTTTTTTTTTTTTGACTTTTTAGGGCCACGGTTGCAGCATATGGAAGTTCCCAGGCTAGAGGTCAAATCAGAGCTACAGCTGCTGGCCTACACCACAGCCATAGCAATGCAGGGTCGAAGCCATGTAGGAGACCTACACCACAGCTCACAGCCACGGCAGATCCTAAACCCACTGGGCAAGGCCAAGGATCAAACCGGCACCTCATGGTTCCTAGTCGGATTCGTTTTCCCTGAGCCACGACAGGAACTCCTGAAAGACATTTCTGACTGGTATGAGGTAGTACCTCACTGTAGTTTTGATTTGTATGTTTTATTCATTTTTACTAAGGCATAATTGACTTACAGCTTTAGCTTCAGGGGTAGAGCATAGTGATTTGGTATTTGTCTG
Source organism: Catagonus wagneri (assembly GCA_004024745.2). NCBI lineage: Eukaryota > Metazoa > Chordata > Mammalia > Artiodactyla > Tayassuidae > Catagonus > Catagonus wagneri. The sequence continues at coordinate 51,463,233 of PVHT020004020.1, forward strand.
TACTGTGAAATGATCACCATGATAAGTCCAGTTAACACCCATCACCTTACTTAGTAACAAAAACATTTTTCCTGCAAGGAGATCTGTTAAAGTCTACTCGCTTAGCAACTTTCAAATATACAATATTATTTACCATAGTCCCCACACTCAACATGACATTTCCATGATTTATCATTCAGGGTATTTGAGGTGTCCTCTGTGAGAGGTTGGTTAAAATTGGGTATCTCTGCTTCAGGAGCCCACAAGTCTCTTGGCATTATTGTCATTTCTCCAAGGCAGCTTTCTCTGACTTCCAGCTTGGGTCTGGACCCCCCATGCTGTACCTTCTACTGATACAATGGGCCCCCTCTCCTTTCTGGTTCTCGAAACAGTTGTACTTAGGAATTCATTGTGTGGCTCTTGGCCTAACACCTCTTTGCACCTCAGACTGGAAATCTGTTCAGGCAGGAGCATGATCCATGTCTGTTTTGATCACCACTGTTTCCCCACTGCCTAGAACAGTGCCTGGTTGTAGCTTCTTCTTAAGGACTATTATGTTAGTAACACCTTCTGCTTCCTTCACTGGGTCATTCACATCAGTTTTTGTGCAGACCTTTTGCGGTACTTTGAACATGCAGCTCCATTGCCTCCTACCTTATATTTTGGATCTCAGAGACCGGCTTGACCTTGACATGCATTCGATGATTAAGAATATAAGCTTTAAATTCAAAGAATTCTGGGCTTTATCCCTGTTCCATCCTAACTATGTGGCTTTCTCTGAGCTTCAGTTTCTTCATTTGTGAATTGAGAATAACATTTGTGGCTATATCATTGGGTTGTCTGGATGATTAAGTGAAATGATAATTAGTATAATGGCTGGCTCTGGTGGGTGGAGCAGATTGGTACTAGGCATCCATTCCAGCCTCCTTCTAGCATACCTTCCTGTGTACAAGTGTTGACAAGACAGAAACTGTATGTCTCAGATTCCCTTACAGCTAAAGTTCAGATGCAAGCAGGTGCATCTGTATAAGCCTTGGAAGGCAGAAATGAAATGGAGGTTACCTTCCTGCTGCCTTGGCAACAAGCCTGGCAACAGCAAGCGTGCCCGGATGCTTTGACTTTTCTGTGTCAGAGCTCTAGTGTCTGGTCACCTGTTTAATGGAGTGTTAAGAGGCACTTGTGGCAGCGATAGCACTTTTATATCCCTTTTATATCACTTTTATATTGCTGCTAAGGAAGTGTGTTCTTGAGGTCAGTAGTTCCAGTGGCAGCATCCTGATACCCTGCTAAATCATTTAGGAGCAGGGATCTAGGTATAAGCCACCATGAAGCATAATTCTTTTTCACCTATGAACCTGTGAAATTCAATAAACAAGCTTTCTGTTCCAGTATACTTCAGTGGAACAGGCATAGGATAACAGAGAAATTTTTCTATTAAGACAGGGAGAAAATAGGAGCTCCTATTGTGGCGCAGTGGGTTAAGAACCTGACAAAATGTTTGCAAGGTTGCGGGTTCAATCCCTGGCCTCGCTCACTGGGTTAAGGATCCAGTGTTGCTACGGGCTGTGGTGTAGGTCGCCGATGAGGCTCAGATCCTGTGTTGCTGTGGTGTAGGCTGGCAGGTGCAGCTCCAGTTCGATCCGTAGCCTGGGAACTTTCATATACTGCGGGTGCAGCCCTAAAAAACAAAGAGAAGAAAAAAAAAGGAGAAAATAGAAGGAAAAAAAGGTCACTGGTCCCAAGCAATTTTGAAATCCAGCTGGACAAATACCAGTTGGTTTCAAGGTCTCTTCTGTGATTCTTGGCTCTAAATTCTGGGCTCAAGCCTCCACCGTCTGAATCATCCTTGCTTTTTCATTAAAGACAGTGTGTATTTGCATCTAGGGAGATGAGCCTGTTTCTTGTGCGGAGAGCTGTGTAGTTGACACAGCCCTCTTTCTTTTTGTCCCCTCTCGTTCCCCTTCAGTGCAAACCGGCTGCGTTTCTGCTGCTGTAATGTTCTCAAGAACTTTGCAGGTCTCAACCTCCACAGGTCTTTGCTAGACAATCTCACCTCTATTGAGGCTTCTCCTGAGATGGCTGAGGGGATCTATGAGTCACATGCTTAATCTTTTCAAAGAGCCTTTTCTGTGACTGAATACCCTGACCTTTTGATCTTTCTGAGATACTAGCAAAAGACTCTGCAGCCACACCCTCTTTACTGACAATGAATCTCTTAACTGTAGTGTTTTGCAATATAGATAGGCTGACAATTTCCCAAATTATCAAGTCTTGGTTTTTTCTTGTTGCCCAATTCTTCCTTCAGTTTCTCTCTTTCCTTTTGCATTCAGCCACAAGCAGTAAGCAAGACTGCACCTGGCCACGCCTTTGACACTTCTTGGAATTCTCCTCAGCTAAATATCCAAGCTCATCACTTGCAAGTTCTGCTTTCCACATAACTGCAGGGCACAATTCCGCTGAGTTTCCTGCTGCTCTGTAACAAGGACCCTCTTTCTTCCAGTTTCCACTAACATTTGCTCATTTCCTTCTGAGCCCTCCCTGGCAGCAACTTTTAACATCCATATTTCTCCTAGCGGTCTATTCACCACAATTTAAGCTCCAAGGTGATTTAGGTTTTCCCTCCCGTGTTCCTCATCCCTTCTGAGTCCTGACTAGTAGAACCGTTAATGTCCCCATTGCCACTAATAGCCTGTTCAAGGCAAGCTAGGCTGTCTACCATGCTCTGCAGAATTCTTCCCGTCTCTGCAAATTGCCCAGTTCTAAGGTCATTTCCATTCTTTTAAGTATTTGTTAGAGATAACTCCTTCTCCACCTTTTTTTTTTTATCTTTTTTTTTTGCCGTATCTAGGGCCACACCCGTGGCATATGGAGGTTCCCAGGCTAGAGGTCCAATCAGGGCTGTAGCAGCGCGGGATCCGAGCCGCGTCTGCAACCTACACCACAGCTCATGGCAACGCTGGATCCTTAACCCACTGAGCAAGGCCAGGGATCGAACCCGTAACCTCATGGTTCCTAGTCGGATTCATTAACCACTGAGCCACAATGGGAACTCCTCCTCCTCCACTTCTGGTACCAGAAATATGCATTAGTTTCCCATGGCTGCTGTAACAGATGACTGCGACAGCACAATTCGTTACCTTACAGTTCTGGAGGTCAGAAATCTGAAATAGATCCCACCGAGCTCAAATCAAGGCTGCCATCGGGGCTTCATTCCCTTCTGGAGGCTCGAGGGGAGAATCCGTTGTCTTGGCTTTTCCAGTATCAAGAAGCTGCCCACATTCCTTGGTTCGTGGATCCTTCCATCTTCAAAGTCAGTAATGGCTGGTCATGTCTTTCTCATACCACATCCTTCTGACACTGACTTTTCTGCCTTCATCTGCCACATTTAAGGGACCTTGTGATTACACTGAGCCCATCTAGATAATCCAGTATAATCTCTGTATCTTAAAGTCAGCCAGTTTGCAACCATAATTTCATCTACTACCTTAATTCCCCTTGGCCATGGAACGTAAGCCATTCACACGTTCCAGGGTTGAAGTGACCATAGCCTTGGGAGGCCGTTACTCTCCCAGCCACACATGCCTTCAGTGGGCAGGGAAGCTCGGGGGGCTGGGAAGTCTTTCCAGGAGGCCCTTCTATAGCTGATGTTTCTAGCCCTTTCAATGATTTTGTTAGGATCCAATTTTCTAACCGTGAGTCAATTTCTTATCCTCTTAGGGCTTTGCTGTAGGGTCATGTGAGGGTGACGGCACTGCCGTTTGTGAAGTGGCCGTGCAGAGAGAGCAAAGATGGTGGTGCTCCATCTCCCGACCGCGCGGGGCAGGCGTGCCACTGGGACTGAGCAGCTGCTACCCAAGAGGGCTTCAGGGAGGCGGCATGAGCGGTGAAAGGGGGGCATGAGTGAGTGGAGTTGACGGGACGGGTGGAGGGTATTAACCACCTCCTGTCTGCTCGGCCCCGGGCTGGGCTTTTCCCCGCAGCAATTACCGTACTTCATCTGTGATGAAAGAAAGGTCGTATTCTGGTCCGTCCTGTATGGTAGCCGCTAGCAACGTGTGGCTATCGACCGTGGGAAATGTGGCTAGAATGACTCAAGCACTAAACTTTGATTTTATTTCATTTTAATTAATGTTCATTTATACAACTGGCATGTGATGAGCAGCTCCCATTTCCAGCTGCGCAGCTCCGATCAGTTATCTGAGGTCTTTGTGTGGCAGAACGAGGACGGGAGTGAGGGAGGAGTTTGGAGTTGGGCAGTCCTGCCTCATGGCACTTGCTTCCCCCTGACCGTGGCCCCAGCCTTGAACCATGGAGCTCCGGCTGTCCGGGCACCGGCCGACGCCAGCCCTCTAAGCCTTTTATGTAACTCCTCTGCGCTTGTCCCCCTGGAACTGGGAACTTGTGTCGTCAGTTCATGATTTTAAGGGAGCTGGTAAGAGACGGGGAATGGATGGGTTAGCAGAAGCCAGCGTGGCCCAGGCTGGTACCGGGCTGGACAGAGTCTCTGGATGCTGGCACCTGGCATGCCATCACAGCACCGTCGCCCCACATGGGCTGGGTGCAGTCCTGGAGCCTGCTTCCCCAGGTGCTGCCGCATGTCGCTTGTCAGCTCAGAGCCACTGGTGTTTGCCCTCCTGAGGTCTCCTTTTCTGCTGTGCCTGCATAATCGCCATTCTTGGCACAGGTAACAGGAGGTGGTGTCACAGGGTGGAGGTTGACAGGGCTGCGCAGGGGGTACTCTTGGCTCTGGGGACGACAGGGCCTATTGCAGGCTGTTCTTTCTGAGCCCCCACCTGTGGCCCCATGGGTGGCTTGGCAGAGCTCCGGAGCCATAGATGATGAGAACGGCCTGTGGTTGGGGAAGGTGGGATCCTGGCAGGGGCCGGCCTAAACGTTTGCCTAGGCAGAGGTTTCAAGCATATGGTTTAGGGGATGTGCCTGAACTAATCCTGTTATTAGCTGGATTATCTCTTCAAACTGAGAACCAGCTTCTGTGGGTCCCCTGTGAAACGCTCGGTCGGGAGTCAGGGTGACGGGGCCCCACCCGGGGTGTGTGCCTGGTGTCAGTGAGCCTGCTGCCTGTGTGGCAGCCGGGCGGCTTCTGCTCCTGGTTCATCCACTAGTCTATTCACCGTTCATGCATCCGTCAGACAGTCCCTGGGGCCCTAGCTGGGCACCGGCCCTGGAGGTGGAAACTGGGGACTTGAAGGGAAACTGAACCAGATGCGGTGTCACAGAGGCAGGGACCAGTGGAAGACTGCAAGATGGTAAAGCAGGTAGGTATGGAGAGCCAGGGCCTTTGGAATGAAAGGCCAAGAGGGGGCCAGAGAGGGCAGGGGCCAACACACGTGGAGGGCCTGGGGAGCCTCGCTAAGGAAGCCTGTCTCGGTGCCAGTGGTGATGGAGGCTCCTGATCACTCTTAGGGGAGGGGTGGTGGGGTCAGAGGTGACCAAGGGTGGATTAGAGGATATGGCTTAGAGTAAGGTGAGACCGCTGGGAAGGCTCTTCATCCATCCATCCATCCATCCATTCATTTATTACGTAGCAAATACCTGGGTTCCTGTTAGCTGCCTGGCCCCGTTCTAAGGGCTAAGGACGAATGGCCGAACAAAATAGATAAAAACCTCTATCTTCAAGGAGCGCATATTCTAGGAGCGAGAGAAAAATGGGGTTGAGGAGGGAGGGGGAACATCACAGCTTAATAAATACATGAACAACATGGCATGTTAAAAGGTAATAGATGGCGCAGGGGAGAAAAAACAACAGAGCAGGACTAGAGGCTTGGGAAATCCTGGGGCGGACAGAGTACCTCTCACGAGAGGCTACGATTTAAGCAGAGACTGGAAGGAGAGGAAGTTGTCCTTAGGCAAACGCTGAGGCACGAATGGAGCTGATGGGCATTCCTGTCGTGGCTCAGCCATTAGTGAACCCAACTAGCATCCATGAGGACGCAGGTTCGATCCCTGGCCTCACTCAGTAGGTTAAGGATCCGGCATTGCTGAGAGCTGTGGTGTAGGTCTCAGATGCGACTCGGATCCCATGTGGTTGTGGCATCGGCCGGTGGCTACAGCTCCGATTCGACCCCTAGCCTGGGAACCTCTGTATGCTGCGGGTGTGGCCCTAAAAAGCAAAGCAAAAAAAAAAAAAAAAAAAAAAAAAAAAAAGAAAAGAAAGTAAGTGAGAGGGGGTCTGGATGAGGTAGAGACAGGGTTTTATCTTAGTAGCCTTGCACCCCCAGGGAGTTTAGGTGGACTCTGAGCTTGAATGGGGAAAAAATTTGACCCTTTTATTTTCCTTAACCCTCAAGCTAAACTTAGCATAGCTTTATGATTGCGGGTAAAAAGCCCACCTGTGACTTTATCAGCAATGGAAATTGCAGACATTTTCATGCTATGTTAAAACTATTTCAGGTATCTTGAAATATTTCTTCTCACCAGTGGTTCAAATTGGCCGTAGCCGCAGATCTTAAGATAGAGCACACGCATGTCACAACGTCACAGATTTCCCAAGTCAGCTGTTTGAGTGGAACTGGTTTCATTGGAAACGCTATGTAATTTTTATGCGCATGAAACCTCCCCGGAAGGTGGAGTCTGGCATCGCCAGCCTGCAGGGGGTCACGGCACGGAGCTGGCAAGGATGCTTTGGTGCGGAGTCTGAACCCACCTTCAGAACTCTGAGTGGAACAAGGATCCATTGCAGTGGGTTGGGCACAGAATCACCCTTTTAAAAGGTATGGTGAGATTCTGGTTGCTCTGTTGGGCCGGGACTGGGTGCAACCGGAGGTGGTTACAGCGACTTTGGTCAGACCAGCCTGGGGCCAGTGGGGGTTATGAGAAGCTGGTAAACCTGGATGCGTTTTGAAGGGAAGGCCAAGGGGAACTGCTGCTGGGTTGGACGTGGGGAGCGAGACAGGCATCAAGGACGACTGGCGGGCAGTGGTCTTGCTACTCAGGAAATTTTCCGAGGCGCCTCTGCCGCAGGATTAGAAAATTAATTTTTAATTAGAAAACTGTATTTAAAAACTAACGTTGCATTATTAATCACTAACTAATTTTTAAGTTATTTAAGTAATCGCGTACCTGCATCAGGCTCCGATCTGTCCCCAGGGAGTGTGACACCTGTCTCTCTCTCCAAGCTCTGAGAGGAGCGCTGGTTGGGGGTCCTGTGGTGTCGGCTGTGTTGGGAGCCCTGCAGAGCCTGTGTGCTGTTGTCCCCGCCCTGGCAGCTTACCTAGGGCCCGTCGTAGGTCCTCACGATGTAGCGGTCCAAAGGAGGGGTGCAGGCGGAGGGCAGGTCCCTGGGGGTCCTTGGGCTTCTGGCTGGACTCCCGGGAGGGATGGCTTTGCTGCGACGGAGTCCTGCCCACCTACCCCCTCCAACCCCAGGAGAACAGTGGGCAGAAGGCATTTGGTGATTCTCAGACTCCCAGGCTTGAAAAGCATTAGCTCGTGCTGAGAGCAGGGAGGAAGCACGCGCTAGCTCCCTCAGTTCTCTTGTTTAGCTGGGGTGACTGATTGATGGCTGCGGATTTAATAACTCGGTAAACCCGGGCTACTCCATGCAGGATGAATTTGGTTGAGATGTAAATATTTTCTATCAGAGTATTAACTGCTTATTAGAAGTGTATTGAGATTTATATGCTATGTGGATATAATTATAGACATCACAGTGGGGTCATTTGCTTGCTGGAAACATCTCTAACAGGGCTGTTAATCCAGAAATGTGTGTCCTGCAGTCCGCTGGCCTTTAGGTAGAGCGTTTTACTTGTCTTATTAAGCAGAAATTAAACACAGGTATAAATGCCGCTGCACACGCAGCTCCATTTTCTGGACCCACCACATGCAGGTCACGTGGCACCGTTAAGCCCTGACCCGACGACTCTGTGATAAAAGAGGGAGTTCTGTGTTGCAGAGTCATCGTGGCTTGCGGTGACCAGGGGTACCCGGGGGGAGAGCTGCTTCTCTCCTCCGCCCACATGCAGGGTCTGACTGCCCAGGTCTGGGAGAGGAAGGGGACCCACTAGCGACAGTCAGATGCCTCGTGCTCACAGCTGGTGCACGCTTGCTCTGCTGACCCCTTCCTCTTAGAGCTCAGAGAAACAGGTGTCACACTCCCTGGGGACAGATCGGAGCCTGATGCAGGTAAGCGATTAATTACTTAAATAACCTAAAAATTAGCTAGGGATGAATAACTCAAAACTGAACATCTGGAGCTTTGTATACAAAATGTATACAAAGTGCCTTCGGGGCGTGTGGGGCACATGACCCCTGGGAATACAGATATTTCTCGAATCTCCAAAGGGTGTTGAGTTGAGGAGGCAGCTTGGAGTTTGTCCATCCATCCTTCCATCCCCCTAGCCAGGCAGTGTCCTGAGAGCCAGGTGCCAAGGGTACCGCCGTGAGCAAAACTGCACCTCCTGCCTGTGTGGAGCTTCTATTCCCGCCGGGGAGTCGAACATCAGGCATATGACCATGTAATGAATGCGTCCAGAGATGAGGCTGCACGCGAGAGTAGTTTTATCAGCCAAGTTTCAATGATTTTTAAAACTTTTTTCTGCGTGGTTTCTTTTTATTTCGATTTTTTTTTAAAGCTTTATGGAACTATAGTTGATTAACAAGGTTACGATCATTTCTGTTGTACAGCAAAGTGATTTGGTCATATGTATACGCACATCCATCCTCTTAGTCTTTTCCCACATGGCTTATCACAGAATACTAGGTAGAGTTCTCTGTGCTGTTCAGCAGGTCCCCGTTGGCCAATCATTCTATTTCTATTTGTTTTTAAATATACCTGTAGACACGCATCTCTGTGTGGCCATAGCAGTCCTGTCTTGGCTTGCTGGGAAAAAGGCAGTTCCTGGCTGTCTATGTTCCTCACAGCTTCCTTCTCCCATTCTTCATGGAAGTCTGTCCGTAACGTTTGCTTGTGTTCCACGTCCCCTGATTCGGAAGACAAGCTGCATGAGACGGTCTCGTGGTAACTCCAGGTCGTCGTCATACCCGTTCCGGGCTGCGATCTGGGGGTGCATCTGAGGGTGGGGTGCACTGTTGGCCAGGGCTTGACTACTTTTTGAGTCTCGGGGTCTTCTTTTTCATCCTCGCTTCTCTCCTCCCTGCCGGGGGCTGCTGCTCCTCCTGCGCTCTTGCCTTCTTTCTCCCTCTCCAGATCTTTCTGGCGTGCACAGAGAAAGTCAGAAATGGGCTCATGTCTTTGAAGAGGAGGCTAATCGGCAAACTGATAAGCATCTTTCATCGTTTTCGCTTTAAAGTTCTAAGAATTGTTGTCTGAGCAAAGTCTTAGGCTGTCAAGAGAGGCGTATCCGTGGGAAGAGTCAGGGGGCTTCTTGGGCCAGGGAGGCTGTGAAATGGGCACATTTTCTGCAAGGGAGCTGAGGGACCAGGTGATTCAGCGGGAGAAAAGGGTCTGCACAGAGCCCCGAGGGCCGTCACCTGCCTCACGTGGCCTTCCAGGCCCCGCCCTGCTGTGAGGGGGCCCCCGAGTGAATGGTCCCCCGAGCTGGGGGGGGGTCTCATTTTCCTGGGGCCCCTTAACCCTCACTGTGGGAGGCTTAGAACACTTCACATGGGACTCGTGGGGCTAAGTTGTTGAATTTTCAATATAGAAAAACTGTAATTCATTGAAATTTAAAAACAGGTACAGTCTGCCAGGAGGGAGGAGAGAGAAAAACTATTACAAAAAGGGACCCAAGGACTCAAAAAGTTACCAGAAATCTTTGAAGTATGTTTGGAATAACTTGGGTATGGGAACGTACGTATAGCTGTCAATTTTATGAGACCTAAACGCCCATGGGGTAGTTCTGAGGAAATTCTAGCATCTAAATTGACACCTTCTGGAAGTGTAAAATACATACCTGGCTTCAGAGACCTAGAATAAAAAAAAAAAAAGGAGAAATATACCAATCTTTTTTTTTTATATTCGTTACACATTGACATGATAATATCTGAGGTATATTGGGTTAAAGACAATATATGTTTAAAATTAATTTTACTTAGAGTAAGCACTTTATGAGTGGCTTCTAGAAATCCCCAAATTTTATTTGTGGCTGATATTGTATTTCTGTTGGACAGCACGGATCTGGACTGTCGCTGCCCTTGTTCGGGTCTGAGGCCGTGACATAATTTGATGGGGCTCAGCCCGCACTAAGTGTGCCAGACTCTGTGCTAAGAGCTTGACATGTTTTCAGTCCCTCCCAAGAGCCCTATGAGGTAGATACTATGACTCCCTCTTGAAATGTAAGGACACGGAATCTGAGTGGTGCAGTATCTTGCTTAAGGTCACACAGCTGATAGGGAGCAGATGCCTTTAACCTCGAATGGGACAGGGGTGGATTCAAGGCACCCTCCTGACCAGGGCACCGCATTGTCCCCACCCCAGCCCCATGAGCTGAGTGCCCATCGTGGGCCAGTATCCCAGAGCAAGGTCAGCAAGTGACCACAGGGATTATAAGGATCCTCGGGCCGCAGGGTGGGGGTGGGGGGTCTTTGCCCTTGAGGGGCTCTCACTGGAGGGGAGCTGAGCCCTGGACGTCCCGGGGGAGCACCACCACCCTGCTCTGACGGCTGAGCGGGACCTGAGGGCACGGTCTGCCCTTGCAGCAGCTTCACCGAGGCGCCTCTCCTGGCTGCAGCCTCGTGCCAGCTTGTGGCAGCGTGTTTTGAGCTGGCGAGGCCCACAGGACGGTTGCCTCCATTTCGCGGGTGATCGGGCGGAGCCTCGAGTGGGCAAAGTGACTTCCCCGAGAGCACAGTCAGAGCTGGGCCTCGGATCCTCGGGTTCTGGGTGAGGTAGGGCTGCTCGGGGTGGGAACGGCGGCAGGCGGGGAGTGGGCTGCCTGCAGACCCATGTCTGGCTTTCACCATGCCGTCCCTGAAGACAGAGACCTCTTTCTTGGAGGCCCCTGATTTTCTCTGAACGCTGGGGAACACACAGCCACGGGGTAGGCCTGCCTGCGGGAAAACAGGTCCTGGGCCTGCCTGGATCTTGTCTTTAGGCTCACGCGTACTTCTGGAGCCCCGGGCCAAGCGCTGACACTCCTGTGTAAAACCACCTGTGTGATCTGTGGCATTTGTTGTTTCATCCTTCTGAACTTGAGTTTCCTTATCTGTGGAATGGGCCTTGACCTGGTAGGGGGTGGATTAGCACAGGGCAGGTGAAACGCCTGGCACCTGGTGGTGCAGTGAACACTGGGGCGCAGTGGCAAGAAGCACCTCTTATTCTTTGGGGCCCTCCCTGTCTCTCTATGGGAAGCCGGAGGCCATGCCAAAAAAGCTGCAGCCTGGGGGTCCCGAGCCTGGAAGGCAGGAAACGGGACTGCGGCATTCCCTCTAGCTACAAATTCCACATCCACGCTGGATATTCGAGTTTTCTCATCATAAAATCTAGTAGCCCTGCCAATAAGCTAGGAAGGGGTGGGCAGGGCTCAAAAAAACCCAAAGGATTCAGAGAGATGGTTATTGAAGGGTTGGAGGGAAGACGACCTGCCAAGGGGAAAAATATGTGTAGTGTCACCTTCATGCAAAATTAGTTTCTCGAGGACCTGGCTTGCAATACCAGATAATGTTCTTGCAAGCAGGGGCTACAGGGGGACTGGGATTTTTCCTTCTTCTACCCCAAGTCCCTCAGGCAGCCTAGTTTCCCAGAAGGGACTTCAGATTCTGGATTGTATAAAGACTTTGTGTCCAGGAAGCATCCATGGAAATCTTGATTACTATAGCCAACCTGCCTTCGAGGCGGAGAACCTGGCCAGAGGAGGCGTCGGGGCCAGCTCCTGAGGTCAGAGTGGCCGGGTCAGCCTCCTTGAGCTCACAGCCAGCCCTGCGGGGAGAGGTGGGGCGGGGAGAGGCTGGGGCGGAGCACAGCTTGGTAGAGCCCGCCCCCGATCCCCCCAGTTCCCTCTTTCCTCTGTGGTCCCTGAGTGTCCGAAAGTCCTTGCTGGCAGAAGGTGTACTGGACTTATTGGGGCTCCCCACCCCGACCCCACTCTCCTGCTGCCATGTCAAGTCAAGACCCATCTTGAGAGGGAAGCTGTGCCCGGGAACCGAGCAGGAAGACCCGTTCTCCTTCTGTCCCGGGGCCCGGTTAAGGAGTAGTGTGGACAGACCGAGAGCTGAGGGTGCTGGCACCCTGGGCCCCTTAAGAAGCTTCCCCCCTCTGCCACCCCGCACCTCCGCTGGCCTGGACCCAGTTAGCCCAGGCACTTCCTCGATGATGCTCATGGTCACTGAGTGAGAAGCGGTAAAGCCTGGCTTCTTTTGCCTTTGAACTGAGCGCTCCGTCTTTCTCCCGCCTGGGAGCCGTTTTGAACCGCCAGTTCCCGGGGATTAGATGCGTGTTTAGGCTGGATGAGCTCATGAATGAAAATATTTTGCTTCGTGGTTTCGGCAACAGAGACCTGCACGGTGGGCCCCCCTTTTCTCACCCAGCACCACCCACCCAGGCCCACCCTAATAGCTGGGGCCAAGGCTTTTCCAGCAGCACCCAAGCTGTCCTGCGAGAGCTTGGACGGGACCACTGCACTGTGATGCAATCAGGTGACAGACAGCCTCTGGGCCGGGCGAGGGCTTTCTTGATACTTATTTCTTGATCCCCGATGTCACGATGGCACAGAGACGGCCCCAGGCACTTCCATTTATGGGCGAGGGCGAGGCTAGGAAGGAGAAACTGGTCCTGGGGTCCTGTGCTCCATTTAGCTTTGATTCCAGTGCCAGGGGCTCCTTGAGCTTGGCGGGGTGTGAGTCACCCGGCCAGGGCTCTGAGTCCTGCCACCCCGGCGGCGTTCGTGTCATGGCAGAGGCACGAGGATCAGAGTTCACATCTCTGCTCGGCCTCTTCTGTGACCTTGAGAAAGTCACTCAGTTGCCTCAGAGCCCCAGTTTGTGGACACAGATTTCGGGCGCCCACGTCTCCTCGCTGATCCACTCTGGGGGTGGTTCGTGTGTGAGGTGCCAACCGCGGTGCCTGGTATGGAGGCAGCTTGGCCACTTCCTGCCCCTTGTGGGGCTTGGCTGGGCCGGTGCCTGCTCCCTCTCTCCTCTGCCCCACTTTCAGAGAACGAGGAAGACCTAAGCGAGGTGCTTCCAGGGCCTGGTGTGATGGATGAAGTCATCAGCTCCTAAGTGAATTAGCGCCTCATGAATAGATTGATGCCATTGCTGGCTGGTTACACCCATGACTGGTTCCACCATACCCTCTTTATTGTCACATGGCTCGGGGAGAAGCCCCAGGTCAGCAGCCACTGTCAGGGCAGCTGGGCATTTCTCGTAAGGGGCATTGGCTGTGGCTCTTAGGGATCTGTAGGAGGTATAGTGCTTTATATTGCCTAGTGAAAAGATTCAATCGAGGATCAAAACAAGCATTAGGGCTGGTGGTTGGTGACCTGACTGGCCTGGGTGGGGGCGTGTAAGTGCATGTAAATGCCTGGTGCCCACTCGTATGTACGTGTGTGTGTGTGTGTGTGTGTGTGTGTGTGTGTTGTGGGGCAGGGGATGTTACTGGCTTCACCCTTCTTAACTCCTGCTCAGTGTCTCTGTCCATGAATAATTGCTGGTGTTATTCTCCATAAGGACTGTACGCTAAATTGTGGAAAGACTAGAACAAATAGAACAGAGGTCACCACTGTTAACGTTTTGGAGTCTTCTGGTCTCTTTTTTTTTCCCTTCTCTGTATACATATTTTTTTTTTCTTATGAAACAGTAGGATCCATTTTTGTAACTTGCTCTGACTTAGCGATCTGTCACGGTCCGTACTGCTGTGTAGACTTCACGATGTCAGGGTAGTTGCATCGCGTGTGGGGACGGCCCACACTATGATTATGCTCTAGTTTTCAAAACCATTCTTTCAGCTATGGTTGCCTAGGTTGTTTCTGAGTGTCTGTTATCACCAGCCACACGGGGTCAAGATTCTTCCATAACCTTCCCTCATACAACTGGTTCCCCAAAGGAAACGCCCAGAAGTTAAATTTCTAAAAACGCTCTCTGTGTTTTTCAGGCGTTTGATGCTGTTTGCTAGGCTGCCTTTCAGAAAGTTTGTGCTAAGTGACTTTGCTCTCAGTTGTGTTTGAGAGCGTTGGCGTCCCTTGATTCATCAACTGTTTAAAGTTGAAATCTATCCTCTGCTAGAGAAAAAAGTAACTATCCTGTTGTTTTCATTTGCATTTTTTGACTATCTGAGAGGCTAAGTCTATTTTTGTATAAGGACCGGTCACTTATATTTCCTGTCTGAATTAGCTGTCTCCATAATTTTCTTATTTCTCGTTAAGGTTTTTTCCCATTGATGATTTGTAAGAGCTCTTTCTATTTAAAGGTGTTTCGTGATTTAAATGCTTAAATATTTACCTAATACTTGTGCATTCCCTCATTCATCTAACCTGTCAGAACTGCTGAAGACATTCTGGACTCTTTGGGGGAGAGTGGGGCCTGGAGAACTAGCCCTGTCTGTCCCATTTCAGGGGAGCTCACAGCATGTGGGATGATGGAGTTTGCTCCTAACCAGGTGAGCTAGGACACAGTCCTTGGTACAGCGATTGCAAGTTAGAGAAGAAAAGGTCGGTGTGGGCGGGCAGAGCATAAGGATACCTGGAGGGGACGCTGGTGACTGGGTTTGAAAGAGCTGTGGGTTCAGACGGGTGGGCAGGGCATTCTGGGGAAGAGATCATGATTGACACGTGCAGGGGCGGC
>PVHT020004020.1:51478908-51551117 GCA_004024745.2 Catagonus wagneri
GGGTGGGCAGGGCATTCTGGGGAAGAGATCATGATTGACACGTGCAGGGGCGGCTGAGAATAATAATATAGGACTAGGATCTTAAATGACTCAAACGTAGGTCGATCCAGGCTAGCTGTAGAGGGAAACGGCACCCCTGGGAGGGGGTGTAGTGAGGAGGTTGGAGCGGCAGGGGGACGGGGGGAGGAGAGGGGGGAGGGCAGGACTCGACTGGGTCCTCCGAGTCCAGGTCAGACTAAGCCAAGTGGAAGGAAAACAGTCGTTTCTCCTTTCTTCCTTGGGCCCGGCTAGAAGATTCTAGAAACACTTTCCTACAGTGGACGGGGCCAGGGTGAGGAGCATTATCCTGCACCAAAAGACTGTGCAGGTCCCCGTGACGTGTGAGGGGCCCGAACCCACTGCACAGACGAGTTAGGGTCTAAGCAGGCAAAGGGCCCCAAAGTGTCAGGCTGCTGAGGGCCTCCGAGCCACCGCCCGGGAGAGCCAGAGGCATCTCGCTGCCCGCCTGCCTGCCCGGAGGGGGAGTGACCTGGGAGGCAAAGGCCAGGCCTCTGGGCTGTTGGGAGAAGAGCTGGGAGGCAAGTGGCCACACAGCAGGGGCCTGGCTCCGCCAGCTCAGGGCAGGAGCAGCCCTGGGACCGCAGTCCGGGCTGGGCTTCCTCCTCAGGCCGGGGCCCTCCCGGGAGACGAGTCAGATGCCAGGGAGCAGGGCGTGTCCGGGGCGGGGTGACATGCAGTGTGGGGAGGCCCATGCTGAGCCTTTAGTGAGCACCTGCTGTGTGCAGTGCTATGCGAGGCCGGGTAGTACCTGGAGAAGCAGGAGACGGCGGTGCCTCATGTCCCGGGAACTGAGGTCTCATCCAGAGGTCAGGAGACGGTGTCTGGAAAGTTGGGCTTGTGGCATCGTTCCTTCAGCTGGTGTTTGTCAAGCGCAGAGCGTGGGCAGAAGCACCGAGAGCTGCGGGCACACGGAGGAGGGTGGCGTTAGGCGGAAGGTGGCATCCAGGCTGAGGCCTGAGGAGAAGTCGGGGCTCGCGGGGGAGGGAGAGCATGTGTGGGTGCCCGGAGTGTGGAAGGGGGTGTGGTGGGAGCTCAGAGGAGGGTTGACGGGTGACTGAGTGGTGCTGGTGGGCTTCCAGGGGGGCCAGGCCTCGCGAAGGCACACCGGGTGGGGAGGGTTTGCGGGGGGAGGGACTGTTGCCCCACCTATGTGGCTGCTGGTGTCCTGGCGCTACCCTCCCTGGGTGGTGTGGCAGGTGGGGGCGAGGCCCACCTCACCGCTCCCCCACCCCTCCGAAGTAACCCACCCCGATCCGCTCTGGGATGAGGTTCTTGAAAGGCTGGAAAGCACATTTCTCTGGATTCAGAAGCTGTGGTCTGCACCCCTCCTTCCAGGGGGGCCCAGGGTTCTGCGTGAGATGGAGTCACAGGCGCCCTTGACGCACAGACTTGAGCTCGAGGAGGAGGCAGGACCCTGCCCGGCTCTGCTGCTGTCACTCCAGCCGCCTGCCTCCTGAGGGCCAGCCCCCAGCACGACCCTCCCCCACTGCCTCTGGAAGGACCGCCTGTCCGCTCACCGGGCACGAGGGCCCTTTGATGTGAGGCTGTGCGCCCTGCATCGGAGCCTGCTTGTTCCCCACGGGCCCGGCTGTCCCCTCCTCCGCGGTGGGAGGAAACCTGTGCTTTCTCCCTTCACACCTTTGCCCATCTCGCTTCCTCTACCAGACCCCCATCTTAAGCCCTGCTCACCCTGTGGCAGGTGGACAGAGATCACCTCCTCCCAGAAGCCCACCAGGCCCTCCGAGCTGCCGGGCAGAGCACAGCTCCTCTTGCTCAGGGCACCACCCGTGGTCTCGGTGGTTGTCACCACTCTGTCGCCGCCCTTGTCTTTGAGCTGGTTCTGTCAGCGCAGGACGACTCCTCCAGCCTGCCTCTCCCTCCTCCGCATGTCCCCAGAGAGTCCCAGCCCCTGTGTACTCCAGGGGAAGCTCAGAGGGGATGGGTTTGTAAGGCAGCATTTCCTTCAGAACCCACAGCTGCTCAGTAGGCAACCCCCCCCCCCATGTCTTAGAGTAAAATACTCATTGAAGAGCGGGTGGCAGCGAGAAAGGTTTGAAGTGTGGGCTCAGAAAACAGCAGGTGGGGGGGGGGGGCAACCTGGCTCAGGCTCTTAGCTGCCGGGTCTTTTCAGGCAAGTTATTTAACCTTTCCGGACCTTGGTTTCCTCATCTGTTTAATGGAGACAGAAACATGCCTCAGGGATGTTGTGAGCATTGAAAGAGATAATGGGTGTGTGGCCCTCAGGGCCGCAAGGCCCCACGTGGCCAGGTCTCTGCAGGATGATGCACTCAGACATAATTGGAAAGCCGTCCCTTTATTGTCCTTTGAAGGAAAGTGGAACATGGGGAGCCCATGTCCTACGCCCCAGCAGCACACGTGAGCCCCTGGGCGCAGCTGTAGTTTGTCCCCATCCCAGCTTTTCCTTCCCTCTGTGCTCCCCGCACTCCAGCTCTCTATGAAGTAGGTGGGCCCAGTGTCCAGCCAAGCCTTTCTCCAGTTTCGTCCTTCCTCGTTCCTGCCCACACGTCCCCTGATTCTGTATCACAGAAGAGGCAGGAACAGCTGGCAGACAAAGCAGCGTCTTAGAGGAGGTGTGGGGAAGAAGTGGAGTTTGAATGTGTAGACGGATGAAGTGCAATTCAGTTCCTGCCCCGTCCTCACTGCCCGGTAGGTGTAAGGCTCACAGTTCAATAAATGTTCACGGAGGACCTATTATAAGACAGGCGCCAAGTTAGAGTTCAGATTCCAAAAAACGCTGCAAGCAGGTGGTGTCGGCGCCATGTGACAAAGGAGAAGGCTGGAGTTCAGGGTACACGCCGCTGCCCTGGGTGGGCTGGCCACGGATGGTGACGTGTAGGCTGGGCACCAGGCTGTGTAGGGAGCTCCGAAGGGTGGGGGAGCCCCCGCAGAGTCTTACCCTTCCTCCTGGGTCCGGCAGGGAGACCATTTGGATGAGCGGGGAACAGGCTAGCGGCAGGTGACAGGCAGATCCTAAATGTATAGGATTAAATATTTACATTGAGCAAAGATGAGGGTTAAGTGCCTCAGAGGCAGGCAAGGGAGAGTGGAGGGAATTGCTGCCAAGGCAGCCCCAAGAACTTGTAGAGAGCTGCGGGACGGGGGACCATCGCTGGGGGCTCAGCGGAACCACGAGGGACGGAGGCCAGAGCAGGAGTCGGGGGCCGCGCCTCCCGCGGGTTGTGTGAGTGCGTGGTGGCCCGGGAATGCGGGAGCCGCATACTTGTGTGTAATTAGGTCGGCTTTTCTGCAGCAGCTGCAATTAGCTGCAGGCAGGAGACAGGACTTCCTGCAGCCAAGGTCACTTCGGCACCTGGGGCGGCTTACCTGGGCTCCTGCTGTCTGGGCTTGGGCCCCCGTGGAAGTTTCCGGCAGGGGCGGCCCAGAGGCAGGTGGGGCTGTTGGGACTCCAGGGTCACGGCTGCCCCCTCACAGCAGGGGGAGAGAATTGTCCTGGTCCTCCTCCTGCCACTCAGCCCTATTTATATCTTCTCCGAGGCTCAGAGGAGGGGCCCGTTGCTCCCTCTCTTCATCTTTTAGGGGGCTCCTTCTGAGCTTTTCTCACTGTTGCTGCCTGCGAATAGTACTGTCAGGAACCTGGAGGTATTCAGCACCACGAATGGTCAGTGAATGCCTTGGATCCCTCCTTCCACGGGGAGCTCAGTGGCAGGCATATTCTGAGAATCTGGCTTTTCCTTTTGAGGGGCCCAACCCATCCCACTTGAGTGAAAAATGTAAGAAATGGAATGATTAATGCTGCCACTTGGTTTCTTTTTAGAGTCCAGGGAATGTCACTTTATTTGTCTAGTTTTACAGGCGTGGATATCACTCCCTGTCTTTGTGCCCTTTGTAAGCCCTGCCTCTGCGACTCTCAGAATTGTGAGACGGGGGATGCGAAAACTCAGACGCAGGAGAGTACTAATTCCTTTGACCTTACAGATG
The DNA here is from genome assembly GCA_004024745.2 of Catagonus wagneri. Taxonomy (NCBI): domain Eukaryota; kingdom Metazoa; phylum Chordata; class Mammalia; order Artiodactyla; family Tayassuidae; genus Catagonus; species Catagonus wagneri. The sequence continues at coordinate 51,482,929 of PVHT020004020.1, forward strand.
GAAAAGCTGGAAATTGGAGAAGTGAGGTGTCAGCTCAGGGTCACGTTGGGAGGCTGACAGCGGCCTGGGCCACCTGGCTGCCAGTGGCACCATTCTCAGGTTTGCCCATCTCAGCTGGGGTGGCTCTGGGGCTGGGACTGGGTACTTGGGGCGGCCTCTGGGCTCTTCCACTACGCCAGGCTGGCCTGGAGAGTGCGGGTCGCCTGGTCCATCACACAAGGTCAGCGAGTAAGTATGATGCCCGACGCATGTGAGCGAAGCGTTAGTACCGGTGGTGGGCTTGGGGCGAAGCCTGGGGACAGGCTGGCTGCCCTCTCTGGCCACTCTCTCAAGGCTGGGCTGAGTCCCTGGTTCCTCTGTTCACCACTGCGTTTCCCGGTGCCGGCAAGTTGCCTCAAAATCCTCGGAGCATGGCTTTTCTCAGGCAGACCCGTCAGTCCCCCTGAGGAGCCCAGGACATTGCATGTGCTGGCCGTTTGCTATGTGACACAAGCTCCCTCGGGCAGGGGACCTGAAGCCACCTTGGTTCTTAGCACTCATGGGGGTCACACGAGGTCTTGTGGGATAAATGTGAAGTGGTTAATAGATGCCCGCCTGGGTTTCATTGGTGAGTGGCCGTTATTATTTTAAACAGTGTTTCTAAAGACAAAGGCGCAGTTCTCTGAGGTAGCAGGTGCCTGCCTTGGTCTGGGAAGACAGTGCTGCAAGAATAGTAGTTGATGTCAGCCGATGGCCCTGTATCTCCCTAAATCTCACCTCCCCTGATAGACCCGAGCCCCTTCAGTGGGAATGAAATTCCAGCCGTTGTCATTATTTCTCAGTGGTTATATTCTAGAAAGTCACTCCAACACTGACATAGTAAACACTGAATTGCTGCTTCTTGCGGAAACAGAGGGTTTGGTTCCTGTGAGCCTCGGTCCCCACACAATCATCGGTTGATTGATGCCTAACCTGGATTCATGTGGGTTTCCGTTTCAAGACCCCCCCTTCTCTATTACCTGTATATTTAATGGGTGAACCCTAAACTCACGGTCAATCACACCATCGCTCAGGCCCAGACAGAGCTTCTCCAGCACGGGGAGGTTCCCCAGGGGGCACACCCCCACTTTCCTGCACTTAGGAACACAGATGGCCCTTCTGCTCTATGCTTGCAGGGCCACTGTCAAGTACAGAACCACCAACCAAAAGCTCGAGAAGGCACGGCACTATGCAGACGGTGGAAGGGACGCTTGTTTGCAGTACAAGAGCGGGAACAAGGCAGACAGGGTGTCGTGGCGTCACGGCGTCCGCCTTTCCCACCTTACCTGGGACTGTGCACATCAGGGAACGCAAAATTCTCCCTGCTCTCTGCGCCTCCACGTCTGCCCGAGCCAGCACCGCGGCTGTGGATGGAGGTTACCAGTAAGTTTTAGCGAGCAGGTGACTGGTGTGTATGGCATCTACACAGTGGCGTATCAGCTGTGTCCGGTACAGAGCGCCCCCCACGTCGGGCCCGGCCCAGCTGTGGGCGATGGCTCAAGGTTAGGAGGTGACAGCGGAGTCCAGGCCACGTGGAGAGAGGGGGAGCCTTAGATGAGCACAGGGAGGCCGCCGGGCTCGGAGGCGCGGGGCAGGGCTGGGACCGAGCCAGGAGGCTTCACGCGTGGCTTTCTGATGGCTTCTCCATGCACAGCACTTGAGCTGTTTACGGCAGCGGGTGGGCGGGGTGTGTTTATTTGTACTCTTTGGCCATGTTTTGAACCTAGAAATGAGAAGAAACTAATCTTCGCAGGATTTTCACTCTGTACCCCCCCCCCGCCCCCCCGTATCCTGCACCTATTGGTTTCACACAGCAGAGTGGAGATGAAAACGTTGTTGCAGGTGGTTCTGTGTCAGGAGGGCTGAGCCTCTGTGAGGTGGGAGGAGAGGGGGTGGTTATGGGTCCCAAGCAGAGGTCCCCCCTCACCCCGGCTTAGCTCAGGGGGGAACGTGGCACGGGGGGCGGGGAGGGGAGAAGGGCGTATTTCCTTCTTTTGTTAAGGGCTTTGGAATCAGATTGCCCGCGGTAGCATCTTGGCTTCTCGTCACTTACTGGCTGTGTGACCTGCGGCGAGCCACTCAACCTCTCTGTGCCTCGGCTTGTTCTTTTTGAAATGGGGATGATAATACTAACAACCTGTTACTCAAGGTTGCATTGAAGATTTAATGAATTAGTATTTATAAAGTGTTTAGAACTGCAGCTGGCACAAAGGGCTCTGTGTTTGTTAAATAAACAAAATTTATAGAATGGCTGTATGATTTTAGGCAAATCACCCGTCCTGAGCCTCACCCTTTTTGTCATCAAAAAAATGTAGGTGGGGGAGTTCCCTTTGTGGCTCAGTGGTTAACGAATCTGACTAGGAACCATGAGGAGGCAGGTTCGATCTCTGGCACCACTCAGTGGGTTAAGGATCCGGCGTTGCTGTGAGCTGTGGTGTAGGTCGCAGACACAGCTTGGATCTGGTGTCGGCCGGTGGCTACAGCTCTGATTCAACCTCTAGCCTGGGAACCTCCATATGGTGCGGGTACGGCCCTGGGGGGAAAAAATGGAGGTGGATAATAACACCTACCACAAGGGCTGTTGTGATCACTTGGTGTGATGAATAGTGCATTTAAGATGCGCAGTGCAGAGTAAGCTATTTAAAACTCTGACTGGTTGGAATTACTGGTATTCTTATGCCTTGGTAGCCTTCTCCCCTTTCAGCTGGTGGTCTCCTGCCCCGAATTCAGGGAGGAACTGGATGACAGGCTGCTGAGGTCTGCGTGCAGCCGAGGCCAGAGGTGGCCTTGGGCTTCTCCCTCCAAAGAGCCTGGGACTAGCTGGGTGGATGGTCCCCGGCAATGAGGACTCTGAGCCACAGCCCGTCTGCCCCACCCCGAGGGACTGTGGGGACCCGCACTGGTCGGCAGCGATTCCTTCACCAAGTCTCCTGCTTGGCCTTTTGTTTCTCGAGGTGACCCCTCCACCTGCCTGGGCATCTGGGCACACGTGGAGCCAAAGGCATTGCCAGCCGTGGGACCGCCACTCGGGGGAGGCAGCTGCATGCAGAAAGCTCCTCTCTGAAGCTGCTCAGGAAGGCTCAGGATACACTTCACAGGAAGCGTCAGCACAATTTTCTAATCAAGTTGAAGTCCGTGGCCCGTAGTTAGAAACAATAAATGAAACGCAATTTGAGCCGGCACTTTGCCTGAGTCTCCGTTTCTGGAAGTGGGTGTGAGTGAGAAGCTGGTCTTTCTGAGGGAAGAACTTGACCCCCGACCCCGACCGTTTAGCCCCCAGCCCCACCATCAGCGCACAGGGGGGCGGGACCCAAGGACTTTATTTCAGGTCATCATTCCAAATCCTGATGTGGATCTGTCAGGTCAAAGTCCACACTCCTCTGTAAATCAGTGCACACTCTTTAGCAGGCTCGTGGTTTTTTCTCCTTCCAGTTCCTACCTGCCATGCGAGTTTCGTCTCGGAGATCATTGTTTAATCAATATTAAACCATTCACGTAGTTTAAGTGTTTACTTATGTGCTTTGAGTCCTAGCTTGCAGTAAGAACAAGTGATGCCCCCCTAATCTGCCTTCACTGCGCTCCCCAATACCCTAATTATGTAATTTAGAAAAGAACATTTCCTGACAGCAGTTTCTCAGTGCACAGCAACAAATGCCGACTGGGGACAGGCCCAAACAACCTGGTAATAGCTAGCACATGGAGACCGCTGCCTCGGTCCAGGCAGCCTTGGCTTGGGGCGGACGCCCGTCCGTTTGGGTTAAGGCTTTCCAATGATGGCGTATTAGTGCCAGTAGAAGTAATTCCACATGAAAAGAGCTGCAGCTAATAGTCCAGCTCCAGTCTCTCTTAGTTTGCGCAATGGGCCCTCATGGCAAATTGTTACTGACTCAGGCAGTCGGGGACAGATATCTCGCCCAGCCTGCGAGGCTGACGCGGCCAAAGACGTGTCCAAGAGGCCAAAGTTTAGACCAAGCTGCTCTCTTCGCATCCTGGCCAACCCCCCACATCCATGGTCCAGAGGCTGGGCCTGCATGTTCTCGTTGCTTTTGAGGGGGGTGGAGGGACCAGCCTCCTCAGTCGAACTAGGCAGGTGTTACAGGGGCTGTGGGTGTCAGGTTGGGTGGTTGGCAGAAGCCAGGGTTCAAGTACGCCAACGCTTGAGCAGCATCTAGTCAGTGTGGCCATTTATTTTATTTTATTTTTTATTTTTTGTCTTTTTGCCTATATGTAGAGCCGCACCTGCAGCATATGGAGGTTCCCAGGCTAGGGGTCTAACAGGAGCTGTAGCCGCCGGCCTTCGCCACAGCCACAGCAACGCGGGATCCGAGCCGCGTCTGCAACCTTCACCACAGCTCACGGCAACGCTGGATCCTTAACCCACTGAGCGAGGCCAGGGATCGAACCCGCAACCTCATGGTTCTTAGTCGGATTCGTTAACCACTGAGCCACGAAGGGAACTCCCATTGTGGCCATTTAAGACAGCAGGTGGCCCCAGGCGCCTTTCTCCTCCCCAGCCTGCCACTGTCAATGACTAAGGGTCCCAAGCCCACTGTCCCTTGTGAGCAGAGCCCCAGCTTGCCCTTCTCAGGTCGCCTGAGGCCCACACACTCGCTGATTCAGCTGCGTCCGTAATAGGAACGGAAAACTCCCCTTCTGCTTCTCTTCCCCCCCGCCCCCCACCGTGGAGGCCTTGGGCCAACAAATATTCCGTTGCTATGGAAACCCAGCAGACACCTTTGGGGACTCACCTGTCTCAGCATTTGGGGCAACGGTGTGCAGCCCCTCCTCGGGCAAATCCAGCAGCCGTGGGCCTGCGTTGTTCAGTGGTCATCGCGCCGCCCGGGGCCCGAATTCTCCACGGACCCAGCAGAGGGACAGGGGACGAGTGAGGAGCGAACTGAGCCGTGGAAATTTTAATTTGGCCGTGAGTCCCCAGCCAGCGCCTTAGCCTTTCTAGAAGCCCTGGTTGCTATGGTGATAGAAGTGGTGCTGATTGCAAGAGTTTTTTGTATTTTTTTTTTTTGTGTGTGTGGTTAGGGTGCCTGTCTTAGACAAAGAGAGTGGGGCCAAGCCAACAACCTCCGTGCTCCCACCCATCCAAGGACTGGATATTGTCAAGCCCTGGCCTCAGGAGACGGGTGACAGCCTCCCACACTGGCTGTCTTGCTCTCCCACTCTTCCAGGGATCCAGTGGCTTCTGCCAGAAAGGAACCATCACGCCCCCCCCCCACCCCACACACACCGTGAGAGAGACCCCACAGGTTGGCTTATCAATGCAGAAGGGGTTATTCAGTTGTGGCAGAAATCAGAGTTTAGCACTGCGTCTCTCGTCTCTCAGGGCAGACTCACCCTAGAACGTTTTTTATGGAATCTTCCGCCACCCAGAGCCTGGCCATGGGCCTGTCTGGAGGGGGCTGCTTGTTCAGGCCCCCCCTTTTTGTCTTGGGCCTCAAATCTTAGCTCCCCTGAAAAATTTCCTCAGTGACGGAATGGAGGCCTTTTCTTGTAACCGGGGTACTTGTGTAGCTCGTTAATTCTCAAAGTGTTTTACAAATATTTATCCACCTTAGGTCATTCACAAATCTAACCCCTGTCATCCCAGCTCAAGGTTGTCCCCTCCAGCCTGGTTGCCCAAGATGAAGTCAGAAGCCTTGGCCCGGGAATTCCAGGCCGGTGGATTTCGAAAAGCTGGCCGGGACGGTCTGTTTATTTCTCTAGCCTGCCCTTCTTAGCGTCTCAGAATGTGTCAGGACTTCCCAGTCCAGACACGCAGAGCCCTCTGCCCTCCCTGCCAGAGGTGAGACTCTTTCATTTACGAATTCATCTTAAATCACTTTTTGAAATCCCTTCTAATCAAATGAGTGCCCTTTTTCTGAGATGATGTCAAAGCATCAAAATAAAGAAGGCTTTGGCCGGGAGCGAAGTTCTTGTGGGACAGGTAACCGGTTCCCTTCGGCTCGCTCTCCCGGCTGGCATGGACACAGAGAGAAAGACTCATTCGTTTGGCTCTCGAAGGTCCCTGAAGTCTATGGCTTTCCTTGCAAAGGTGAAGGCCGCTGGGATTTGCAGACCTGGGTCCTCCCCAGGGGACTGCATGCTGAATGTCAGTGATCTGTTCCCCCAAGACCCGCCCAGAAGAGTCCCCGGCGTGCTCCTCCCCGGCTTCCCAGCAGCGCCCTGCGCCGAGCTGCCCCAGGGTTGCTGGCCTCAAAGTGGCCAAACCCGAATCTGCTGTGGCCCCTGGTCTGAGAAGTTGTGACTAATGAAGGCTGACCCCTGGTGAATTTTCAGGAGCCACAGCTTGCCTGCACCAAGCCTGTTCCACCGATAAGATAGGCTTTTGTGTAGAGTGGGCAGCGGGTAGCAGCTTCAATAAGGTCCGTATCAAGGTGTTGCTAATCCTTGGCTGGCTAATGTTTGCCAAATAAATAGCCTCATTAGGAAGGGCTATAAAAGTCCGATAAGATTCTCCTAATTATCCCCCAAAGCACAAATACTTGGGGTTTCAGTTTAGCGTAATAGGAGACATGGAGAAAAGAGGGGAGACGGCGAGAGTGTGAATGTATTATTATTATTATTATTTTTAACAATGGCTTTCCCTGCTCCCCAGTCCTAACACTGACACATCCAGAGTTTCATATTTTGCTTTGGCAAAAGCAACAAATTGCCGAACAGAAGGGAGTAAAAAAAAAAAAAAAAGACAATGACATATTTTAGGTTTGACTATGGCACCTTTGCAAATCAATATACAAGCCATTAAAACTACATTTTGCCATGAATGATAAGTGTAATTACCTCTCTCGCCATAAAAACTTGTCCTTATTAAATGTAAATATTTAAAAATGATTGAAATATATTTGAAGGGTGCTTTATAGCTTGATTTTATATGCTGACATCTGGGTTGCCTTTCCTAAAACACTCTTTCTTGGAGAGTTATTAAATTAGTATTTTGAAAGGACTAACACGAGGCTTGTTCCTTGTTTCAATTTTAATTTCGTACATATTTAGATTTACTGGGAACTCAGAGAGGGCTTACATTGAGCTAATACATCGTTACGTTTGCGGGGCTTGTACGCGCACAAGTCGTGATCTTATTTGCAGAGGGGATTCTGGAAATCAGTAGAGACACGCCATCTCCTCTCCTGCAAACTATAAGAGCAGAAGCATGGAGAGTCCAAGATTTTTGGCTATTAATAGTTCATTTCCCAGTTCTTCTGAGCAGGAAGATTGTTTGAAATATTTCCTTTTAAACGTGCATCATTCGAGATAGCAAATACCCCATCCGGTTTTGGGTAGTTCTGCCGGAGGCTGAGTGAAACTGCAAGAAAGATACACAGTGCGATAATTTTATTTTTTTTCCAGACCCGCTCTTTGGAAGGGATTTCTTTTTCTTTAACACTCCTCATGTTTAGTTGTCTCATTCCACCTCTATTTTTGGAAAGGTGAGCTTATTCAGCTCCGTGCTTGAGCGCATTTCAGAAAACGATAGAAAATCTAATATTTGAACATATAAGCTTCACTAACCTACTTAATTCCAGATGGCAAAAAAGACCTTGCCCCCAAATGTGAAAGAATTCAGTATTTGGTGGCTCAAATATTTTTTCGTGATAAACAAATATTTCTAGCATGGATGTATTCCTGAGCTCTGCATAGGAAAGCAACCATCCATGCAAGCCGCGCTGGGCTGCCCTTCAAAACCCTCTTTACTCTTTTCCTTTCGCTATGTTAAATCCTTGAGATGTGTAAAGATGTTATGATAGGCAGTGGGTCAAGGAATCTGCGCATGTAGCTTTTTACAAATTTTTCTTTGCAAAGGAAAATTTTTCTTCAGATAAATCCCCCCAAATAAATGGTTTGTAAAAACACAAGTCTATTTGTTTTGAAATTGCACACAAGAAACCATGTTATAACAATATCTCTTTTTGAGTTCCGCCTGAGAAAAAAAATGTACCTCAAGTCAGCGATTTCCCTCATGATAAGCCTTTAAAAAATAAAGTTGTCTCTTGGGAGAAAATAAACATCAGCGAAGTGTAGGTATTTGTAATGAGGTGGGCTTTTAGTCCCTTGTCCAATGGAATCGTTGAACCTTTGTTTTTCTATCCCCCCCACTCTGTCTTTTTCTTTCTTTCTGTTCATGCAAATTCCTGAACAATAAGCATTTTAGAAATCTGTTGCTTTTAATTTCATAGATGCTTCTTGAATGAACAGATGTGCTATTTTCTCCCCATGTGAAGGGGAAATTTTAGATGTTTTGAAATTCTTTTTTTTTTTTTCTTGTTGCTGATGCTTTTGGCAAATGTCTGGGGCTTGGGGGGTATTTTCACAGTGCCCCTGAAGGTTAGCAAACGAATGGGGAACACGCAGCATTCACCAGGCAGTGACTTGGGGATTTTTCAGGAGGCATTATTTTCTTACGTTAATGCCTTTGTAGATTCCATCGACATTCAGACATCAAAGGGCGTGCAATTAATAATGGGCATCTGGAGGGCCGATCACATGCTTCCGATGGTAAAGTGGTGAACGACAGGAAAATCAGCCGCGGTCAGGTATTAGCTGTAATCATTTCTAAACAACAGCAGTGAAGGCTTCCCTTTTGTGCTTCTGCTCTCAGAAAGGCAAGGTTTCCCCTACAAAAGATTCCCATAGACGCTTTCCTTTGGTTGAATGAGTGACTAATACATGATTTGTGGATCTGCATCGTCCGTGTTGATTCACGTCACCTTAATTTCTTCAATAAAGGCAAAGCCAATTTTGTGTGAACTTTTCCCCTTGAAGCCCAACACGGATGCAGGGTGACCCACAGCTGGTTGTATTATTTCAGTCTGTTTGCCCCTTTATTTGTTGGCATTTCCCAAAGTGCACGAATGTTTCTCTAGCACAAGGAGAACAGTCGCTTTCTGCCTACTGCCCCCAAAGGCATCCTTCCTGGTTATTTCTTTTCTTTGATGGCAGTCTGTTGATCTTTTCCAAAGTAATCTGTGTTAACCAACTCCAAGTCGTATAAGATAGGCAGGTAAGACTGTCTTGAAGCGCCACAAAAATATGCCCGAGAAATACGGCGCTGAAGGCTCTTAACACTCCGGCAGGTATGAAAACCTGCAAGCCCTTAACAATAGTTCTCATTCGAGTAGGTCACAGATGATAAAGGAACACTTGTTCCTGGGAAATTAAAAAAATGACACGGTGGGGGGGAGAAATATTTATTTGCTCTCTACATTGGTCAAATGACCGGTGGGATATTAAAAACTTGTAAACAGACAGATGCAAGCAATTCTCTTTCATTAACAAATTGCAATTTCACAATAAGGTAAACACATTAAAAAATGTCTACAATTTCTGAAACGCTGAAATTGTCAGATTGAGTCTGCTTGGCTAACCAAAAAAAAATTTGTTTCTAGGGGAGAAAGTTTTCTTGTGAATCTTGAAAGAACCAACTTAAAGTCTCCTTTGGCCGTGCAGGTAGCAAAAGCCCCAGGCAGCTTTGTGTGTACATTTCTGTACATTTGCCTCTAGACTAAATCCGCCCAGCCGCCAGCTTTGTTTTCTTTCTAAGTACTAGCCATATCAGCAGCACATTTTCAAGTTAATTTGAAGCAGGGTCAATACCGCCATCAGCAAATATGTTATAAGCTTATTATTTAATAGTGATTCCTGGATAAGGCCATCATCCCCTTCCTAAATCCAAATAGAAAAGCCGAAATCGTATTTGTTAAAACTGTCATTTTGAATTTGTGGCCCAGATTGTTTTCCTGAGTGTGCTGGGCCAGAGGCTCGAATGCTCCCAGCTGCAGGCACGCGGAGCCCAGCAAAGCTGCTCGTGGCCGGTGCCTGAGACGCTCCCGGCCGCCCAAACCGCCTGCTTCCCCCAAACAGAGCTCCAGTCCAGCCTGCTCTCGGCTTTTCCACATTGTAAAATCATTTGATTTATTTGTTTGGTTTGGTTTGGGTTTTAGAGGCACTGCAGAAATTATTTCCTACTGGCAGAGAGGGCACTTTGTGTTACACTACATTAGTTTCACATCATTAGTTTAGGGTTCTCAAACTTAAAATTGTAAAGTATATGAGAGGCTTCTTGAGTCCTGAGTTCTGACCAGAGCAGAACCAATTAAACCTGATGGATTCCTTTCACTGTCTGTAACGTGTGAGGCCATACATAACAGAGTGCTGCGGCAAAGCTGGGAGGGGTTCCCTCTGTTAGCTTTGGAATTTGGTGGTAGGAAACGTTGCAGTTACTTATAAAGAGGCGAAATTCCTCGGTTACTGTTCCGGTTCTCAAAAAAAAAAAAAAAAAAACACGTAATTTTATCGTCACCGCTTGTAGCAAGAAGTCACGAAGGGGTGCCGATGACAGCCACGACCCATATCTCTGGGCTGCCTCTCTCACCTCTGTCAGCCACTTCCCGCTCCGGACTCTGGCTCTTTACAAGTTAATTCTAAACCCGCGGCAAACCCAGATGGGAGCGGCCCTGGCCTGTGGTCTGTCTGCCCGGCGGGGTGCCTGGCTGGGGGAACCTGCACCCGGAGGCCGGGACTCGCCGGGCCCAGGTCCCCCACGCAGGGGTTCGCAAAGGAAAAGTTGCGCCCCCCCACCCCACCCCCGGAGATGCTGGGCTGGAGCCTGGAGAGCCTCCTCCGCTGCAGCCGCGGGGGGCGCAAGAAGAGCCCCGGCCGGCTGCCGGCTGGCTCCCACGCGCCCCTTCTGCTCCTTCCTTTGCGGTTCTTCCTCCCCCGGGGTCCTTCCCTTCCCGGAGTGCTGGAGCGAGACCGAGACCGAGCCCTCAGCCTTTGGCGGCGGAAGAGTCACAGCCCTCAGGTGAGCCCTCCCCGAAGCTCTCCTGCCACCTGTTGGCCGCCCGCGGTGCTGACGCCCGTGCAGGCAGCGCTGGTGGGACTCTCCAGGCCTGGCTTCCAAGTCACAGCCAGAATTGTTCATGACTTCTCAGCGGCCCGACTCTGTGCTGCGAGACACAGCACAGACTGGGAGACCTGCCGCTGTCTTCCGGAGCCCCCTCTGCCGGTCCTCCCCCATTAAGCCATCGGTGGCCCCTGAGCCACGCTGCCCAGATCTGATGCCTCCTGCCCTGGGTCCTGCTTCTCCGGCAGCAGTGGGGCCAATGGAGGGTTAAGGGGGTCGCTGAGAACAGAGGCCAGCTGCCAGTGGTGTCTGGAAAGGGTTTGCTGTGTGCTGTATTAGAGCCGTGGTGGGAGACAGTGGCTGAGTCCCTCTGTGGCGCCTCTGCTCTGTCATGGGACAGTGGAACAAAGGGAGGGCCAGCCAGCCTGTCCAGCTCGGCCATTCTTGACCCTGGTTCCTTCCTCCCTGGGGGTGTGGAGGTCAGAAAGAAAGGGGTAGGGCTTCAGTGGGTGGGAGGTGGCCGAGCTTTCTCACCCGAACAGCAGACCTTTCACTGCATAGGAAGCAACCCTGGTAACACATATGAGCAGTTTTGCTCTGGGGAAGCTGGGAACCCATCGCAGACGCTGCTGGAGTTCACTCATGCACATAGCTCTGTAAGGCGGTTTTAACCTAGTGAGGCTCTAGTTTGTTGGCTCTTTGGGGGCATTTTGATACAATGTTGTGCGGCAGTCACATTTCTGAGCCATCTGGAGGCAGAACTAAACCTCTTTCCAGGTCCTCATGGGACAAGTCTTAGGAATGGATTTGGTCTGTCTTGGAGAATGTCACCGGTGCTTCAGGAGCATTGGGGACAGAGGACATGTGTGGTGGTGATACTCTCCTATTTCGGGGAGCGGGGTCTGAGCCACGGCTCTCCCCCAGGTCCTGCCCAAGGGGGCTGAGAGTCACAGATGCTGTGGTCCCACAGTCCATGGTAGTTTCATACACAAATACTACGTCCCTCTCAACCCCGCCTGCCTGCGGCACCCATGACCTTAAACTCAGCGTCTGGGGTCTGGTGGGGCACCATGCTTAATGCCACTCAGCAGTGTGGCTGGACCGCCAGCACCCTGATTTTGCCAGCAAAGGTCAGACCATTTCCAGCTGGTCCACTTAAGTCTAACCCTAACACCTTTTCTCCGGCTTGTTAGAAAGGGGTTGGCCCTGAAAGCCGTTGGTGCCTATTTTTAGGTGGCCGTCTCCTAGCTTATCTAAGGCCCAAAAGTCCTTTCCTCCCGGTCTCTGAAATCATGCAGAAGGATTCTAGTCTCGGGCCAAGGGACTGCCGAGAAGCCAGCCCTGGGAGGTTATTTTCTTAGTCAAGTGGCTCACGTGAGCCCTGGACTCGGGGTGATTTAGCTGTGTTTTTGCAGCTCACCTCATAATTTCATGTAGAAGCAATACTTTGGCGTGTTTTCTCCTGGGTGCCGACTGCTTTTGGAGCAGTTCCGTATAGAGCAGTGCCCCATGGTCGGAAACCATCTCATTATGCCAGGGCCGGGCCTTCAGAATCTGCCGAGCGGCTCTCCGTAATCTCTCCGGTTGGCCAGCAAAGGAGGGAGAGAAATCCTCCTTAGCCGGGACTTGCATTTTTATGGAGAAGAAAGAATGTTGGAGAAGTCAGTAAACTCGCAGTTCTCCCAGGCCTGTGCACATGAGTAGGAGAAGGAAGCCCCCAGCCAGCTGGCTGTTTACCCCCGGCACAAAAGTCCTTCCTTCGCTTTTATTTCCAGCCCCTCTGACAGACATGCATTGCTGGCTGAATACGCCTTGCGGCAATACTGTCCGTCACACAGGTACTGGGGGAGCCAAAGGCAAGGTGAACTTTAAACACACCTGGCACCACCGGCCCCCGCCTTTGTGCGCAGAATGGCCACCAGCCAGCGGGCCGCCCCCTCCCCTGTTCACTGCTCTCCGGAGGAATTCTGATGGAGGAACGGACCTCTTGCTGAGGCCACGCGATATTCTCAGGTCAGGCCATTGGGCCGCTTTGGGGAAGCTGGGGCAAGCTGGCTGGTGCACAGCCTTATTGGACTCTTAAAGCTTAAAGCTGCTCAGCCTAGAGAATTCTCCAGGGGAGTCCCTCCCCGCCTTCAGCAGCAAACAGGACAGGTTTACCAGGCCCCCATGTGACCCCACCTAGCGGATGCCAACTGTCCTCAGGCTCCTCCTCTAGCCCCTCGGGGGCGCCTGGGGGGGCGGTTGATGGAGCTGTGGCCCGTTGCCCCAGTTTTATGCCTCTGGTATCAACGAGCTGTTCTGCAGAGTTTTTGCAAATGAAGACAGAAAGCGCTTCATTGGCGGTAATTCTCCACCACAGCTGAACCGGGCTGGTGGCTCGGCTTCCTCACCCCAGGCTGCTTTCAGGCGCCACTCAGCTTGCGACCGTCCTATGCCCAGGTAGGAAGGGACCGTTGGTGGAGCGAGGGGCTGTGATTCCCGAGTCTTTCTTGGTCTTCCTCGCCAGCTGCTCCAAGTTCACGCGTGGTAACTTTCTCCTGAGATAACACATTCCAGAGGCCAAGGAGAAGAAAATGTGGCCAAGTCTGGCAAGTGGGAGCACTCCTGGTTGGGAGATGGAGCTGTCAGGGAGGACATGGATGCTGTGCTGGGTCACAGAGTTGAGAGGTGACGAGGCCGTCCAGGCACCGGGTTGGGGGCTGATAAGACTGGCTTTTGTAAAATGCTGGGATCCTCTGTGATTATCGGTTGGGAAACGCATCGTGTTTTTCTGTCGGGGAAGAAGACAGAATGGACTTTGAGACTGTCAACCGGATCACTCCTTGTCGACCCATCACTTTGTGAGGGTTGCTCTGGCTGTGGAGTGTCATTGCTATTCACCACTTAATCCCTGGGAGAGGCCATGCTCTGGGTCACCCCCATCTTAGAGATAAAATCCAGCCCTGCTTTTCTTCTCAGTGTGATCACAGCCTTGGCAGCTGAGCGTTGCTCTGAGTCCAATAAAGAGGCCTCTGCGATCAAAGCCCTCACTATTAGCTTGAACCCGGGTTGGATCTTGACCTCAAATGAGATTCAAGAGCATAGGGACAAATACTTTGGGAAGAGCTAGAGGAGATGACAAAGCCATCATCACACATGTCAGGCCCTCTTCCTGAGTTTCCACGTCCTCCGTCCCCTCTCTTTCCTTCACCCCGGCTTGTGCCGCTGGAATTGTTCGGTATTCACCTGGCTGTGGGAGTGAATATTGTGAAATTCTGGAATTGCTGCAGGGACTCGAAGACACGGGAAATACACGCTCCTTGCTTGGTCTGTCCTGTCTTCAGCCAATATAATCTGACGGAGCCGTGGGCGTACCAAGGCCAGATTTGATCCAAATAAATAAATCACTCAGAACATGAAATAAAAGCCATCTCGTGTTTTCCTTTTGTTTTCAGCACAAAAGCCACTCTTGCTACGTGAGTGGTGTCAGATGCAATAATCCAGAATAAATCTCCAGGAAGAAAAAGTCATCTAGAGACGAATGATCACCCATTTCCCATTTCTTTCACTCTCCCCCCCCTCCCATTTTTATATTGGATGACTCACTAGGGTGTCTGCCCACGGCTCCTGCTGGCTGGCCAGATTGGAGGCATGACCACAGGGACCTGCAAGGTCTGGGGCTAGAGCCAGGTCCACACAGGTTGTCGGATCCCAGCTGGGGAGAGTTTTGGGCTTTCGCACTTTGGGCCATGTCCTTTCTGGCCGAGGGTGAGAAGACGACCACGCTCTTTGATTCCAGGCCTCCATCATGGCCAGGTTGTCTGCAGGAGGTCCCAGGCTTGTTCTTGCCAAGTGCATCCGCTGGAGATGTCTGGGAGCGCTTGGGTCATACACTCTGGGCAGACTAAAGCGGGGTGTGGGGCTGCCCTCTCCAGGCCTTGCATGGCTGCCCTCCTGGGAACACCTGCTTATCCTTAGGGAAGGTGACGTGGCCGTGGGGTAGAATACGTGGGGGCATTTGCCAGATCGAGATTTCAGAAGCTCCTTTCAGAATGGGGAGATCTTTGCCATTGCATCATTAACCCTAAAGCTGCGTCTACAGTTCCTGTTCCTGATTTTCCCTTTCAGTACAGGATCTAGTTCATGAGCACACCTTGCTTTTATTGTCAGGTCTCTTTTAAAGAACCTTTGATCTGGAACCGCTCTTAAGCTTGTCTTTGTCTTTCACGACATGGATGTTTTGTTGAAGAATGGGTCAGAAGGCAGAATGTTCTTCACTTTGGGTTTATTGGGTGTTGGCTCATGGTTACACGTCTCTGGCTGGGCTACAGTATCCTTTCAAGGTGTCATATTTGAAGGCACATGCTGTCTTCCTGCCCCATGGTGGTGATGTTCACTGTGATTTCCTGGTCAAGGTGCTGTCTAGTGACCACATGCTATACCGTTGACCCTTGAACACCGTGGAGGTGAGGCAGCCAGTAACAGTGTGTAACTTCTGGTCAGCTCTCTGCGTGTGCATTTATTTCTTCTGCATCTACGGTTTGGCATCCTCGAATTCTTGAAGTTCCGTAGCATTTACTGTTAAAAAGCATCCGTGTGTAAGTGGATTTGCATAGTTCAGACTCAAGAGTCAAATGTCGTTCCTTTTTCCCTTGTCTAAGCAGTCTACCAGGAGACCTGGCTATGCAAATACCCTGCTCCTCATCACATCCCCTCCACTCCGCATTTGGCATCCATCAATGATTTTTTTTTTTTTTGGACTTTTTATCTTTTTAGGGCCACACCTGTGGCATATGGAGGTTCCCAGGCTAGGGGCTGAATCAGAGCTGTAACTGCCGGCCTACGCCACAGCCACAACAATGCCAGATCTGAGCCGTGTCTGCAACCTACACCACAGCTCACGGCGACGCCAGATCCTTAACCCACTGAGCGAGGCTGGGGATCGAACCCACAACCTCATGGTTGCTAGTTGGATTTGTTTCCGCTGAGCCACGACAGGAACTCCCATCAATGATTCTTTCCCTAGCCAGGCTTCACATTGACCACAGCGTGGTGATCTCCCAGTTGCACTGTTTTCTCCGCATTTATCAGTTGGCAATCTCCTTTGATGAAGATGCCAACCATTCCTTCTTCCTCCCACCCTGCCCCCTTCCCTCTTTCGTTTCCTTCCTCCTTCCCTTTTATTTCTTCTGCTTCTGCTGCTTCCTCAGTATAGTCTTAGAGGTTCCTATTTATTCAATGGGTTATAAGCTATACTGTCATTATTTTGATGCTGAAATTATCCTGGCTATAGACAGGTCCCCTTCTAGCTTGGCTCCTGTGTCCTCTTGACATGCTACCCTCCGAATTTGGAATTTCTTTTCTGGTCCTAACAAGATGTTGCAGGCTTACCTTGTGCCTTCCTTGCCCCAGTCTTGGAATCAGGCCTTTGGCTAAGGAAGCCTGGTTCCTTTGAGTGAGAACGGTGTTAAAACAGCAATAGATCCAGGCACTAGGGACGCACAGTGCTATGGGAGCATCATTGCTTCTGGACCCCTTCAAATAGCGCAGATGCGTAAGTGTTCACATGCACGCACACTTAAATGACCTCACTTTGAAATACACACATGCATTTGAAATTATATACATATGTAGGTACATATATGAAATTTTATCTATATATGTCCATATAGACCTGCACATACTTCCAATGATTCCGTGGTGTTACCCTCAAATCCACTGTGTCCCTATGAGTTCTTCACTGCCTCTCCCATCCCAGCTTCGCATCGACTTCTTCCACAGTGAGAACCCAGGCTCGCACCAGCACCAGACGCGTTTACTCATATCCTCAGTCCTACATGAAATAGCCTCCAAATTGCTATGCCCATACCACTGTGAAAAACAAGCCTGATTAAGAGAGTTCATGACTAGTTTGCAATTTTTTTTTTCCTCCTTGAGACTGACAGTATATGGTTAACGTACTTTGTTAAAAAAAATTACTTGGATTACTTATTCTTTCCTCTCCATGTGGTTCTCAGTTTGGGTGTCTCAGATGTCTAATCTCATGATTAGATTATCTGATGGACAGTATGGTTCGTTTGCTTTCGGTTTGAGTTCTTTTTCGTTCCCCTCATCCTTGCTGATTGAATTTTATTTTTGATCAGGTAGGAGAGGAATAGGAGTCTCCAAGTCAAGGCCGAACTCGTGTCCTCAGAGGGGCGTCACGCCTTCCCTTCCCGCTGGCCTTTCAGTCGGTCTCCTCCCCTGCCTCGCAGTCCAGACCAATCTGATTTGTCCTTGTGTTTCTTTTTCTGCAAGAATCAGCAAACGCATGTGTGTTTTCCCATGTCCCCTTTTTTCTTAAACAGACGGTAGCTTACTGCAAGAATTCTTTCATATCGTGCTGTTTTCACCGAAGAAGATATTCTAGAAATCCCTGCATATCGGTTCATCCAGCTCTTTGCCACTCTCTTTTTATAGCAGCATGTTATTACTCCATTGTATGTATGTAACATAAGTTTAGTTTTAACCGATTTCCTGTGTTTGAGAATTGAGATCGTTTCTGCCATCCTGCTGCACTGAGTAAGCTTTACCCGTGTATATGTGCATTGGGGGACAGAGATCTTTAGGGTGATTCCTTCGAAGTAGGATTGCGGAGTCGAGGTAAACAGAGATGGAGTTTTATTAGTGTTCCAAATTCCTCTTCTTCGGGGTTGCACAAAATGCGTTCCCACCAGCAGTTAGCCGGACACCTGTGTCCTGGTGGCTTCCCCTGCCCCCTCCCCCAAAAGGAGGAAAAAAGAGCTTTTGTTGCTTTGTCAGGCGAAGGAGGCCACGGCAGCTGACAACCTAAAGACTGTGCCCTCCTTTGGGAGAGAATAGGAGTTGTTATAGTTTTGGAGTGGAAAATAGGGCCACAGATAAGGATCAGGGGAGAAGCAAGCTTTCATTCTTCTTTGAAGTTGATGTTTAGTGGCCCCAGGACTGGTTCTGGTGGTCCTTCTTTCTGGAGTGAGGAATGCGCCTTACAGCTTTGCTGACAGAACGTATGTCACAGTTTTGAGTTTTTGCCAATCTTAATTTGCCTGTCTCTGATTATGTGTGAAGCTGAACATTTTTCCTAAGTTTCAGAAGCATTTTTAAGTCTTTTTGGTAAGTTGTCTGTTTATGTCCTTGCTTATTTTTCTGAAGGATTTTGGGAAGTCTTTTTTAGGTATATTAGCCTAAAATATAAATATATTGGGTATATTTATCTGTGATATGTTGCAAATATTTTCTCCCACTTTGATGTTTATCTTTTGATTTTGTTTATGGTGGGATTTTTTGGCAAAACTTAAAAAAATATTTTGCAGTCAAAATTATCATTTTAAAAATTTGATTTCATCTGAATTTTGATTCATAATGGTTATAAAGAATGCACTTGTGTTTTCTTTTAGTAGTAGAGGAATTTAGTTTTTCACACTTCAATCTGGAATTTTTCATACTCAGTCTGGAATTTCTTTTTCTTTGTTCTTTTTTATGGCTGCACCTGTCACATATGGAATTTCCCAGGCTAGCGGTCGAATTGGAGCTGCAGCCACCAGCCACAGCCACAGCTTCAGCAACATAGGATCCGAGCTGCATCTGCGAACTGTGCCCCAGCTTGTGGCAACACGGAATCCTTAACCCACTGAGCGAGGCCAGGTATTGAACCTGCATCCTCATGGATACTAGTCTGGTTCTTAACCTGTTGAACCACAACGGGAACTCCTGGAATTTTTTTGTACGTGATGTAAGGAATGGATCTAATTTTTATTATTTTTCAAATGGCTATCCAGTGTACCAGTACCTTTTATTACACAATCCATCTGCCTGAGTGATTTTGAGATACCTACCACTTCTATCATATATTGGGTTTCCACATGTAGTTTGGTTTATTTCTGGAGCACGCAGTCAGTTTAATTAGTCTGTCTCTTTATGTGCCACTACCATACTGTTTTAATTCTAGAGGCTTTGTCATATTTAAAACTATCTGGTAGGGCTAGTCCCCCTTTCACTGTTTTCCTATTTATTCTTGGAAATTTTTCCATGTGCATCTTACTATCAATTTGTCCAGATATAGAAAAATATGTTTAGAATTTTTACTGGGATCATATTACGTTTATAAATTAACTTAGGAAAAACTGACATCTTAATGATGTTGGAATATCCTGACAGTGAATACAGGATGTCTTGACCACTTGTTCAAGTCTACTTGTGTGTTTTTAGGCGGGTGCTGGTAGTTTTCTTCATAAGGGTTTTGAACATTTCTTGTTAGATTTATTCTTAAGTACTTTATCTTTTCTGCTGCTTTTGTAAATGGGGGTGTTTTCTCTTCTCTTCCATATCAGGATTGGTTGCTCTTTGTGTCTTTGAAGGCTATTGACTTTTGCTGTTGGTCTTTTGTCCTACTACCTTGATGAATTACTTCATTGTTTGAGTTAGTCCAGTGGTTCTCACTATGTGGTCTCTACTTTTGAGGTTCCTGAGACCCACTGAGTGGATTCACAAGGTCCAAATAGTGTTCATAATAATAGGAGGACATAACTCTTCCTTTTAACTTCATTATTTCTTTCTTGAGTGTAGAGTGGTTACATAACGTGTGATACAATAATGGACACAATGCAGAAGCAGATAGGAAAGTCCAGCTCTCTTTCATTAAGCTCAAAAACAGAGATGTGCAAAATTGTAAAACAGTGTCACTCTCATTGGAAGTTTTGTTTATGCTTATTTTTCAAAAATTGAATTTGTGTTAATATTTTATTGTTACTTTTACATTAATATTTAAAATTTTCTCAGCTTTAACTTCTAATCTGGTGAATATTGATTGATGTAACCCACATAAATTAAAGTTTCTTAATAATATTTAAGAGTGGAAAGGAGTTCTGAGATGAAAGTTTTTTGAGACAATCTGAGTCAGTTTTATCATTTATTCTCTAGGTTTTCTGAGTATACTGTCATGTCCTGTGCAGTGGAGCTTCCTTTCCTTACTTTTTTCCAATTCTCAAGACTCTTATTATTTTCTCTTGCCTAGTTGCATTTAGCTAATACTTCCAGTACAATGTCAGTAATGGAAAAGTAGGCATCTGTATCTTGTTCTAACTTCAGAAGGAATGCCTCTGGTGTTTTCCCATTAAACAATAAGCAATAGGCTGAGCTGCTGCCTTAGGACTGGTTTTATTATGTATACTGAGTTTTTTTTCTCTGTGTCGGATGTATTTCCATTATGGAGAAACAAATTGCTTTGGTGTTTAGGAAGGTTTGTAGTTCTGATCTAGTGGTTGCCTTTGTATTAATAACCTGTACCGACCTTAATCTCTCTCTCCCTTTCTTGAATTTTTACTGTCTTGTCTGTCTTTGAAAAATAACAGAATCCCACTTGTTACCTAAACAATAAACAGTGGTCATATTTTACTTTTTCTTTTGTTCCCATTATTAAGATTACAGTCTTTCTACTTGGTCAGAACATGTGATATCTCTATAGTCTCGTGTTATCATGACCTCACCTTCCATTATTCTTAGCTCTTATAGTTAAATATATCAAAGGATTACCATCCGTCCCTTTGCTGAAGCCCCCCCCCCCCCCAGTTATCTTTTGTCTGGGTAAACCTTGGCTGGATGAAGGCTGGGTATAAAATCCTTGGCTTATATCCTCTTTCCTTGTGTCTTGAAATGTTGCTTTACTCTGGCCCTTTTGTTTATGTTCCTCCAGGAAGTCTTCGGCCAGCCTAAATTTCTCACCTGCATAAGATTGTGATGTGTTGGCATAGAAGTCCTGAGGATTTTTTTCTTTGCCATTAAAATTTAATAGTTGTACTAGGAAACATCTCAGAGTTGATCATGCCAGATCATGGGGCCTCTTCATATGTTGATTTAAGATTTCGCTTCTGGATTATATTTCTAAATACTCTCTCTGTTTCATTATTTTATTTTTCTTCTTAAGAGCCTCCAGTCATACATATATTGGACCTTCTTTGCCTGCCTTCTATTGCAACTACTTTCTCTCTGATCTTTTTACTTCTGTAAAAACTAATTTCCATTCTGTTTTTCGTTTTACTACCTTTCTTCAATGTCTCTTATTAACTTTTTATTTGGACCTTTTCTTTCTTGGGTACCTTGTAATTTATGCTTTATTTCTGAGATACTTTTGACTTTTTCATTTTTTTCCCTGAATTTGACCAATTGTCTCTTTATTTTTGATTTTTAGGGTCTCTTATATTCTTAGTTTTTCTATGTAAAAATAAAATCTAATAGACTAATTTTCTTTTAATTTTCAAATGTTTGTTTGATAATATTTAATTCAGCTTGAAATGTTACTTTACAGTTTTCTTCTGCTTCCTGGTTGATTTTTTGCTGGAGTTGGGGGGGGGGGATTTTATTTAGCCAAAATGTTTTGACTTGTATTTTTTCTTTTCTTCTTAGAGTAGCTAAGTATGCAATTAGTCTGATTTTTTTTTTTTCCCTCCCACTCCTAGGCATTTTTGAGGAGAGAGTTTCTATTTCAAGAGTGCCCTCTTCTGTCAGTATAGCAAAATGCAGTTTATTGCATGAAAAGTGCTGGGAATGGGTAGGAGAGGTTGATGTGTTTTGTTTCTTTCTCTTTCTCTTTCTTCGTTTTTTTCCTGCAAGATTCTTAGTTTCCCCCTCCTACTGTTTTTTAACTGTAACACTTCTAAGAGACAACACCTCTTCTTTATTTTTCCTTCTTCTTCTAGAAGCCATAATTCTTACCTTGCCACCTCTGACCCTACTCACTTTCAAGTACCTTCAGTGCAAGCCAGTATTGTGAATTACTAGATTTCATACTTATATGCATTACTTTGCACTTAGTGTCTTTTTTTTTTTTTAGCTTTATTGAGGTATAATAGGTTTTGGTGTTGGGCTTTTCCTTTCTGGGATGATTCTGTCAATGCTTTATCTGTGTCCTCCACTCCCCTCCTTTTTCCCAAGGAATTTTATTCTTATTATTGTTTGTTTGTTTGTTTGTTTGTTTATTTATTTATTTGTTGTCTTTTGTCTTATTGGGGCCACACCTGTGGTATATGGAGGTTCCCAGGCTAGGGGTTGAATTGGAGCTGTAGCTGCCAGCCTATGCCAGAGCAACAGCAACACCAGATCCAAGCCACATCTGTGACCTACACTACAGCTCACGGCAATGCCGGATCCTTAACCCACTGAGCGAGGCCAGGTATCGAACCTGCAACCTCATGGTTCCTAGTTGAGTTTGTTTCTGCTGAGCCATGATGGGAACTCCCTCCCAAGGAAATTTTTTTATTTATTTTTTTGTCTTTTTGCCTTACCTAGGGCCACATGCATGGCATATGGAGGTTCCCAGGCTAGGGGTCTAACAGGAGCTGTAGCTACCGGCCTTCACCACAGCCACAGCAACGTGGGATCTGAGCCGTGTCTGCAACCTACACCACAGCTCACAGCAATGCTGGATCCTTAACCCACTGAGCAAGGCCAGGGATCGAACCCGCAACCTCATGGTTCCTAGTTGGATTCGTTAACCACTGAGCCGCGATGGGAACTCCTTTTTTTTTTCTTCTTCCAAGGAAATTTTTAAGACTCCACTTTTTACCTCTCTTTACCCACAGCCTTGCAGCCGTGATTAGTGCTGTTTTGGAATTTGATGCTTATTTTTCTACTTAGCTGTAATTTGAAGTTCATAGTATTATCTAACCCCTCATAATGCTGAAGGCATGGCTCATGTGTAGATGTGTTGCTGTTGTTGTTTTCCCTTGTCAGTGTTGGCTTTTTGTTGGTGTGTTTCTTGTTTTATGGTTTTGTTTTTACACGAGAAGAGCATTTTGGATTTAGGAGGCCACCATTACCTTCCAGAGTTACTGCTGAATCAACAGTGAAAAATATTGATTTTAAAGAAATTTTTGTCATTTCAACAAATACTTTTAAGGTTACTTGGATCGACATATTTGATGATGATAAGACCACTAACTGTGTTAATCATGTTTTAATTTGTTATTTTCAGTGGGAGAAATGCCCCATGATAGAAGTTTTTGGAAATATTTTCATATAGCATAGGGGAGAGGGGGCCCCTATGGAAAGATGTAAAAACTCTTGCTCTTCATAAAAACATTTTTACCATGGAAGCCATTTCAATTTTAATGCTGGCATTTTTCTTTTACTATTCCTTATTGTTCAAGGACTCCTGCCCCCATCTTCTTTGCCTGTCATTGGCATTGTTATTGTCATTGTTAAGTATCCAGTATTTTTTTTAATCATCAAAAGAAATACTCGAACCTCTAAATTTTTCTCTTGATGGAGATGAGTTCAGTCTAAGGTTAAGTTTTTACCGGTAAGAAGAGCCTTGGTTTTGACAAGCGGCTGCTATAAAGGGAATTGCAAAAGTTGGGAGATCATCTTTCTTTTCTTTTTTAAATTTAATTTTTATTTTATGTTGGAGTATAGTTGATTTACCATGTTGTGTTAGTTTCAGGTGTACACAGAGTGATTCAGTTGCATGTATACATATATCCATGCTTTTTAAAATTCTTTTTCCATGTAGGCTATTACAGAATGTTAAGTAGAGTTCCCTGTGCCATACAGGAGGTCCTTATTGATTATCTTTTTTAATATATAGTAGTACCTATATGTTAATCCCAAACTTGTAATTTATCCCTTCCACTACTTTCCCCTTTGGTAACTAAAAGTTTATTTTCAAAGTCTATGAATCAGTTTGTTTTTTGTTAAGTTCACTTGTATCATTCTTTTTTTACTGGATTCAACATATAAGTGATATCATGTTATATTTGTCTTTCTCTGTCTGACCTCACTTAGTATGATCATCTCTAGGTTCATCCATGTTGGTACAAAAGGCATTATTTCATTCTTTTTTATGGCTGAGTAATATTCCATTATATATATGTACTATATCTTGTTTATCCCTTCCTCTGTCAGTGGACATTTAGGTTGCTTCCATGCCTTGGCTCTCCTAAATAGTGCTTCAGTGAACACTGGAGTGCATGTGTCTTTTCAAATTATAAATGGCAGCAATATCTTTTTGGATCTACCTCCTAGAGTAATGAAAATGAAAAGAAAAATAAATGAATACGACCTAATTAAACTTAAAAGCTTTTGCTCAACTAAAGAAACAATTGATAAAACAAAAAGACAACCTACAGAATGGGAGAAAATATGTTTGCAAATGAAGCAACCGACAAGGTGTTAATCTCCAAAACAGACAAATAGCTCATGTATGTAGCTCTCTCCCAAAAAAAAAAAAAAATTCAGAAAATAAGCAGAAGATCTAAACAGATATTTCTCCAGAGAAGACATATAGATGTCCATCAGGCCCATGAAAAGATGCTCATCACTACTAATGATTAGAGAAATACAAATGAAAACTATGAGGGGTAACCTCACACCATTCAGAATGGCCATCATCAAAAAGCCTGCAAATAATGAATGCCAGAGAGGACATGGAGAGAAGGGAACCATCCTACACCGTTGATGGGACTGTAAAGTGGTACAACCACTATGGACAACAGTGTGAAGTTTGCTCAAAAAATAGAGCTACCACGTGACCCAGCAATCCCACTCCTGGGCGTCTATCTAGATATTGTCTTTCCAATGAAGCAACCACACATCGTTTGCTTCCTGGAGCTGCTCTTTTGGTGTCTCCATTAGTGGCCTCCTAGAGCTTGCCTTGCTCAGTTTCCAATAGGTGTTTTTATTTTTTCTCCTAAAATAATCTTTGTAAAACCTGAGAGCAGTTCAAGGAAAGTATTTCTTGAACAAGACACAAAACTGCTAACCATATAAGAAAATAAGTTGATCAATTAGACTATATTAAATGTACAAACTTCCCTGCATCGACAGAAAGCATTAGGAAAGTGAAAAGGCAGTTGAGAGAATGGAAGAAGACTTTGGCAAGCCATACATCTGACAAGTGACTTGTATCCAGAATATGTAAATAGCTTTTACAAAATGTACAGAAGACCTAAAAAGATACTTCATAAAAGAAGATATCCAAATGGCCAAAAAATAGGAGTGTTCAGCTTCATCGGCCATCAGGGAAACACAAATTAATACCACAGCAAGATATATTACGTTGACCAGAATGACTCAGGTGGAACAAACAAACAAGCCCAGAAAATAACCAGGTCTTAGAAAGGACACTGAATACCAGAAATCATAAACACTTTGGATAACTTTGGCCTGTGTCTACCTGGATTAAACATGTGCCTTTCTGTGACCCAGCTCCTCCATTCCAGGTATGTACCCAACAGAAATGCATACACACAGATGGCAAGAGGCTTGTATTAGAACGTCCATAACAACACCTTTGCAACCACTCCAAACTGGAAACTGTTCCTGTCAAGCCTGGAATGGATGGGAGTGTGCTGGTGAGCCAGTGAGTGAAAGGTCTGGCATTGTCACTGCAGTGGCTCAGGTCGCTGCTGTGGTGTGGCCCCAGAACTTGCACATGCCACAGGCGTTGCCAGAAAAGAATAAAAAAGAGTACAATGGACAAACGAATTCCCTTAGAAATTCACACACTGGAATACTATCTATTGCAATGAAAATGAGCAAGCTAGTACTATATGCAACAACATGGAATGAAGCTCGCAAACATACTGTACTTCAAGAAAAAGTTAAAATAGGAACAGACCCCCAAAAGTAGACCAAATAGCCTAAAAACGGATGCTTAGATGAAAGGTATTCCTCTGGTTTTATATTAATAACAAGATCCTTCATAGCAAAGACTCCCAGTGCTAGTTGGGCCCCCAGCCTGCTGAAGGGGCCAGTGAGGCCGCCTGGCCGGCCTCTGAGCCATGGTTGCAGGACAAATGGCAGGACAGGAGCCTTGACTGGGGCGCAAACGATAAAGCAAAGTCTTCTCACACACGGAAATTCCAGCTTTGAGAATTCCTTTGTTTTTAATCAGTTTTTAGTTACTCAGACAATACAGAAATATAGTCTCTTTGTAAATTTAAAACATTGCAGGTGATAGCTTGGATTTCCTTGAAAACAGCATGGGGTGGAGGAGTCGCTGGGGCGGCACAGTTGAGACAAGCTGGGTGGTGAGCTGGTGGTTGTTGAGACTACGCAGTGGCGACCTGGGACCTCATTACGGTGGCACCTTGAAAGGAGCTGGGACCTTTGGTTGAGGGCTGTGGTCGGTTTCCGGAGACCCCAGAGAAGGAAACCAGGGAACGAAGACTCCGGTCTCATTCCCTGCTGTTCCCATGATCTCCTGCTGGTGTGCACCACGGGCTGGAAGGCAGGGCCACCCACTGAGGCCACGCATTCAGATCAGCCTCCCAGGGCGCAGGGTGGGCTGGAGAAAGATGGAGAGTGGACATGCATGCAGGGGCCTGGAAGATATCCTAGAGAGTGCGGGTCTTGCCAGATGTCTTTCTGTCCATTTGCACATATGTTTATGAATCCAGTGGTTTTGTTTTCATTGCTTTTTTAATATCCACGGGCTCATGTTACATGTCTCATTCAGCAACTTGCGGTTCTCACTCATTGATGTCCCAGTGTTCTTTCCGTGCCAGTACTTCGAGATCAACCTTGTTCTTCTTCTTTTTCTTTTTCTTCTTCTTCTTCTTTTTTTTTTTTTTTTTTGCTTTTTATGGCCACACCCATGGCATATGGAAGTTCCTAGGCTAGGGGTTCAATTGGAGCTGCAGCTGCTGGCCACAGTTACAGCCACAGCAATGTGGGATCCAAGCCACGTCTGCGACCTACACCACAGCTCACAGCAAAGCTGGATCCTTCCCCCACTGAGCGACACCAGGGATTGAACCCAAGTCCTCATGGTTACTAGTTGAGTTGGTTTGCCGCTGCGCCATGACAGGAACTCCCAACCTCGGTCTTCTTTGGTGGCTGATGGTATTCCATAATGTGGACGTAGTATGGTTTCTCTTGCCCTGACCTCTTGACAAAAACTTGGGTTAGTTCCCTCTTGAGAGCTTGGAAATTCTCTTGCCATCTTGGGAACATCTGGGAAGTGACCAAATACAATAAGCGTGAAGTCTCGTGACTGGCTGAAGGTTTTTTGTGTGTGTATGTGTGTTGTAGTATATACTTTCACTGTCCAAACAGTCTTGATTTTTGGCAGCTGGATCTGCTGGGGAGAAAAATCATGCAAGGAAAGTCGTAAGGACTGGATCAGGCATTGGCAGATGGGTTTGAGTGCCGGGTTTACCGCTGCCTGGCTGCGTGACCTTGGGCAAGTCACTTACTCTCTCTGAGCCTCAGTTTTACCTCTGTAAACTGTAGATAATACTTACACCTGCTCCACTGTCCCTCCTCATAGTTGTGAAGCTGTTCTGAAGCAAAGGGTGGAAAAGAACTTGAGGTGGAAGCCCGTGACAGTTGCTTGTCAGGGTACAAGGCTTCTGTTCCTCTCCTTCCAAGCTCCTCCCTCCAGTCAGGACGATGGAGGTGTTGCTAAAAAAGGGCGCTGTTTCCCTGCACCCATCATTCCTTTGTCCTCACCCACCGACGTGGCTTCCTTGAGTGACAGGCCTTACCCCAGACCGAGGCCTGCCTGGCCTTTTGTGTTTCAGTTGGTCTTTTCCATGGTGCCAGTTTACTGTGGGCTTTTGATTCCGTTTCTCCTGGAAGACTGGGGGTTTCTTGGGACTGGAATTTTCTATCTGTGACTGGAGCACCAGTAGCTGGACCTTCCCTCTTCTCTGACTCCAGATCAAAGAGGCAGCGTGTGCCAGCGTCACCACCCCACAAGGGCAGGGTGCCAACGAGGGAGTGGGTCTGCGTCCCTGACTTCTAGCAAAGGCTCAAAACTCCTCGCCTGCTCCGGAAAGCTTCTCTCACGATAAAGCACAGCGGATGTTCCTCGGGCGCGTACTCTCTGCCAGGCGCCGGGCTCAATGCTTGCCCCACACTTAACCCTATTGTCACTGCTACTCCGACGTCCTTTTTACAGATGAGGAACCAGGCTCAGAGACCTGAAAGCACTTGTCCCGGGTCCTGCAGTTAGAGGCGGGCTAGAAGCCACATCCCAGTCCAGTCTCTCTGACAGCAAAGGCCACGTCCTGACCGCTGGACTTTATCCCCTTCCGGCTCGCCCTGCCACCCCTGAGGCCCCTCTGACCTGGTTTCTTAGGGTTTCAATGTGATTTCCTATGTAGGTATGCCTTGCTCCCTGAAAAACAGTGGATGTGTTTTCTGCTCTCTTCTTCCTTCCTGGGGTGACTGTGACAAGAGTTATGTATCCAGTAGGAGCTCAGCGAAGGCCAATTTCTTATGAAATCAACACCCCCCGGGGGGTGCTGTTGGCAGGCCCGGCCGGCAGGAGCCAAAAGGCAGCACTGGCCCTTTATGGAAGTTATCAGGAAGATGAATAAGGCTTGAAATGCGAGTCCCTGGCAGGGCTGCCTCAGACCGCAGGGAATGGCTTGTCCTGGCTTTTGGAGAGCTGGGAGCTATTTACATCCAACTAATGGACCTCGCTGGCTGTGCGCAGTCAGAACGGCTGTGTAAATACTGCGGCCCGAGGCCCCGGGGTGAGTGAGAGTAGGACGGGGGAGAGACCCCTCACGGGCCGGGACGTGTGGGCATGAGGCGCGGCTGGGAAGCAGAGGCCCCAGTTTGGTGGGAAGCAGCGGGCCTGCGTGAGCTACCAGAGTGGGCTTTGGTTGGCAGCGCGGTACACAGAAGTCTCGCCGGGCACGAGGTTCTTTGCATAAATAAATGGTGACCAGCTGTTAGTCTTCCAATCAGCATGAACATCCGTCACGGCCCGTTTCAAATAGGAGTTGGGGAAAGAGAAGCACAGACGCCCATGAAAAGCAAACGTTAGGATGCTGGTCAGCCCGGCCTGGAACACACCTGCCTCAAGAAGCTCCTACACTGCAGACGCTGGCTGGGATCGGCCCCGAGGGCTGGGCTCAGGGCTCGTGTTCTTGCCATGTGCCCCCCCCACCCACCCAGGAGCTGAGGCTTTGCCAGTGGGGGACACGTGATGACACTGGGCTCCCGTCGGGGATCTAGTTCGTGGAGGCAAGGCAGTGCTGATGGCTGGTTCCCTCTTCTGGGTGTCCTTCCCTGCCTTCTGCCACTGGCCTTGACTCACACCAGACCTTGAGAACGCATAGGCTGGGGCGGGAGAGTCTCCTCCTGTTGGGCCCAGCCCCCAGCCTGCACGGCCTCATGGCTGTTTGAGGGACCGTGGTTTGTGGGTAGTTGGTGACAGGACAGAAATTCACCCTCTGTCTATGGCAAGCTCTCCAGGGCCACTCTCTGTCCACCTGCTGCAGACTCAAAATCCATGCCAGCCAGGCTCCGTGGAGGCAGCGGGGGACCTGGCCTGCCTCCCCCGCCCCCCAGCACTTCATCCGGGGGTGCTGTCTCTCCTCATTCATTTTAGATCGTCAGTCCTGCTTCTCTTTCTGTCCCGGAACTCATTCTCAAAAGAGTGACTTTGCATCTACAGCGTGCCTGGCACAGCGAATACAGGCGTGGGCAGGACAGAGGTGCTCCCGACTTACTGGAGCCGACATTTCATTGGAAGGGGGAGCACAGCTGAACGAAACACAAGTAAAGAGACAAAAAGAGGAGCTGCCGTTGTGGCTCAGAGGAAACGAATCCAGCTTGTGTCCATGAGGATGTAGGTTCATTCCCGGGCCTCACTCAGTGGGTTCAGAATCCAGTATTGCCACAAGCTGCAGCATAAGTCACAGGTGCAGCTCAGATCCCGCGTGGCTGTGGCTGTGGTGTAGACTGGCAGCTACAGCTCTGATTTGACCCCTAGCCTGGGAACTTCCGTATGGGTCAGGTGCGGCCCTAAAAAGAAAAAAAGATAACAGCACGTTGTGAATAGTGCTTTTAAAGCCACAAAACGGAAGTAGAGGGGACAGGAGAGACCTAGTCTAGATAGAGTGGCTTTTCCGAGGAGGTGACTCTTAAGGTGAGGCCTAAAGACTGCGAAGGAGCCTGCCAAGTGAAGAATAAGAGAGCTTAGCACGTGCCAAGGGCCTGAGGTCAGGGGGAGCTGGGTTTCCCTTGTGCAATTAAAAGACCCCAGGGTGTCTGGAGTGTGGAGAGCGAAGTACAGCTCAGAGTGTCATCACGGGCCCTCGTGACAGTCCTGAGGGTGGAGGAGCTTAGCGGGCTGTGCCGAGTAAGGCAGGGGAGTTTGTGTGTTGCGGGAGCCCGGTGCTTGCCAGGAATTGTGCTGAGAGCACTGGGACAGCTACAAATGAACTTTAGTTGGTGACTGTCTCCTGGAAGCAAAGAGGACCCACAGGAGTCTTTGATTTGGGGTGAGATGGGAACCAGGGCAGCTTCAGTGAGTTCGCTGCAAAACGGTTTCCCAGAGACCAGCCCTTCACTGTCTACCCGAAGCCTGGGGCTCGGGCTGGTTTGGGCTCTTGCTGCAGGTGTGGCCAGTGTCCCACCCTCAGCCCGCACAGTAGGTGCATGGGGCACCCGGACTTGGTGGAGCTTGCACCCAGGGGTCCCCATCCTTGGGCGGAGGAGGTCTGTGGTCCGTCGTGGACGTGAGAGGGGAGTGGCCCATGTCGTCCACCCGCTACGCAGCTGGAGAAACGGAGCCGTGGGGAGAAAGTCTCCACGTCGCTTGACTAGCTGATAATTAACTCTACTGTCCACCTGATGTTGGCAAGGTGCCTGAAGAAATAGGTGCCTTGACTGGCTCAGCTCAGGGATCTGCTTCTAGTGCCGTGAAGACGGCCAGGTGTTGCTGAGCGCATCCAGCAGCTGTGTCCCAGAGAACCCTCGGCTTGCCTATCTCATGTCCTTTGTTCCTTGGGGCAAATGGAGTCATCTCTGCCCAGAGGCTCCGCATCCTCGTCCTTTGGGAGTGATCTTTTCTACTGAGTCTCTTCTTCGTTGTCCTTGCAGGTTTACGTGCAGTGTTTGCAGCTGCTACCCACGCAAACCTCTGCTCACGCCCCTGGACCACCGGCCAGTACTTCTTTCCTTTAGGGTTTGAGCTTTCAATGGGAGACACGAGGGCCGAGTGGGAAGGTTGTGGCCTCCTGAATCATGTTGCCGGGGTTCCAGCTGTTTAACTTTGGAGAAGTGACTTGACTTCCTGAGCCTTGGGTCCAGTAACAGAGAGGGATGAGCTTCAGACGGTGACTGCTGCCGTGGTGACGACGGCTTGCTTGCCAGATGCTGGTCCTTAAGCACCTTTCACGCGTAGCTCAGTGATTCTCCACCCTGAGTACGGCGTAGTCACCAGAGGGTTTGTACGGGCAGGTTGCTGGGCCCCCCCGCCCTGGAGGATCCCAATGAGGGGGGCGAGAGTGCGCCCGAGGACCTGCATGTCTGCCCAGTTCCCGGGCCGCTGGTCCCAGGGCCGCACTTTGAGAATTACCGTGCGACTTCATTGAATACAGTCATTACGGTAACCTCCTAAACTTGGTGTTATCATACTTGAGACTGTGCTGATGGGGAAATTCAGCATTAGCGGATGAGGTGACTTGTCCCGGGTCGCACAGCACTAGGTGGTGAAGCTGGGATTCCCATGCAGGTGCGGGCTGTGCAGAGTCCTGTGTTTATCGTCTGTGGGGAGGTGGGGAGCGCGGAGTCCCAGCGGGGTGCCTGCCTGGCAGGGCAGCGTAGCTCCATCAGTGCTGGCTGCAGTCCCTGTATCTCTTGAGGTCCAAACGGGCCTTTATCCAAGATGATAGCTGACACCAAATGGTTTTCATTATTGTTGTGTGATCCAGCAGAACCAAATTATACTCCGAAAACTTGGATGAGAAAATCCAGACTTGAAAGGATGAGTAGCCGGAGAGGCGCTGATTCAGCAGACGGTTTCAGGCCTCAGGGGCCAGCAGGGACTGGGGACTCACTCAGGGCCCTATCCCCAGCCCCAGCGAGGGGTTCCCAGCCACAAGGGAGGGCTTCCAGGGGGCGAGTCAGTTCCTCCCCTGGCCCTGGAACAGGGAGAAAAGGGGGCGAGTCGCTCCCTCCCCTGGCCCTGGAACAGGGAGAAGGGATTTCCTTTCCAGGGGCTGGAGGGAAGTTACAGCTTCTGTCTTTCTGAGCCTCTTTCTGCCACTGGGGTAGAGGATCCGATCCCCAGAGGACAAATTGCTGCACCGTGAGCCCCGCCAGCCTGGGCAGACAGCATGGGAGCGATGGTGGGAGACTGAGTCCAGGGCACCGGTGGGAACCTTAGAGCTGAAGAGTCCCAGCAGGAGGCAAGGTGCAGGTGGTGGAAATGCAAACGGCATCCTTGAGGCACATCCTCTGGCTCTTGGAGCAAATCCAGTCCCAACTCCCCTGTGATGTTTCGCTGTAGACAGTTACCGTCCGCTCCGGCCAGTCCGTGAGCAAGCTGGAATACCAAGCCGAGGTATCAGGGTTGTCGCCTGTTGGGATAAGGGAGCCAGGGGCTACAGATGTTCTGGAAGGAGGAAGACCCCACCTCCCACCTCAGCCTGAGCTCCAGCTGCTGCCGTGAGGTCGTCTTGCCTTTCTTTTTGAATTCTCCGCCCAAACACTTCTGCAGACTTTCTATGTGAATTCTCTGGAAGCTGAATTAACATGGAGACGTCAGCAAGTGGTCCCTTCTTTGCATGCCC
Organism: Catagonus wagneri; assembly: GCA_004024745.2. NCBI lineage: Eukaryota > Metazoa > Chordata > Mammalia > Artiodactyla > Tayassuidae > Catagonus > Catagonus wagneri. Next base: position 51,515,332 of record PVHT020004020.1, read on the forward strand.
CCCCCCTTTTTTTTTGCTGGCAAGAAGGAATGAATTTGGGGAGAGCCATTGTCCATGTTCCAGCTCCTCTCCCCCCGCCCCCCACCCAGCCCGGAGCCAGCCCTGCTTCAGCTGGTACCTTCATCTCAGTGAGCTCAACCCTGAACTCTCCGGGTCTTAGCTGGATTAAGGGCCTAGATTGTTGCTGAGGAGGAAGGAGGTACCTCTGTAATTGCTGTTTAAATCTGCCTAACAATAGCCACATGTGGAGCCAGATTTGAGGGTTATTAAATATGAGCACCATTCTCCCCCAAACATGCCTTTGTTTGCATAGCCGGGCAACATGGGGACGGGGAGAGAAAAAGCTGCAGAGTCCAAAGGGGGCTCTGGAGGCGCCATTTCTGAAAGAAAGTGGCCCTTGATTCGACTGAGAATCCTGGTGGCCAGAGGCTACCATCCCCGGCCTGTGCAGGCCTGTTTTTGGGGACACGAGAACCCATCGCCCACAGAGCAGCTCCGACTGCACGCTCTGAAGTCCCAGCGGGAGCAGCCGCTTCGGCCAATCTTTGGAGGGCTTTAGCCAGGGCCCTGCTCCTGTCTTGGAGGGCCTCGCCCCCCCTGCAGCAACTGCCTGCCATCTCTAGGTGACACAGAGGGTGCTGTGGAGGGAGGCCTGTCAAATGGCCCTTCTGCAGCCACTTTGGGACAGCGTTTCCATGTGTCCCTTGCCCGCGGTGTCACGCCATGGGCAAGGACAGTGCATTTTGAAGGTGTCTCCCGGCTTTTGGCTCTCAGCTTGTGCCGCGTGGGGGTGGAGGGAAGCTGGGTCACTCAGTTTCCCTGCCCGGCATCCCGGGGCCTGTGGACAGGCTCCGAGTCGCATGTCCTCATTCTTATTCGTCACTGTTGTGGTGACACGCGCTGTGCATATGTGTGTGTATCTTTGCAACAGGGCAGTGGGTTAGGGAAACGCCAAGAGTGAGCCTAGAGCTGCCTCTCGGGGAGGTGCACCTCCCAGAAGGGCGCAGCCAGGTCCCTGTATGACCCTTTGGTTTGGGTCCCGTACTGCTGCCGCCTGAGACTGTGCGGGCTCCCAAAGCGAAGGTCCGGCAGGGCTTATTGCTTCTCGGGCCCCAGAGGCAGCTGGGCCCCAGCTGGCGTTGGCCAAGGTGGTGACTGCTGGTGCTCCAGCAGGGCTACCGCCCTGGGTGAGCCCCAGGTGCCGGAGTACACCTGCTCCCTGCGGGAGAATTCCTCTCCTGTCATTCATCAGACGCGATGGCTCATCCACCGGGGAGGACAGAATTAAACAGACCCTTTGATTTGTGCTTTAAATTTTAGATTTAAGCAACTTGGTCAACTACGGCTATTAAAGTTGAATTACTTAAAGCATCATGAAGACAAAGGACAAACAGGAAAATGTGTTTGTATTACATGACAGGTGAAGAACTTGCAAATTCTAAGAGATCAGTAGACATCTCTTGTTTATGAGGATGAGGAAGCAGGAACACTCATGCAATGCTGGCTGTTGTGCACGTGGCCAGAGGGTTCTGAATGGCCCTTCAGCGAAACGTGTCAAATACAGGAGTTTCCTTGTGTGCAGCTGGTTAAGACTCTGGCATTGTCACTGCAGGGATTTCGGTTGCCTCTTGGTGTGGTTCGATCCCTGGCCCAGGAATTTCCATGTGCCTAAGGGAAAAAACCAGAAAGTATCAAATACCTTTTTTTTTTGCTTTTTAGGACTGTACCTGCAGCATATGGAGGTTCCTAGGCTAGGGGTCAAATTGGAGCTGCAGTTGCCGACTTGTGCCATGACCACAGCAACACAGGATCCAAGCCATGTCTGCAACCTACACCACAGCTCAGAGCAACACTGGATCCGTAACCCACTGAGTGAGGCCAGGGATCGAACCTGTGTCCTCATGGATGCTAGTCAGATTCGTTAACCACTGAGCCACAGCAGGAACTCTGTCAAATAGCTTTATTAAAATATGCACAAAGCTCTAGCTTTTGTCTCTTTCTACATGATTATGTTTCTTAGGGATTTTTCTCTTTCTTGTAATGAAGAGCGCATTTTCCTTCTGTGGGTACCATTGTCTGTTTCTTATACCTTTTATTTTAGGTATAGATTTACAGCACGTTTTGCATTAAAATGGTGTTACAGATCGTTTCTACTCTGTCCGTAGTCCATGTTAGTGATGTTTCCGAGAGCACTTTAATACCAGGCTCCTCTCTAATAAGAGCAGTGAGGGGGCTGCGGAGAAGAAGTATGCGCTTTGGTGTTGGTCAAGGGTTGCAGCCCCAGCAGTGCGCCTTCCTCCCTCCCAGTGTGGTTTCAGGTCGGTCACCTCACCTCTCTGAACTGCAGCGCCTGCATCTTTCACCTGGGCTCCCGCTCCCCCAGGGCTGCGGTGAGGATCAAACCAAGGAATGAGGCTAAGCCCCTGGGCAGCGAATCTGCCACGGAGGCTGCTTGACGGACGGCGCGATGGTGACCACGTGGGCCGGGTTCCTGTGACCAGGACTTCATCTCTTGGGCCCAGGGAGCCGCGGCGGATCATCGGGTCCAACACCCTGCTTCTTGGCACCACTGCATGCCAGGCTTCCTCAGGAGCCCGCCCTCCACCCCGATGGATGGCAGAGACCTCAGGGGAGGGAGAGCCCAGACTCTTGCTTACTAATGCATTCCAGCGTCACACCCTCAGAGCCGGGAAGTCCTCCTGATTGTCTGCTCTTAATCCCCATGGCCAGATTGGAAGCTTTTTTTTTTCCCCTTGCCATTTCCTTCGGGGAAAAAAAGACTGAAATTTTGTGAAGGTGTGTGACTTCCGCGGGGAGCAGCTCTGTCTTGCCAAGTCCCCATGAAATCACCTCGTAAGAGGCTCCACGGGAGGAAATGAGAGGGGCTGTGGAGAGCGAGGTGTGAGTGTGATATCCTGGGACTTGGGACTTGTCCCTGAACAGCCCTTGGACAGGAGCCACGTTGCTGTCCCTGCCCGTGTCCACGCTTGGGACTCGTACGCTCCACCTCGTGCCCCGTATCTCCGCACAGCTGTCTCAGAGGGATGCGAGACTCGCCCTGACCCCCCCACCCCAGCCTGCCACCTCCTCCAGGGTCCCCCATCTCTGGGAATCTGTATGTCCATCCACTCCCACAGCTGGACACCTAGGAGGCAGCCCTGCCACGCCCTCTCTCTAGCCCCCCAGGGGGGATCCAGCCCCATGTCTCATTAGTATTATGTACTATTCCTTTCGAATTCCTGCACGTCTGTCCATCCTTGCTGTGGCCGCCCCAGTCCACTGGCATTTGCCTCTCCCCTGGACAGATGCGGCAGCACCCTAGCTGTCCCCCCGCCCGCTTAGCTGGCCCTTCTGGGTCCTTCCTCCACTCAGCACCCAGAGCCATCTCTGCAAAAACAGACTGACCTTTGCACGCAGCTGCTGAAGCCCTCCAATGGTGTCCCACTGTCCTTCGTGTAAGAACCAGGCTCCTTTGGGTGCCCTGTGAGCCCGGGTCTCTTGTCCCACTGCTCGTCGGTCTCACCTCCCCAGCCACTTTGGCCACCTCTCCCAGCTTCTCAAACATACCATCTTCCCTCCTGCACCAGGGCCCTGACACATGCTCTTGCCTCTTCCTGGACCGCTCTCTGCCCTAGCCACGAGTGCCTGGTTAACTGTTACTTATCCTCTAGACGTCAACTTAACAGTTACTTCCGGCAAAGCCTTCCCTGGCCCTCAAGCCAGCTCCCATGCCTTTATTAAGAGCTCTCCTGGACCAGAGTTCCTTTCCTTTGGAGTCCCTCGCTGCGTTGACAGTTAAGCATTCAGGAGCCTGGCTTTTTGGCATCTGTCTTGACATCTCACCACGTTATGAGCTCTAGGAGAGCAGGGTTCTTGGCAGTTTCCTTCCCCTTTTCACTCGGTGCCAGCGTCATGCAATTCCATCCACCTCTGTGGGATGAGTTTTGATGGATGAGGTTCAACAAGGACCAGAGCCTTCCCGGCCTGCCCTTTGGAGATTGTCTTAGAGCCCAGGCCTTCTTCCTGGGCATCCTTTTTATGGTTGTGCTCCCTTTACTCCCTAGTTCATTTTGGGGTAGGCTTGGTGTTTAGACCAATTGGGAGCCATTCATCTGGTGCTTTCTGCAGGGCACTTGTTGGGTCCTGACCCACGAGGGGCTCTGTGCTTCCGAATGGCGGGTGTAGTCAGAGTCTTTGTGACTCTGGAGAAGGGCTCTTGCTCTTGATAAGAACCCAATCCTTTGGCAAAGTAAATAATAACCAGCTAATGGGTCCCTTTTGTGACTTCAGTTTGCTGTATGTACTAAGAGCTCTGTTAGGTACCTAGTAAAGACATGTCTGGCATCAGCTGGCCAAAAAGGCTTTGGGGGAGTAGGGTCCGGGGGCTCTGATGGGCTGGGGGCTCTGATGATCAGAAGGGTGTCTTCTCAGTCAGCTGGCTCTCTCTCCAAGTCTCAGCGGGATGTCAAGGGCGTTCACTGGTTCCCACAAATCACCTGTTTCTATGTACAAACTCTCCAGGAAGCTGAAGAGGTCATTTCTTGCTGCACTTCCCCCACCCCCACGCCTCCCATCTCAGATGTGTTAATGCCCTTTGGCAGGTCTAGTGTCCCAGCACTGATGGGTAAAAACATCAGCTTGACAGGCAAGTGGCCTAGTGGTCAGGTTGGCCTGGTTTTTACCCTGGTTTGTCACTGGCTCTCTGTAAGAGGCAGTGTCACCTCACCTGTTTGACCTCAGTCTCCTCGTGCCTGATACATCACTTAGAGGACTTACAGGTGTGTGTGCTCACTCGAAGGTAATGGGTTAGAGGACCTTTGAAAAGGAACATTATTCACGTCCAGGGAACTCTGAAGATTGAAATAGACTAGTTGGCAGAGTCCAGTGAAGATTTTTTTTTTTTTTTGTCTTTTTAGGGCTGCACATGTGGCATATGGAGGTTCCCAGGCTAGGGGTCGAATGAGAGCTGTAGCTGCTGGCCTACACCACAGCCACGGCATCGCCAGATCCAAGCCACATCTGCAACCTACACCACAGCTTCTGGCAACACTGGATCCTTAATCTACTGAGCACGGCCAGGGATCAAACCTGCATCCTCATGGATGCTAGTCAGATTCATTTCCACTGAGCCATGACAGGAACTCCACGTGAAGAATTTTTAATTCTTGATCTTCTGTTCTAATGTGTGACCTTCTTACATGGGCTTATCTACTACCCTGGGCCCCAGTTTCCCCATCTATGAAACAGGATGGGTTGATTCTGGGTTAGCAAATAGGAGAACTAAATACTCTCCCTCTCTGTCCTCCCACAGTCAAGGCAGACATCACTCATGAGCGCCGAGAACACTGTCCTTCTCAGCAGAGTGCTCTCAAGAGTCAGCCAGTACTAATCTATCCTGGTTTGCAATGGGCGAAGCGGTTGGCCAGTCACGGAGAATAAACCCTCACAAATCACCCATGAGACGCATCCTAGAGAATCAAGGCCCAGGGAAGCTGACTTGCCCAAAAGTGCAAGGTAAGTGCACTTGGCAGGTAAATGCATCTGTGAACTTGGAGCCAGCTTTGGGGAGGTGGTTGGGTTGGCTTCTCATGTTTGGAACATACTGAACAAGTCCCACTCAGGGCCCAGATGGGCCTTCCGAGGATGTTTCAAAGGCATCTCCTGCTCACCTCCCAGGAGGACTTTGACTTTGTCCTCTCTCAGGGGTTGCCGTGTATGCGTTCCTTTGTCTGCCTGCCTCCCTTTTGGGGGGAACCTGGCAGACCCCAACAGGGATTCTCCAGGTCTCATGGAAGGAAGCAGATCCACGGCCGAGTCTTTCCCTGGGGCCTGGGGCTGAGCACCCACCTCGGGAAAGCGTACTTGGGGCCATGAGCCCTCGGAGGCGCCATCCTCTAGAAGCAGAAGCTGGTTTTCCTTCTTGGATGGAGCTGTTCTGCCCAGAGGTGCTCCAGGCGGAGCAGGGCGGGTGGGGAGGGGAGCGGGGGAGGCTGTGCTGCATCAGGGAACTTGGGGGGGGGGGCGCTCCGAAGGGCTCTGTCCCTCCATCCCTCTCTCCCTTCCTCCCCCCCTCCCCCTGCTGTTGGGTCCCCCGTGTAGGCTGGTGGCTGGAGGTGGAAAGGACCTGCCAGGTGGGGCCTGGGCTGAGTTTGGGCTTAGGGGACCAAGTGGGCAGTGGGGTTTGTTTGTGGGCTCTGGAGGGGCAGGCAGAGCGGCTGGAGATGCGTTATGCGAGGCAGAGGTCACCCCTGATCCCAGTACCTCTCTCATCCCCTTGTCTTCATTTTATTCTTTCCGTTTCACTGATGACATTAATGCAGTGAAGGTGTCGTCGCGTGGCCCCGGTTGGCCAGCCCCAAAAGGGACCGCCCAGGCCAGCCCCAAATACCCCTCCCCCCGCCGCTCAGGCCGGTCCCAAGGGCCCCGTGCCCCTGCTTGTGAATTCTGGGCATCTCCAACGGGCACTCACGTCCGACCGGGTTATGCTGCTTAACAAATTCACGGGGGGACGCGCTCGGAGACGAAGATCGGAGGAGAGAAGGAGCTGTCTTTTCTCCTTAACTGTCCCCAGGATGCCTCGAATGCCTCGAACAGGCTTGGCGGATTCTCTCTGATCTAATCCCTGTCAGAAAAGGCAGGATAAAACAATTCAGGCTTTAGAAGCCAAATCCCCTTTCTGCACTCACCCCGCTTGGCGCTCTCGCCCTCACCGTGTTCCCTCCTTTGCGACCAAGCCCACATCCAGGGTTTCAGCGGGTGAGGATTTCATATTCCTCCTCTTCCATTTTTCGTATTTAAATTTGCTTCACTCTCTGGTTTGACTTTCCACTGACCCTTGAAGAATTGGCGTATTTTAAGGAGCGATCGGGGGCGGGGAGGGGAGAGAGATCTCATTATAGGAAATGAGAAAAATGGGGCCGGGTTTTAAAACTTTGAATGACTCAAACACCGTCTTGCAAGTCGGTCTTGCGCTGGGGTTGAAGTCACTGTTTGGTTACAAGTCTTTGGGTCTAAGCGGGGTTGATGACATGTGTTTAATTTTAGATGTCTGGAATATATTCTGAAAATAATGAAATCCAAATGTATGACCAAATTAGAGAGCAATTTTATCTGCGACAAAGACGTTTGGAAAATAAGAGCAAACATTTCGACCAAAACAAAACTTTAAAAGACCCATCAAACCTTTGGTCATCTTGCCTCGACTTTTCCCAGGGGGTCTCCATGGTTGAGCAAAACTCTGTGTGTGAAGCAGACATTATGATGTAATTTTATATCCCCTTTCCTGTCATTGCTCTGGTGTCAGCCCTGGGGGACCGTGTCCTTGTAGTTGAGGGGAGGGAGGACACTTTGCTTCATTAACAAAGCTTTGTTGTAAAGGGCTCTTGTCACAAACACTTGGGGGGTGCTCGACAGCCATTAGGTCATAGGCTGGACAGCTTGGGGTTGGGGGGCCCTGGGAAAAACTGAAGCGTGCAGAGGCCTTGTTGTTGGGCAGGGGCTACCCTAGGCTTTGGGAGAGACGAGGTGTATTTTTTTTTTCTTTCGCTTTTTAGGGCCGTACCTGCAGCATATGGAGGTTCCCCAGCTAGGGGTTGAATCAGCTGCAGCTGCCGGCCTACGCCACAGTCACGGCAACCCCAGGTCCTTAACACACTGAGCGAGGCCAGGGATCAAACCCGCATCCTCATGGACACTAGTGGGGTTCGTTTCCGCTCTGCCACAGCAGGAAGTCTGGCAAGGTGTGTTTCTGATGCTCACAGGCCTGGTGTGACCAGGGCAAGTCCCTGACCCCCTCTGGGCCCGGCCTTTTCCGTCTGTATGAAGAGCTCAGGGATTCTGGGAGGCTTGTTGGGCTGGCCTCTCGCCAGGAAGATTCTGCAGCGCTGAGTGCCCCGTGTACTGGGATGGAAGCCCAGTGTCTAGGGTGACGTGGAGACTCTGCCCGTGCGGGTCTAGTTACTGGCCGCTGTGGACAGATGATGGGTGGGTGGATAATGGCTGAGGCCTGCCCCAGACTCTAAGATCTGTGCATCTCCTCTGTTGGCTGCTGGCTCGTGCCACCTGCCGCATTAGCAGGATTTTGCTTTGTGGTTGGTGCCCCCACAAGGTGGGAGGCGGCATTAGTTGTGCTCTGGGCAGAGGTGGAGGATGCTGTGGGCCAGGTGTATTCAGGTGCATTCACGAGGCTCCATTGCCAAGGGACATAGACTCTGGTACCTCAAGGACAGTGGACTGAGGGAGTTCCCTAGTAGTCTGGTGGTTAGGACTTGGCTCTTTCACCACTGCAGACTGGCTTTGACCACGGGTCTGGGAACTAGGATCCCACATCCAGCTGCTGCACATTGCGGCCAAAAAAGAAAAAGAAAAAAGACAGTGGATTGAAGTCAGCAAGATGGGAGGCAGAGGGTCAGGGGACAGAGTGGCACCTCCAGGAACAGGTCGTGGGCCCGGAGCCATGAGTCTGCAGGAATCCGGAGGAGGGTTTCATTTAGATCTGGGAAGAGGTGGTGGACAGCCTGGAGCGCTGGGGTGGGGGGTGACGTGGCCCCTGCCTTTGATGCTCCGTGTGACCTTGAGCCAGCCAGAATCCTTGCTGGGCCTCAGTTCAAACTCTGTGAGATGGGAAGGCCAATGCCGGAGAGGCTTATGGTGAAGCCCAGACCATAAGATGGACTTGAACACAACTGCAAAGACGGCACTTTGCAAAATCTAGGCAAGAATGCGGAATTTGAAGTGCTGTTGGTACTAGTGGAGACACAAAAGTCATATTGATGATAATGAGTTCATCCCTATATTTTTGTTTGTTTGTTTGTTTTTGTTTTTTTTTTTTTTAAGCCGCACGGGGTAGAGGGATTGAAAGAACTTGGAATTAGGAGTCAGGCCACTGGCTTTGCAGATTTCTTGTTCCTCACTTCCTGTGTGTTCCTGGGCTGAGTTCCTCATGTCTTTGGGTCCCAGTGTCCCCGTGTGCAAAGAGGGACCAGTACTCCCCTCACCCTGTTTTCCTCCCTGGGCTGCTTAGAGGTGGTGGGTGGGGTGGTCACGTGATCATGTGCCTTTGCAGAAAGAGCCATGGAAATGGGCTGAACTGGTGCTGATGGCACGGGCTACTGGGAAGGGCATTCTCGTGGATCATTCTGCGCCGTGTTCCTGCGGCCCCGTGCAGCGTGTCATGTAACGGGCTGCAGAGCACAGTCCCTGAGTTCTGGTCTGGCAGCGAGGGGCTGCGTGGACTGCGTGTTCGTCAGTGTGGCTGTGATTAGAACTCACACTTTGCAGGCACTGAGGGTAGCTTACTGTTTTAACTGTGGTCCAATAACATGACGGCAGCGGGGCTGTGTGTGGCTACTTGGTAGACTGAAGGCTTAAGGAGGCATAGTCACATTTTGCCAGATACACATCAGAAGGGAACTCTGGGGGGGTTTTATAATTTTTAAACATTTTAACAGCTTTTGTTTTAATAGAGGGGTTTTAGGTTCACGGCAAGATGGAGGCGAAGACACAGAGAGTCCTGCCCAGCACCCGCCCGGGCACAGCCTGCTCCGTAATCAGCATCCTCCGCCAGAGTACATTTGTTGCAGTTGGTTAACTGCCTTGTCACATCATAGTTGACACTGGGGTCCACTCATTGTACATTGTATGGGACTGGCCAAAGGTTTGATGATATGTAGTTACCATTCTAGTACCAGGCAGAGTTGTTTTGTTGCCTTAAATATACTCTGGGCTCCACCTGTTCGTCCCTCCCACTCCCAAGCCCCTGGCAACCACTGATTTTAAAAAAAAAAATTTTTTTGAACTGTCTTCAGAGAGGTGGAGACATTTGCTCAGGTCCCTTGGCCGTAAGGAGGAGGCAGGCTTTGAGCCCTGGCTGCATCCCTGCAGAGCTGATGCTCCAGAGCCCAAGGCCGCGTGCTCGGCGATTCACCCCAGGCCGGGGCAGGCGTGGCCCAGCGAAGCCCGGGCAATGGGGAGGTGGGAGTGATGGCTGAGGCTGGAGGTGGGGGAACGGCAGCCGCTTCGCCCCGCCCCTGAGCTCTGACATAACTGGGACACTGATCTTCACCATGTGGACACCGGGCCTTGTGGGAAAGGCCAAGGTCTTGGGGGCGGTTAGGTGGGTGATGAGAAGACGCAGACACTCATGTCACGGTGACTGAGCACCAAGGCTGTGCAGGTGCTGGGCCAGGTGCTGGAGGCATAGCAGTCGGCATGACCGATGGGAGCTCTGGCTCCTGGGGCACCCAGGCTGGCGAGAGACACAGCACACAAAGGTACATAAGAAAACCGTCAGGTGCGACAGCTACACTGTAAAGCATTAAAAATGGGTGATATGAGGGCAAACTCTTTTAAACTGGGTGCTCAGGGACAGCTCCCCCACAGAGCTGACAGTTCAGCCGAGATCTGTATGACCAGGAATCGGCTGTGAGGACTTCGGGGGAAAGCACTACGGGCAGATGAAACTGCAAGTGCAAAGACCTGGGGTTGAACGAGGCCTGTGTGTTGAAGATGCAGAGTGGACAATACAGCTGGATTTGGGAATCCAGAGGAAAGCGGTAAATGATGACAGGGGTGAGACCGAGTTCGGATCGTGTGGGGCTGGATCTTCAAAGTTTAGGAATTTGGGTATGATTCCAAGTGCGGCGGGAGGCTGGGCTGGTGGTGGTGACACGATTGTATTTGTGTTTCAGAAAGCTCTCTTTGGGAGTTCCCATTGTGGCTCAGTGGTCATCAACCTGACCAGTATACATGAGGATGATGGTTCGATCCCTGGCCTCACTCAGTGGTTTAAGGATCCGGCATAGCCGTGAGCTGCGGTGTAGGTCACAGGCGCGGTTCGGATCCTGCGTTGCTGTGGCTCTGGCGTAGGCCGGCAGCTGTAGCTCCGATTTCACCCCTAGCCTGGGAACTTCTGTAGGCTGTGAGTGCAGCCCTAAAAAGCAAATAAAAAAAAAGAAAGCACCCCATGATCACTGAAAGGACAGTGGTTTTCAGGGGGCAGAGGGGAAGCTGGGAGGTCAGTTAGGCTGCTGCAGGAGTCCAAGTGCAGGCTGGTGACGGCGTAGGCCAGCGGGACACGGTGGGTGTGGAAGACGTGGGTGGTTGCAGGTGTGTGCTGGAGGAACAACTGGAATTTTTGCGTGGATTGGCATTCTGTCCACAGTTGGTGGAGCTGAGAGTTAGGGCTTCCTTCCTTCTTGGCCTCAGCCCTACAGCCGTTTGCTGAGAAGGGGGGAGGACAGAGGAGAGGCAGGTGTTGGGGAGTGGGACTCAGGAGTGCGGCTTGGGACTCGTGAAGTTTGAGAGGTCCGTTAGACGCACAGGTGATGACATCGAGGTCATTCTCATGCGTGTAGAGCCGAGAGGAGGGCTGGGGCTGGAGAGAGACATGGCTCATGGGCGTGGCCTTGAGAGCCGCAGGGCTGGACGAGGTGACAGCCACAGAGGAGAACAGCAGGCTCGGAGACGCGACAGAGGACGGGGCAGTCACGGATGTGGGAGACACCAGTGGGGTGTCTGGAAAGGGCTGATGAGGGTGGACTTTGACCCCCGGAGCCGATGGTGACCTGGGGCCAGCCAGTCCTGTGGGGAGGCCGGAGGAGGCAGGCGGCCGGCTCCCCTGCAGCTCTCGAGGTGTTTTGCCAAAATGGGAAGCAGTGAAACGGGGCGTCACCTGGAGAAGGGTGTGGGGGTCAAGGCGGGGGATTTTTAGACATGGGAGAAAATGCGGCGAATTTGTATGATGATGCAGATGCTGCAGGTGGGAGCAGAAGCTGAACAATCCCCAGAGAAGGGGCCTGGGCAGGAGCCGTGTCTCAGGAGGGTTCGGGAGGTGGGACCTGGTGTCCAAGGCAGGAGCTGGACCTGAATGGGAGCAGGGATGTTTTCTTCACGCCTGGTCGCTGGAGGGACTGCACAGAGGGTGGGTTTGGTGGCAGGACTCCCTGCGGTTCTGTGACCCCCTAGATGTTTGTCCCCAGAGCCGACCTCTCTCCCAGTCCTTCTGTCCCTCTGCCTCCGGATGTCTCTAGCGAAGTGCCTCTGAGTGTCCTCTTCCTTTCCCACCTGTGTGCCCCGTTTTATCCACTCCCGCTTCCGCCCATTCTTCCCCAGCCTGCCTCTTAGCCCCCTCCTCCAGGGAGTCTTCCAAGATTACCTCAGCTACTGGGGTCCTGATGATCTGGAACCTAGATGGACCCCTGGTTCCTAGACCTCCAGGGCCAGTGGGAGGCATGCTGTCTTGTCGCGTCTCTTGTACCAGTGTCCTGAATTCCTCTGTGGCTAGGGAGCACGCTGGTAGTTTGTGGACCGAGAGAGAAGAGATTTAGGGCTGGAGTTTCTGAGGTCTACTGACCTGGGTTCAAGTCAGAGGTCCTTACTGGTTCTGTGACCTCTGGTGGCGTTTTTTTAGCCTCTCTGAGCCTTGGTTTCACCATCTATAAAGTATGGTTAAGAAAAGGACTTAGCTCACTGGCATTTGGTGGGGGTTAAATGAGATGATGCAGCTGATGGTGTGCCTGGCATGTTACCAGCACTCAATCTCAGCAGCAGCAGCAGCATCAACGTATAATTTTTTTCTCTACCTTTTCTTCAGAGGGATCTTAGGGCAGTCACCTGAACTTGCCATACCTCAGTTTCCTTATCTGAAAACTGGGGACCATAATAGCCCCCTGCTTGGAAGGCTGCTGGGCTTAGTGAGGTGCGTGAGAAGCTGAATACAAGAGCCGGCACATAGTAGGTGTTTTATAACAGGGGCTTGCTGCCGGTGACAAGAATGCAGTGCTGACCACCATCGCTGGGCAGTGGGTCATCTGGGGGTCCCGCCCGCTCTGCCAGGCAGTGGCAAAGGTGCCCCCACTACAACCCAGCTCCTCCCAGGCTCAGCCCTGCACGTGCAGCTTCTTACCCTTTCCCACGAACCCATTCGTCTCTGGCTGTAAGGTTACAAGGCTTTGAAAATGAGTTTTAAAAAATTACACTCTTCTGACCCTTGAAACTTCATTTGAAATCCTCCTCGGGCCTTAATGAAGCCCAGGCCATTCGGGGGCATCTCGGAGATGTGGGGCTGACAGTGCCTTTTGAATTTACCAAAAAACGCAGGCACTCACGTGGGCCCAAATATGAATCTGTGTAATTAAGAATTATAGATCGTAACCCCCTGGGCAGGCAGTGCTAGTGAGCAGCAGGTTTAATAGAGGATTAGGAGCAGGAATTAAAGTCGCCCGAGGGGTACACGCAGAGACTTCAGACACCTTGCGGGAAACAAATTAACGTGGCTTTCAGAAGTCGTTTTCCAAAGGCGGCAAAGGGTTTCCTGGGGCTTCCCCGCTTTCTTTTGAAATGTATTTTTAACACTTGTATAAACAGTTTGGGCCCGTGACACCGCGCTTCCTGTGTTCCCTTCATTAGTTGGTGTCTCTGCGAGAAGGATTCGGCTCATTATCTGGGCATTTTGATCTTCCTGGCGGCGGCGGCTGCGGCTGGGCCCGGCCTGGGGCCACCCCTTTCCCTTTCTTGTGGCCCAGTGGTGTGGAACCCGTTGGTGTGTGCCTCGGCCTATTTCCACATCTTTCCCCCTGAGCCTGGCGCCCAGAGGTGCCCTCAGTTCCTGGGAACTGGGACTTCTCTGGCAGACGGCCTTGGCCTGGATGTTGGAGGCTGCACCTACCTCGGGCTCGTCTGAGAGGCTGGCAGAGTCGGCCTTCAGTGCCCAGGCTCCTCTGGCCTCTGTTTATTTCCCATTGCCTTCTCCTCAGGTGGATCTGCAGTGGAATGTGTGGCCTCTGCAGATACTGAGTTCCCCGTCAGTGGAGGTATTCAAGCAGTTCCCTAGCCTAGGTTTTGAGGGGATCCGTGTCCGTCTCCGGAGTAGACCTGAATGGGCATTTATGTTCCTTGGAAACCTGGGATTCTGTGGTTTACGCTTTACAAGTGGAGTCTGAGCCGGGCCATGCAGAAATTTTAGGGTGACAAGGACGCTCGTGATAGACTATACAACACCTGGCTCCACACAGTTGCCGTCAGTGACCCCTGTTCTGCTGTCCTTGTTCAGAGCAAAGGAGACGGTGCCTGTTCCGAGGTTCCAGGCTGATACACAGTCACAGGGGTTGCTTTACAGACTCGATCCTGCAGGGACTCGGGACAAAAGCTCCAGGTGTGTGTGTCTGGGTCCCCTTTTAAAGCTCCCTTTCTTCCTATGCGAAATGGGGGTGATAAATTACGGTAGCTGAGCAACTCACTAAGCTCTCCTCGTTTGCCTCAAGTACCTGATTGCTTAGAGCCGCTCAGAAGGAGGTTCTCTTACCGCCCCCACTCTGCAGAGGAGGAAACTGAGGCCCCAGGAGTTTCAGACACTTGCTCAAGGCCACAGCTAGAAAGTGATGAGTAATAGCGTCTGATAACCTTCTGCTGGGGATCGGCTGAGCGCTTCACAGGGAAGTGGGGTCACCCCGCCCCTCCCAGCCTGGCCCTTGACCTCCCGGAAAGGCTCAGTGACAGGAGCGCCTCACAACTTGGTCAGTGCCCAGGGCGCGGCTGGCGAGGGGTAAGTGGTGAGTGTGGCACTGTCTTTCCCACAGAGACTGGAGCTGGCCAGCCAGTGGCATCCAGACTGGGCTGCTGGGTGTGCCATCTTCTAGAATTTTCCCTCACCTTTGCAAAGGGGTTGGAGGTGAGCCCCAAGGCTGAGTCACCCTCAGTTCACATGAGGCCACTTGCCCACTCTCTGCCTCTGCTTCCTGCCCCTCTGGGGCAGGTGCCCGCGAGCATGGCACGGGGAACTTCCTTATCCCACGGAGGGGGGTGCAGAAAGGGGGGGGAGCGTGTGTGGCCCTGACCTGGAGGTGAGGACACGGTGAGGACTTGGTGGCTTCGGCAGTCACGTGACCCTGCTTCCCCCCAGAACTGTGCGCATACCTCCTCCCCACCCCACCCCTGCCAGGCTGCCTGCCCTGCTCTCACAGGGGGCTTTGCTCTTGTGTCGCAGAGCTGCGGTCACCAGAAGGGGGCCGCTGGGAGGGCACAGAACAGTCGGGCCGGGCGCACAGGTCTGGCTTCGCCAGGGAGGTTGAGCTTTGAAGCCTGGGAGAGTTTCTCTTGGCAGAGCAGGGGGATGACAGCGGTTTGGGGCACACCCCCGGACCACACGCTGTGCTGAGCTTGCAACACCCATGCTCTTGTTTCTCGTTCCTGACAGCCCGGTGCTGCAACCTGCCTTTTCTCGGTGAGGGGACCGGGAAAGGGAATCGCCTTGCCCAGGGTCACACAAGTGGGTCTGAACTCGGGTCAGAAGGCTGCCCATGTTCTCTCCCTTCGAGCAGCTGGGGGACAGCGTGAGCAATGGCAGTGGAGGCCTGGAAGGACCTGGTGGGTCTGGTGAGCAGCTGGAGGGAGAGGGTGGGACAGCGAGGTGGCAGGGCGTGAGGCTGAGGTTGCCGGTGGTGATGGAGCACACACCCAGCACATCAAAGGCCTCCTCTGGTAGCATGCTCACAAGCATTTCACAGCCCAGGAAGAGAAGAAAAGGAAAGAGCCTTGAAGTGTCTGCCCATTCCTGTGGTGTAAGTATTTCTGCCACAGCCCACCTCAAGTTACAGTGATATGGGCCCGAGTTCCTGTCTTCTGCTCATCTCCTGTGGCTTCTGCTTGTCTCCCTGTGGCTCATCTCTCTGGTTCCGGTGTTGGGGGCTTATTTGGGACACAGCAGAGAGGTCATAGGAGGGGAAGTGACCTCTTGGGCTTGGATCATGTTGGGAAAAGAGGGCTGGCGAACATGGCCCCTTAGGGAGCCACTGCTGAGCCTTGCAGGCTGGAGGGGGCAGGGCTCGGGGCAGGCAGGGGTGGGGCCCTTGTACAGGAAAGGCCAGATCCCATCGTAGGCGGTGAAGTTGATGTCTTTCTCTCTGCGGCAAACCTCATGGGTCTCTCAGCCTAGGAATGCATGTGGAAGGCTTCTGGAGGCAGGGGGACCTCTGTGCTCCTGTCTCCTTTTTGCTCCGAGGTCAGGCTGGGCTCGGGCAGTTTTGCATGGGTGTGTTTGGCTTCCCTCTGGACAGCAGGGACCGAAATTCCCCCAAGAAATGTCCTGGGAACGTTCATTGCCGGGGGAAAAAGATTTTCTTGGAAATAAGCGCAGTTTGGGGAGTTAAGGGCAGAAGAGCACCGCAGAGGTTTGCTCAGCTGTGACAGAAGCCCGCTGAGCTGCTGGGACGTCCCTGGGACTGGGGAGAGTTGAGAGAGGGCCTCCTGCCTCGAGCCCATGTGGGCAAGGGGGCCACGGCCAGAGACGTGTGGCCAGAAAGGCGGAGGGCAAGGCTGGCCCGGAGCCAGCCACCAGGGCTCCCGGAGGGAAGACGGTTGGGGCTGAACTTTGCAGTGTGGGCGGGATCTGGAAGCGTGGGGGGGGCGTCACGGGGCGTGGGCTCCGGGCTCTGCTTTCCTGACCGGATCCTGGCTGATCCAGCCTGACTCATGGCCTGGGAAGGGGTGAGGGGCCAGGGAGGCCTCCTGGAGGTGGGAGGCTGGGCTTTCCGCCTGCCCTTGTTCTTGAACCGCACCTGATGCCTTCGTCTGCCTGGGCCCCAGACCCCTGAGACTTTGGTGACCTCCAAAGCTGACTCCAAGTCCTCCGTCTGCCAGCCCAGCAGACAGGTATTTGAGTGACGCGGTGATGTATTATCTTGCGGTTCCGTCATTCGTGCGGTTAGAGCTGGCCCCTTGCGCCTCTGCCAGTGGCCACACGCCGACTGGCGGGCTTTGCCCCTCCCCAGGCCCCCCTCCCTCACCTGCCCCGACCTGCTTAGGGTGGAGGGACCCACTGACCTTGGCCCAGGCCTCCCCCATCCTGTAGCGTCTCGGAAGCCCGTGTCTGAGTGGGAGGGACAGGTGAGGCCAGAACTGTGTCTGGTGGAGAGGAGTCGCTTGCCCAGGGTTCCAGCCCAGGACCGAGGGGTCTGAGCACCGAGACACTTCTAGACCCCAGGCGGGGCCGCAGGGCCTCCAGGAGCAGAGCTGGGAAGTCACCGATCTAGCCCCAGCTCCGGCTTGATATTGAGGACACGGCGGCCAGAGCGGAACAAGGACTTGGGCAGAGTCACTCGGAGCCCGTGGCATTGCGAGCCCTCAGGCTGAGGTCCCTCCGCCCCACCCAGCACCGGCTGGCCCTGCCTCCGGAGGGAGGGACGGGCCGGATGAAGGCGTGTGGTGAGAGCAGTGGCCCGTCTGCCTCAGGTGGGGACCTGGTGGCCGTGGTGCTCATTCCCCAGAAGCCCTGCACCCGGCAGCCCCACGGAGGTCAGTAAGAGGCCTCTCCGGGGCCCGGGTGTGCCTGGCTGCCCTTCTCCAAGCGCAGGGTGCATGCCTGTGGCTCCCTGCCCTGGGCGCGGGTGCGGCGGCGGAGAAATGCCAGCGGGGCAGTGCCAGGTTGCGCAAGAGCTGGGTGGCAGTGGTTGTGCTTATGTGACTTTGCGCAGAACCGGGAGGGCTGCGCTCCCCGTAGGAGACATGACTCAGCAGCTCCCCTCGGGGAGGCGACCGTGGTGGGGCCACCCCCACCTCCCGCCCCGCGACCTGGGTGGAGCCACAGCGGTGGGGGGGCTGGGGGTGCCCTCTGCCCAGGTAGGTGACCAGCTGGTGCACCCCCGGCCCCTTCCACACCCAGCCCTCGCTTTGCGGTGGCCTGACCAGCACGTGGGCCTCCCCTGGCTGCTGAGCTCCCCTAACGCTCAGGCACGCTTGCCAGCTCTGGGCAGCAGCCTCGGGTCTGCACACGTTTGAAGTCGGGGACCCGGAGGCAGGCCAGGCCAGGGGTTGGGTGGGCAACCCCCATTTGGGCGGGAGAAAGTCGGTGCCCAGGAGAGAGCCCCGGAAAAGCCGTCTAGAGAGGAGAGGTGGCTGCCTTGATCCCAAGGCCTTTGTTGACTGGCCTGCCTGGACTTGAGCATGTGACAACACTGAGCCGTGGAAGGCTCTGGAGCGTGGGCGCCGATGCCAGAGAAGTGCTTCGGGGATGTGGGGGGCGAGTGGGTGGAGCAGCGAGAGGAGCAGGGTGGGCAGCGGGGCTGAGACCGCACGGTTTCTGACACCGGCACCCAAGAGCCCAGGTTCAGGGCAGTGGCCATAGAGGGTCGGCCTCCCTCAGCTGCACCCTTCCCCCCGCCACCCCAGGGTCTGGGGAGGCACTGCTCTCTCCCATGTAGGGGGGCTGGGGATCAGAAACATGGGGTGGCAGTTGAGAGCCCCCTGCCACGTCCTGACTGGCACCAGGGGCAGGTTCCCTAATGAGCCGTTAAGTTATTCAGTCATGAAGCAAACTGACACCCCCTCTGACCCTCGGTTTCCTGCTCTGCTGCTGGGAAGGATCTCTTCTTTCTAGCGTCGTTGTGAAGACTGACTGTACGCAGAAGGCCTGGCTCGGCCCTGGGTGGGCGCATAGAAAGTGCTGGGTCCCTGGAGCCGGAGGGAAGGTACCTGATCCACCTGTTAGTTGATGACCTCTCCCAAAGGTCACATCCAACACCCTACATATTCCCTTCCCAGGCCTCCGTGAGGTGCCCTCGGGTCGAGGTGGGGTCACAGCCAAGGCCCCTCGCCACTGGAGAGGCACCTTCACCTCTCACTGTGCCCAGGACTTAGATGAGGGAGGAACCAGCCTGCCCTTTTTGCCTGGAGGTCACTGGGGGTGGGGTGGGGTGGGGTCACGACCCAAGATGTCCCGCCTCCAACCGCGGGGCTGGGCCCAGGATCCTTTCCCCTGAGCCTCCTGGCCTGGGGAGCTGGCGAGGAAGTTTACACGGAGCGGGTGGCCTCACCGGGCTGCCTGCACCCGCAAATCTCCCTTCCTTTAATTGTCAGGCAAAGAGATGGGGAAAGAATGTTGCCATTAATTGAAATGTGCTTCTGGGAGGGCCCTGGTCTCTCTCCCATCAAGCTTGGGACTAGGTTGGTGGGGGGCCTGGACAAGCCCCTCTTCCTCTTGGGACCGCAGCCTCCTTTCTGGGCTTCTTGAGCTGAACATCAGGGCCTGCTTGTGTTGCATAGCGGGGTCGCTGGCGACATGGGAGAGCACAGCAGCCCCCCTGAAGTCAGATGACGGGAAGGTGGGCACAGAGCCAAGTCTTGGGGTCCCTGGAAGAGGTGCCTCACTGCTGGGAGGTGGGTGCTGCTGCCGCCACTGGCCAAGGAGCTGGCCCTGGGCCTCTTCCTCCACATGGACCCCACGCCCTGGGCTGGCCTGTGCTGCCCTCTGCTTGGTGGGACTGCCAGGCCTTTGCCTCCATAGGTTCCCGGCTTCACCCTCACCTGAGCAGTGAGCAGAGATGACCAACGCAGAGCGGCGCTTTCTCGGCAAGCAGGGCACGCCTGGTGATGGAGACTGGGCTGGAGGCTGCTTTTGCCAGGGTGGAGGCCGTGCGTGTCTGTGTCTGTGTGTGTGATGGGGGAGCCAAGAGAGACCCCTAGGAGGGTAGGGCCTGGGCCTCAGGTCACGGGGACAAGCAGCCTGAGGCCTTGAAGAGATTCTGTGAGAACTGCTTCCTCTGCCCTGGGGACCATCGTCAGCATCTGAAGAGACTGAGGGGTGATGCAGGATGTGAATAAGCAGAGTCGCTTTTGCTCTGGGCTCATGCCCTGGAATGCTGAGTCTTAGGCGAACCCGCCGAGTGCCACGGTGGTGCGGGAGGCGCGCAGGCAGGGAGGACACTGCACAAGTTGACCCACTGGCCAGCTGAACCCGATGTCTGACCTCTGGGGTGGCTGGTCCTGGCTGGCACCCACCCTGAGGACAGGTGCCAGGCCACAATGAGCGTGGAGGCCAGATGCCAGGGCCCGGTCCCAGTGCAGAAGGAACCCCCGGCAGGCGGCTCCCCGCTGTGCAGCCCAGGACTTGGGGGTTCCCCCTCAAACAGACTCACGGCCCTCGCGTCCATGTGGGCGGGGGAAAGAAAACCCAGGCTGGAGAGAGTGGATATAATGTTCTCAAGTCTATGTTTTTCTCCCATAAATTTTTAATTAAGCCTTTGGCACCCATTATGTCTTCATCCCTGGAAAGCCCTTGCAGATGCCAAAATTCCGGAACCATTTCAAAACGTGTGAGTCCTGTGAGCTGACTGGCTGTTCCACGTGGGCCCTGCTGGGACTGGAGCTTTAATAGCTCCCTGGAGGCTCCACGGTGCGCTTCCGACGGGGAAGACTGCGCCTAGTCCCCGGGCTGGAATCCAGCACAGCCCTGCTCTGCTGTGTCCCCTGCAGGGGCTTGGAGACCAGTGCCAAGGTCCAAAAATTGGAGAAGAGATCAGTGGCTCGGGGCTCTGCTTTTTTTTTTTTTTGTCTTTTTAGGGCTATACCTGTGGCAGCAGTTGAATCTGAACTGTAGCTGCTGGCCTACAGCACAGCCATGCCAACGCCAGATCCTTAGCCCACTGAGCGGAGGCCAGGGATTAAACTCTTGCTTTTTAATTCTCAAAGATTTGCATTTCCATTTTGATCAAAATTCTTAGGATGGGGAGTTCCCGTCGTGGATCAGAAGTAGAGAACCCAACTAGTCTCCAGGAGGATGCAGGTTCAGTCCCTGGCCTCGCTGAGTGGGTTAAGGGTCCCCTGTCGCCATGAGCGGTGGCGTAGGTCGCAGACGCAGCTTGGATGTGGCGTGGCTGTGGCTGCGGGATAGAAGGGCGGCTACAGCTCTGAATTGACCCCTGGCCTGGGAGCTTTCACATGCTGCGGGGCAGCCCTAAAATGACAAAAAACAGACAAAATCCTTAGGATTCATATGACCTTATCTGTAGTATTGTGGTACCCACCTTGTAACCCAGTATTGCTGGATGACTTAAGAAACATTTGCATATCTCTGCTGACGTTTCTGACTGCTCGTGCTGGCTGGTAGGGAAGGCCAGAAGTAGCCACAGTCCACTCTTTGGAGGAAGTGGAGTTCAGTTGCATTAGTTCAGATGGAGAAAAGTGAGGGCAGAACCAAGCACAAGCCAGTGGGCCGTGCCAGAGGACAAGACACGCTCTTCCTGGGGGCCAGTGTCACATTCGTGTGGCAAACAGATCCCAGCTTGCCACACAGCAACTGGCTCGAGTCATTGGCAGTAACTGTGCGAGAACTATGTGAAGGCAATGTTGCTAGAATTAGGATGAGGAGATTAAGAGCTTATTTAAGGCAGATTTTAGTACAAGCATGAGGCTGTTGTGGCTTCAGGTGACCAGGACAGCTCTCCAGAGTGATCAAGTAACTCTTAGTTAAAATTGGTGCTGCAGGCTTACATGCAGAGTTTTGGTTTTGTATGAAAGCTGGTTATCCTTGCAAAAAAGCCTTTAAGTTATTCTTGCCACTTTGTTTACATCCATCTATGCGCAGGCGTTCACTCTCTGGGTTGCGATTAATTATGTCAAAACAGAGAAACAGAACTGGCTTGAGGCTACGTGTTTCCACTATTAAACCCATTCTTGGCAATTTAACTTGAGCTAAAAACATCATCTAATTTGGTTGGTAGTTCTGTTTGGATTTAATTTCCGCATTTTCCTTGGCTTTTTACGTGTTCAAGATCGATAAAAACAAGGAGTGGGTAGCTCTGACTTTGGCTTCTCTCTATGCATGCATTCGTTTACCAGTCCATTTATTGAGCACCTGCTGTGGGACAGGCATTGTTTAGGCACCGAGGATGCAGCGGTGAACAGAGGAGAACCCTGTCCTCATGGACTTTGCAACCCAGAGGGGGAAATTTGACCCCAAACAAAACAGAATAAATCTGTAATCACATTATTAGGTGAAGATGCAGAAAAAGTTATCTGAGTAAGGGAACAGCGCTGATGAGGGTGACCTTAGAACGGATGTTTGGGACAGGCCTCCCCAAAGAAGTGACATCGCTTTGAGACCTGATTAAAACGTGCAGTTCGGGGGAAAAGGGAACTCGCCTCGGGAGCAACGAAGACCCGTGAGATGGGGGCGTGGCCAGTGTGTGCTGTTTAATGCTTCATTATAATTGCGACGTGAATAAGAATGATGAGACTGGGTGTTCAGGGTTTGGGGGTCTGCAGTGAGAAGTGGGGTAGCCTTTCAGCCTCCCGGGGCTGAGGGGGCCGAGAAAGACCCCAGACCCAGGGAGTGGAGCTGCCCATGGGAGCAAAAGTGTTCCCTCGAGCTTGCTGGCTTGAAAGGTGGGTACCACGCCTTGGGCTGAAGGGGAGCAGAGGAGCTGCTGGCAGCCCAGCCCCATGACCTGTCCCCGTCACAACAGAGCCATCCAAAGCTGTGGTTCTCAGGCCTTAGCCTTTGTCAGAGGCGCCTAGAGGGCTTGTTAAAACACACACCGCTGAGCTCCACCCCCAGACTTCTGGTTGAGGAGGCCTGAGAATGCACTCCATCCGAGTTCCCAGGTGATGCTTCTGCTGCTGGTTTGGGGACCACACCTGGAGAACCACTGAGAGCAAACTGAAAACCATGTTGGGTTCTGTCCAGAGGGACTGGAGAGGGCAAGGACTGAGCCTTCAGACACGGACCTGCCCAGGCCGCTTACAGATGGCCGTCTGGCTCAGCAGGCTCTGCTACAGAGACCCAGCCATGATTCTGGGGCCCTTGTGAATGCTCGTGCATAGGTGTGACAGGCCGATCCATGCTGGCAGCCGTGGCCATGACAATCAGGACCTTCCTGGGTCCGGTCCTGCAGCTGCAGAGGGTGGGGGTGGGTGAGTGCAGGTGGCCCAGGGCCCTAGGCGGTCAGCACTCAGAAGATGCAGGAGGATGCTAAGAAGCACCGGCGCTGATGTCACTGCCTGGAGATTCTCATCTCTGCCCTGTGCTTCTGGGGTCCAGCAGCTCATCTGCTCTCTGCTCCCCTCCCTGACTTTAGTCTTGTCTCCCAGCACCGCTGTGCGAGCAGGTGCTCTGGAAATGGGAGGTGGTGTTCCCGGAGGAACCCCTGTGCCCAGCTTGATTTTCCCTCCCGCGGCCTCTGTCCCTCTCACTGGTTCAGCTGTGGAGTTGGGATTCGAGCATCGAGGGAGAAGGAAGGCAGTGGGCTGTGCTCAGCAGCCTGAAGCATGGAGGCAGCTGACGGGAAACGCTTGAGCCAGTGGCTCTGAGCATTCAGAGAATAAACCCTGGCTTCCGAAGAAGCTGCAGAAAATCGATTTTTCGCAGCTTCAGTGGTCATCTGGAAGGATTTGGTGGGGCGGGAACCCCGGGCCCATTTCTCATCTCTCTGCACCCCGTGCTGCCGGGTCAGGTGTTGAACAGGCTGGTCCCAAGGGCAGACGCCTGGATCTGCCCCCATCATTTCTTCTTGCTCCTCCCTCTACCCTGTGCGCCCTGTGCGAGGGTTTCCTCGGCTGCCCTCCGTGGCCGACTGCTGCTTGTCTGTTACCTGCCCGTGGGCCCGCGGCCGTGGATGTGAAAGGTGCACGTGTGCGTGCAGCTGAGCTGGGGTTAAGGCGTCTGTACAGGGAGGCAGCTGTGAGCCTTTGGTGTCTGGGGCGGGGCTGGGGTGGGCGCCTTGGGGAACTCAGCCTCTCCACATCTGTTCAGTCCCTAGTGAGCGCCGCTGCGGAGACGGCAACCCACTAGATGGGGTCTAGTGTGGCCCTGGGCCTGGGCACTGGGCCTTGGCTGGGAACAAGTGTGTGTGGAGAGTGGACTTAGCCCAGGCCCGAGGGAGCTGAAGATTCCCGCAGCCGGGGCGGAAGCTGCAGCCGCAGACAGATGGCTCCCGGAGCGCCTGTTAGCTTGGGATGATTTCATGGAAAACTTGGCCAGGGTGCTGCGAAGCCGAGCTCTGACCAATTGGCCCAGCAGCCAGCCCAGGAGTGCCTTAGTTTCCAGGCCTGGGCAGTGTGGGCTGCCACGACGCTCTGCTGGACGAGAGTCCAAGGAGCCGAGGACCTGGGTCTGTCCCTATGCTGCCCTGGGCACGTCACAACCGCTCTCTGGTCCTCAGCCTGGGCTGAAAACCCAGTGAGACTGATCCTAAAGTGGCCCATCCTCTGCCTGGTGCAAAGGCGGGGAGTCGGCTGGGGAAGCGGGCTGCGCTTTCTCAGTTGCTTCTGTTGAGGTTTGGAGTCTGGAAACGGATCCGCTTTGTGGGTGGGCCCCGCCGATGTGGCACACCAGCACCTCGCCCGCCTCTTCTCCCCACCCGCCCCTGAGCAGTAGGGCCTTGCATCGCTGGAATGATCGGTCTTGCCGGACTTACTGAAGGGAGCTCTGAGTGAACACTGCCAAAAAATACCAAGTTCATCGGGGCAGGTGGGGAGGGTTGATGCTAAAACCCCTGAAAAGTGGCAAGTGTTCCTTGCCTTGTTTGTAGTGACAGCATCTCGTGCTCACATCTGGCGGCCCTGGTGTTTGAGGAGCTTGGGGTTGTGGTGGGGACATGGGGGTGGTAGTGGTGGTGGGGAGAAGCCAAGGGGACAGCTTATTAAGATAGAAAATAAAGATACTTTATTAAAGTGTGAAATGGGAGCCCAGTTGGAAATAATTAAAATGGTTTGGACATAGTCTTATGAATATTATTATTTTCCCCCTACTTTGGCCTGGTCAGGGTTTATGTGCGCTGGCATTTTATATTGATAGCATACTAATATCCTGCTCTTAACAATCATATTACTAAAGGGTCGCTAACTTTTACCAGCCTTTTATTTGCAGTTACTGCAAAGTGCTAAACCCTTTAATGTTCATTATTTCATGTAATTAGCTCAAGAACCCTCTGGGTGCTTATCATTTCCATTTTAAAGGGAGGGAAACAGGGGTCGAGAGGTCG
Organism: Catagonus wagneri; assembly: GCA_004024745.2. Taxonomy (NCBI): domain Eukaryota; kingdom Metazoa; phylum Chordata; class Mammalia; order Artiodactyla; family Tayassuidae; genus Catagonus; species Catagonus wagneri. Next base: position 51,540,084 of record PVHT020004020.1, read on the forward strand.
AGCATGTTGTCCAAGGTCCACTGAGGCAGAGTAGGGGAGCTCGCAGCTTGAGTCCTGGATTCAGATCCTGGGTTCACGTCCTGGGTCTAGATTGTGCCTGGCTGTGACAGGTCAGAAGGGAGGACAGTGCTTTCATTATAACAATGATGAGAACAGTGATCCAGTGGTGGTCAAGGGCAAAGGTTCTGGAGCCGGACTGTCTGCCTCCAAATGCCCGTGCAGCTGCTTACCAGCCGGGTGGCCTTGGGCCAGTGACTGATGCATGCTTCAGCTCACTCGTCCGCGGCCACCTCAGCAGTGGCGGTGAGGATTAACACCTGCGAAAGGCTGTCAGTGTGTGTTGATCATTGTCCTGTGACTGTCCCCTCTGCACATTCTCCCAGGCCCACACCTAGGAGGTGTCTAGGGCTTAGCATGGAGCCTGGCATGAAGCAGATGCCCAGTAAGTATTGGAGTGGCGTTTACCAGGTGGCCTGGAGATCTCCGGCAATCTCCTCAAAGGACCCTCCCCACAGTGGGCCTGAGACCGACCCACAGCAGGGCTGACCCTGCCACCCGTCCACACTGGCCAGCACGGGCTCCCTGGGTCTGCTTGGCGGGAGGGTCCAGGTGCCCCCACCCCTGATGCCCCCAGTGCCCGCCGGAGGCACAGGGTTCTTGGAGAGGCAAGTGACAGCAGATGCCAGCTCTCCAGCCTGCAGGATGGGGGTGAAGGGAGATCGGCCGTTCTCTGAATGAGGGGGGGCTGCGCCATGTGATCTGTGGGGCCTGAACCCTTGTGCGAGCCTCAGGGGAAGGGGCTCTGAGGGCTGGGCGGGCCAGTGCGGGAGGCTGCAGAGCCCGTCAAGGTTAACAGAGAGGCCTTGGCTCTCCCCTAGGAAGTCACTCAATTCTCCCCTGACTCAGGCCACGTTGTTGCAAAGCATGTGGTAGAAACTCTAACCACGGGGGAATTGCTTGAATTAACAAACTCATTTTTCCCGAGACCTGAGGTTGAACTTGAGTGAGGAGTTCAGGGCTCTTTTGCAGAAATCCAATAGATCAGGAGAACTCATGTTACACCATGTTTTCAGCCTTGATCAAATGCACATTTTGCACAGTGGGGCCTTCTCCGTGCCTGCACGCTTCCAGCTGCACCAATTTCTCGGGCCCGTGGCGGCCCAGGGTGATAGCTGGCACCGGGGGCCGGGCTTTTGGGGGAGCCTGCCTCCTGCCGGGGTTGGAAGGTGCTTCAGAAAGATGCCTCTCTTCCTCCTCTCCCTCTTTTTCTCCCAACTCCTGCGCCCCCGTACCTGCCTTTCTGAGGGCCAGGACTTGAGAAGAAGTATGAAGGTTTTGCTGGCATGAGTTATGGGCTGAGCCAAGCGGCCCCAGCTCAGCTTTCCACCGTGTCTTGTCTCTGCCGGTGAAAACCCATGGGGCCTGCCTCCCCTCCACCGGGGTGCCTGGCCACAGGGGCCACCGTGGATCCCCAAGGTGGGCAGGGAGTCAACCCCTCTCCCACGGCCAGCCCCACCCACGCAGCCCACATCCAGGCCTGAGCCTAGAGTGGGCGCTCAGTAGATGAGACGGATCCTCATCTTAGAGGACAAAGACCTGTCCCGGGGGGCCAGGAACTCCCCAGGGACGGAGGTACTCTGTGGGGCATAGGCCACGAACCACGGGGACGCAGATGGCAGAGTGCGGGGAAGGTGGTGCCCAGGTAGGAGTTCCTGTAAGACGGGTAGGCTTCCTGGACTAGGCTGGGTAGCAGTTGGGCCCCAAGACAGCAGACAGATGAGGAACTTGGCAGAAAATGACACTGCTCCCCAAACCCTAACTCTGGCCATCCGGATACTGGAGATGCTGTTTTTGTGAGGCCAGAGGTGTAGGTGTAGTGGTTCAGCTACCAGCCCAGCATCCTGATCACCTGGCCAACTCTGTAACCCTGTGGCTGCACAGACCCCAGGCCTGTCCCATCGGATGCCCTCGGTTGGGATCCGGACACCTGCAGTTCTGAAGGTCCCCAGAGGGTTACGATGCTGGGCCAGATTCCAGAAACCTATTCCCGCCGCGTGGGCCGGCTGTGCTCAGCCCACTTGCTTCCCTGCAGGTGGCGATCTAGGGTTCAAGGACGTGAATCCGTGGAGACAAATTTGTTGGAATCTCTGTGGATTTCAGTGTCCCTGTGGCCCAAGAGCAAACCCCCAACTCAACCGAGGCCGTAGGAGAGGCAACTTCTGGATCACGGAGGCTCTGGACCCCAGGGTGGGTGTTGACTCGCTGCTGCCCTGGAGGGGCCTCTCTCTACCTGATGGGGGGCTCTCACCCTCTCCTCTTCTCCTGGCTTCTGTCTCTCAGCTTCGGGACAGCCAGCTCGGGGACCCGGCAGGATTTTCCCCCTGGAACTGCTGCTGTATTGCATTGCTTTTAGGATTTTCTGATTACAAGTTCCAGGGCAGGAAATCACTTTGGCCCACCTCCTAGGTCAGTGATGGCCCGTTGACTTTTCTCAGTGGCCTTGTAGGTTAAGGATCCAGCATTGTTGCTGCTGTGCCACGGGTTTGATCCCTAGCCTGGGAACTTCTGTATGCCATTGGCATGGCTGAAAAAAAAAAAAAGAAAGAAAAGCTAGCCCCTTGATTATTACCTCGGGGGCTGTGGGAGGGCAGACAATATAAAACACGGCTGTCATTGTGCCAGGGGTGAAGCAAGAAGGTCATGGCCATGTCCAACACGGTCTCTGAGTGCTGAGGCCGAATCTTCTGCGAAACTGAAGCCTGGACGAGGCATCTCCACCAGGGAGAGCCCGGTGGATAGTTGTGGTGAAACCGCACAGCTCAGGTGGTGACTTGAACCCATGGGCAGGGACTCAAACCCTGCCAAAACCCGGGTTGAGATTCGAAACCACTGTCTTTTGATTAAAGTCGTGCACCTGGTCTCAGGACTGAGTGAAGTTTGCTTTCTTGATGTCTGGGCGCAGAAGCAGTTCAGTGGGAGGCAGAGCGGTGGGTAAGAAGTGGGTTTATTGAGATAGACCAAGTGTGGGCCATCTCAGAAGGCGAGAGCAGCCAGGGAGACGCATACTCCACAGACGGTCCAGCTCGGAGGGAGAGAGAGCGGCCCAGGAATACGGGGAGGTCAGGTTTAATGGGCCGGGTAATTTCATAGGCTCATGAGTGGGAGGATTATTCCAGCTATTTCAGGGACGGGGCAAGGATTTCCAGGAACAGGGCCACTGCCTACTTTTTGGCCTTTTAGGCTTGGCCTCAGAAGTGTCTTGGTGCCCGTGGGCGCGTCATTTAGCTCCTGTATTACAGTGAACCTGTAACGAGATTCGAGGTCTCCTGGAAGCCAGTCTTCCGCCACCTTGGACCTAGTGGGTTCCAACCAGTGCATGTCCGTCCTGTCCTCAGAGGCTGTGTCCTCCTTTTAAAGGTTGTGTTTCCCTCCTGTTTCAATGGGCTGCGTGTACAGGCGGGAAAACTGAAGGTTAGAGAGGGCACCCCGCTAGGACACGGCCAGGCCAGGGTCTTCATGTTCATTTCAGCTTAGAAGAGGTCAGAGACCCCAGAGGGGGTTCCTGGACTGTTGTGGCCACAGCCTGGCTCTGTCCTTGTGCCATCTAGGGCGTAGGTGGTTGGGAGAGTTAGATTCTCTCGGAGGCCCTGGACTCTGGCGCATAAGGACCCACCGCTTCCTGAAATTTAAGTTTAGCCGGTTTCTTGTGTCCTCCACAGTGGTGAGACTGCAAAACACGTGGCCTGCCTCCATCTCATCAGAGGCATGAGGGGGTGACTTCACAGTCTGCTGCTACCATCTGCTGTCACCCAGAGACGGGTTGCACTGGGGGCTGTGTGGTGTGCGTGAGCTCCCGCTGCTGGGCCAGCGCCTGGCTTGGAAGAGCACTTGGACTTGGGTCTGGGAGCATCTTCTGCCTCCATCCCCCTGCTCTTCCTAAAGAGCCCCTGGGGCTGCGTTACCACGGGAGCTTCTTAGAATGTGTGCCCCCCGGGGAAAAGGACCTCCTTCCTTTGAAGCCTCTTAAAGTGTCACTGTGGCTCAAGGTGGCGTGGCCACGACTAGAGTGTTCCCCTCGTGCCTTCTTGTCCAGGTCAGGGCCAAGTCCCCTGGGCTTTAAGGAGTTGTCTTAATAGATCAGACCCAGCTGTGAATGCCGCTGTGCCGTCCCCAGAGCAGCTGTCACACAAGGCACTGGTGAAGTGCCCAGAGGTTCTGATGGAGACGCACCAGCACCCGTGGTTGGAACCTGAAAACATTCTCCCCGGTGGCGGTGCGGGGACATCCTCCCACCACCTGTCCTTGACGTGGGCACGTGTGTGCCATTTTGGTGGCTGATAGGCGTCTTTACTGACGGTGACGTTGACATGCTATAAAAAATCCATTAACTGAATTTAAGCTTCTCCAGAAATCGCGGGGCCCAATCTGTCTTTGCCACGTGACATGGAAGGAATTGGGAATCCGAAGACCCCTTCCGCTGGGCCTTTCCTGGGACGGGAGGCGTGAGCTTTGTTGAATGAGTAGGTGAGTGAATGAATGCATGAGGCGAGTCAGACAGCGCGAGAATGCTATCTTTGGGGCCAAGTATTTGTCTGGTGAGACTTGTGAACCAAATTAGGCTATTTTTAGATGAGTATTCAGCAAACAGCCTTTCATTTTTAATGCCAAGTGGCACACTCAAAATTCTCTGTGGTAACAGGATAGCTTTGCTGTTTTTGAAGCCCTAAGTATTTTAAAATCCTCTTCGTTCTTTTAACAACTGACTGTTCAGAAAGATGTTTTGCTTTTGTTTTCAAGCTGAGCGCTCCCCAGGCTGAGGAGCAGTAGGAGTTTACCTTTGCCCAGTGTAGCTTTTCAGCCTGAGTTGAGGCTTGCCTCCGCACACGAGCGGGGCCCTTTGGCTCATCTGCAAATGGGCCAGCTCTGCTGGGTCCCTCTCCTGCCCTTCAAAGGTCATTCAAGTCTCTGAGCCGTGGGTGGGCACAGATTTTTTTTTTGTCTCTTTTTTTTTTTAGGTCTGCACCCACAGCATATGGAGGTTCCCAGGTTCCAGCCGCCAGCCTACACCACAGCCACAGCAATGCCAGATGTGAGCCACATCTGCAACCAACGCCACAGCTCACAGCAACGCTGGATCCTTGACCTGCTGAGCGAGGCCAGGCATAGAACCCGTAACCTCACAGTCTCTAGTCAGATCTGTTTCTGCTATGCCACGATGGGAACTCTGAAGATTTGTTTGAAGCAATTCTCGTGCCTTCTTGGGCTGCAGCAGCATTTGAGTCACTCAAAGACCCCTGGGCTGGAAGCTTTCTCCAGTCACCGGGCCTCCCAGAGCGTGTCCACCCCATGTCTTTTGGAGCTCACACTTGAGAACAGTCAAGCTGAGAGCTTCAGGGCCTATCGTGGACCCCTCTTTTCTGAAGGCCTTTTCTCACCTGTGGCTGGACATTTCCTGGAGTGGCTGATGGCATTGTCCCAAAGAGCACAGTGTGAGGTGGCGGGCAGGAAGCCATAAAATGACACTAGGGATCCCAGGAGGCACGCGCTGTGGGAAAAACAGAAGCTTCAGGAGTTCCCATCATGGCTCAGTGGAAATGAATCTGACTAGGAACCATGAGGTTGCGGGTTCGATCCCTGGCCTCGCTCAGTGGGTTAAGGATCCGGCGTTGCCGTGAGCTGTGGTGAAGGTTGCAGACACCGCTCGGATCCTGCATTTCTATGGCTGTGGTGTAGGCTGGCGGCTGCAGCTCCAATTGGACCCCTATCCTGGGAACCTCCATATGCCGCAAGTGCAGCCCCAGGAAAGGCCAAATAAATAAATAAATAAAATTTAAAAACATAAATAAACAGAAGCTTCAGGAGCGAAGCCTCCTGCACTCGAGCCCTGGCTCCACCGCTCACCAGCCGTATGAGCTTGGAAAAGGGACGTGCCTCGTCTGAGCTTCGGTCTGCTTCCCTGTAATGGGATGAGGACAGCCATACCTCACAGGTGGTTTCTAAGGGGTTGGTGAAAACGCGGACCACCCCGTGCCGTGCTCAGCCTAGGTACACGAGAACAAGGTCGCGGCAGCCCCGATTGGAATCCTGACACTACCACTTAGATGAGCCTGAGGCTCAGAGAGACCGAGGGGCTTGCTGGTTTCCTCTGTGCTCCGTGCCCTCCCTCCTAGACACACGTCCACCAGGCTGAGCCTCTTGGTGCCAGCGATCGTGTGGTCAGCCCTCTCTGCTCGCCGTAGGCCATCCAGCAGAGGGTGGACCGCCCGGTGGGCTGTGGGTGCTGCCTGGCTCCTGAACACACATGGGGGCTGCGGTTTCATGACCATCCTCCCAATCTGCAGAATCTGGAGCAGTAGGGCCCTCTCAAGCACCCCCGTCCCAGGCAGGCCCCCCAGCCCACCCCACTTCTTGATCGCTAGCAGGCCTCAGAACTGGCCGGGCTGTGGAGAATCTGGAGCAGTAGGGCCCTTGCAAGCACCCCCGTCCCAGGCAGGCCCCCCAGCCCACCCCACTTCTTGATCGCTAGCAGGCCTCAGAACTGGCCGGGCTGTGGAGCTCGGCCTGGCCATGACCTCGGGCCCCGAGCCCCCGTGGTGCCCTGCCTGTCATCCACAGCCCCGTCAGGGCCGGCTCTCTGGGCCCAGGGGCTGCCCCGTGTTCCTCTGAGTCCCTGGCCGAGCGCGCCGAGTTATGTAATGCTGCTGAGCCAACATTTATGAGTCGCAGCCAATTTGCCGGCCTCGAGTTACACTGTGCAGGTGCTCTGCGCTACGCTTGGCTTTTGTCTCGGAGGCCGTAAGCAGATAGCATAACTCCGCTTACCATTAGACATTTCGCAAATCATCTGGGCTCGAGCGTGCCGCGGCCAGACAGTTCATTTATGCTGCGAATGGTATGATTTGTAAAGTAATAAATTTGCCGTCTCTCTGCCAGCAATAAAGTACAGCACGCAGGCAAGGCCAGAGCTCTCCAGAAATACACTGGCTCCCAGTGAGACCTAGAAGAGGGCTCTGTCAGGTTCTGCCTCTCTGTTCCTGCCTTCACTGGATTCTGGGAAATCAGGTTTGGGCCATAAATCACCTCTACCATCTGGGTGACTCGGGGCCCCAGCACGGACTTGATATTAGCATGTGTAATCGGTTCCCTACCATGACACATTTGTCACTTCCTGGGCCCCTCTCGATCCTGGCATGAAAGGGCAGGGTGACAGGCTTGTGATGAAAAGTCACTGCCCGTTCCTCCCTCTCTGTGGCCGCACATCTGTGCTTGGGGCCGGGTCAGGGCTGTTTGTCCTGGGAGGTGCGTGGCCGACAGACAGCGGTGGGGAGGTGTGCTGGGCAGAGCGTCTCTCAGCCTCCCGGGAAGGCGTGCAAGGGCTTTGCTCCACCCCGCGGCAGGGGTCTCTGTTGTGAAAGTGGTTTTGCTCTAGACAGAAGGTCACGGGCAGAATTAGAATGAGCCTTAGGATGTTCGAGTCCCAGATTTCCTTCTTGGGGAAGCCTCAGTGATCAGCAGGTGCTTCCAGTGCAGCAAGTTGTCAGGGAGACCCCGAGCTGCAGCCCACGGTGCCGGCTGGGACCGCAGAGTGTGGCTTGGAGTCCCCGTTTTTGACCGGCCTTGACTCCCTATCCTGTGGAGGGGCTTTTGCAGAGACCTGGCCCTGTCTTTGACCTTTGCTCCAGGCGATCATGAGCCCCACTCTGTCTGACACCTTGCTGGGCAGCGACAGCTCTGTCCTCTCTCAGGAGGGGACCTTGGCAACACCCACGGGCTACAAGCACCCTCGTGCTCAGCTCCGAGGTGCTCCCCACACCCCTCACTTCTTCCCCCTCTTCTTTCACCTTTGATGTTTGCTTTTTAGAAATCCCACTTAAAAATCATATAACGTTTAGGAATTAGATAAAAGTAGAAAGAGGAAGTTCTCTGTGGTGCCGTCACCTAAATTCAGTGGCAGTGCTGGTTTTGCTGTGTTTCCTCTAGGTTGGCCGTCGGTGGCCCTGCAGGGGACACCCTTCCTCAGCCAGCACAGCTCTGCTGCCACCCGAGGACGTGTTGGGCCTGCACAGAGCTCTTTGTCTTGGTGTAGGGGGCAGGGAAGAGGCGTGTTCGAATGCATGAGACTGTATGGGCCCCTCCTGGCCATGACATGGCTGTGTGCCCACTGCAGATACCAGTCCCGCATGTCTGAGCAGCCCTCTGGGGATGCCAGGTTGACTCTGCTCATCGTCATACAACCCCGCCTGGCAGGGACCGGCCCCCCACCTCAGGGCACATCGAGGCCTGGACAGGCAAGGCCCATGGCCCAGGGTCAACATGCAAGGTGTGATGCCGCCAAGTGAAGGACCTGCCTAGGCTGCAAGGAGAAAACAGGGTGGGACCCTCAGTGGAGGCTGTGGTGCAGACAGCAGAGCCAGCAAAGCCCTGGCAGCTGCGCTCAGGGGCTCAGGGCGGTACAGCCTCAAGGAGGCCTGGCTCCTCCCCGAAATCCCACCAGTGCACCCCCAGCAGGGGTGGGGGGAGGGCTCTGACTTCAAGAGGCTAACTCTGCCCCGGTCCCACTGGGAGGAGTGAACCCACCTGCTCTCAGGCCGAGACAAAGAGCTCTGTGCCCTGGAGGTGACGTTCCAGGGAGCCTGGGACTGAAAACCAAGAGTCCGGGAGAGAAGTTTGCTGGGGAGAAGAAGAGCCCAGCGTGGCCATTAAGGGGGAGAGCTCGGGTCTTGGGACCTCGCCCTGGGCACCGGGAGCGAGCGGCTTGTTGCCATTTTGGTCTCTTTGGAGAGAGGTGAGGGCTGGAGGCTGAGAGCATGTTCGGGACCTACTGGCCAAAAGACCTAGGGAGAAAGAAATGCTGCTCCAGGTTGCCAGGAAGGGTGGCCTGAAACTAGTGCCGAGGCTTGAGGGGGCTGGAGTCCTGGGTAGGAGACCAGGGGAGCGCTGCTTTCTCCGGCCGGCGCTGTGCAGGTGCCAGCACACTGCCCCCGGGGGGCTGAGCCTGGTGCCCGGGCTCACGGTTGTCTGGGCATAACCGGGAGGGTTGGTAGGGGGCCCCCTGGTTTTGGTAGGATGTTACAGTTCACGCCCTTCTTTCCAGAGAAGCAGCAGATGCTGGCTCAGCAGGTACGATGAGCCAGGCATCTCACGCGGGACTTGATGTCCGCTAGCCCTTTCATTTAATCCCCTGCGCGCAGGTGTTAGAATGGGGACGCTGAGGTTCAGGGAGGGGAAATGACGCGCCCCACTTTTTCCAGTTGGGCCAGTAATAGAAACAGGCTTCCAATCACCTTGAAAACTTTTATGAAACCATAAACTCTGTGAAGGCCGAGCCTGGGGTAAGTCCTGCTCCGGGCTGAGTGCCCCACACACGGCCAGCTGTCTGGCACAGGCAGGACTGAGCGGATGAGCCGGTGAGGGCAGAGGTGGGGTCTGCACCCTGCCTGCCCCTGTGCTCTGGGCGCCCCACCAGCTGCTTCTTTCTGCCTGGCCTGGGGGTTCCGCCCGATGGTGGAGACCTCCAGCTGACAGCGCCAGGCCCCAAGAAGAAATTCGAGTCACGTGTGTTCTTTGGGTTTTGGCGATTCGTGATTCATGTTTGCAAGGAAGTCAGGAGAGTGACTCATGCTGATTTAATAAACCTACGCATAGTCTCCAGAATCGGCTGATAAATCGCAGGCTGGCAGCCCACGCCCCCACGCCCGCCGGCCCCAAGTGCTCAGACATCACCGAGTTAAACAAGTCTGCAGAAAATTCAATCTCCCCAGCATTATTTTCCTTATTGGAGCTAATAGCACGAGGCGCCTTTCTTCTGGCAGCTGCGAGGTGCGCCGGCAGGGGTGGGGCCTGCTGCCTGCCCTGGAGTCCGGTGGGAGAAGGAGAGAGAATGCCCTACATTCGGCAAGTTCCTGAGGGTTCGACAGCGATAAGAGTTGCTAGGACCTCCCGGGGTTTACCTTGTGCCCTCGGAACCAGCGGCCGATCCCCCGGGGAGCCTGGATGATGGGTAATGTGATCAAGGCCCCTCCCCTGCAGAGTAATGAGAACAAGGCCGACAGCAGCCATCCTGGCCTCTCTGGGCCGTGTCAGGACTAAACGCCTGGGTCGGGCCCGCGGAGCTCAGGTTACTTGATATAAACAAGTGAAGGTGAAACGTGGCGGCCCAGGGGAGCAGGCCGAGGTGGCAGGGAGCACGTCACCTCAGACGGCTCGCAGGCGACCGAGCGGCACCCTGACATCGAGCAGGTATCGACATGGGGGTTAATCCTACTGGTTTACGGTTCCGTGCTGAGCCCCCGTGCACCTCTGCTCCGAGGCGCCCAGGCCAGTGGGCTAGAGAACAAATTCAGAGATGCGCAGGTCAGCACCAGCGCGAGGATCCTGCCGCTGTCGGCGTTCTCTCGTTTGCGGCTGGGTCCTTTCTGAATTTCCCACAGTCCTCAGCTGGGAGAGGGGCGGGCAGGCGGTTGGGAATTGGGGGTGCCCTGTTCAGAGAGAAGAGACTCGTCTAATTCTCTCCTTTCTGTAAGGGCCTTGGTGTTCCCTCTGCATGTTTACTGCGCCCCTAGTGGTAAGTTAAGCTCCACGCTGGTTCCGCCTTGGCGAGTCTGGTGCTTGGGCAGAGCGCAGTGCCCCGCCCATTCCTCCTCCTTTGTATTCATCCCTCCATTCAAAAAAAAAAAAAAAAAATTGACCTCACGTGATAATGTTTGTAAAGCGTTTAACGTGGCGTCTGATTCGATAAATGTTAGTTTTTATCATCACAGTGAATATTATGGTTATTATTTAATATCTATCGCATGTCAGGCAAAAAAAGCGAAGAGTGGTACAAGCCGGCGAAGGTGCTCCGTGGGAACTGAAAGCCGTTGAGACTGTCTAGCCGCAGCCCTCATGCTGTAGATGGGCCTCGTGAGGCCCAGAGAGATGCAGCGACAGACTGATGGGGGGTCTCACCGTGAGGCTGTGACTATGCCGAGCCTGGAACCCAGCGCTCCTTCTGCCGTGGCGTGCGGCTGTCAGGCTCGGGGTGGGGGTGGTCGG
>PVHT020004020.1:51554852-51611141 GCA_004024745.2 Catagonus wagneri
GACCCTTTCCCCTAGTCTGGTCTTCATTTCCCTATCAAAAATACATTTCATCATCAAGAGCTTAAATGGCTCCCTTGCCTTTTTTTTTTTTAGGTGTGTAATGCCTAACGTTTTAACTTTCGGCTGAGGGACAGAGGCCAGATGGAGGCGACTGGCTTTAGACCTGGTGCAGGAAAGCATGATTTGCTCTTTGAGAAAAGGGGAAAGAGTAGTGTTTTCCTAGAGACAGTCTTGCAGCTGACAGTTGCCTGGTAGGTAAGCTGGAAGAGCAGCTAGAGACGCGGCTGATGAAATCTGTCCTCGCCGGCGGCCAGGAGGTTGCCTGGCAGGGTTGCTTAGAGCCCGAGGTGAGGGGCGATTGCCCACGTCCACTGCCCTGGCCCATGTGTGTGAGTCTGTGAGTTGGGGCTGCTTTGTTCTTTTTCATGGCCCTTGCAAAGGCACATATAAAATCTGAGGTGTCATGAAGTTCTGTCTCCTTGTATTCCTGCGTCCCCAGATGGGTGCTGCCTACTGCCTGACTTGATTTAAATTTTTTTTTTAATTATGGTTGATTTACAATGTTCTGTCAATTTCTACTACATAGCAAAGTGATCTATCTATCCTTTTTCTCACCTTAGCCTCCACCGTGTTCCCCATGCTAACCAGCAGGGTCTCATTGCTTACCCACTCCAAATGCAACCGTTTGCATACTGCCTTACTTTAGAGTCAGGCTATTGGGTTTTGCACACTCTTTAGACATGTTCTTAAGCTCCACTTATTTTTACACGCTTGCCCGTTTTTGACCCTCTGCATGAAAAATCCAGGCTTTTTCTGAGAGCAGACCATCTCGAAGGAGGCAGCCCCAGGCGGTGATGAGGGCTGCCTCAGAGGGACCTCTGTGGGCTGACGGCTCATCTTTTCTCATTCGCCTCCTCCTTTCTGCCTTGTGCTGATCAGACAAGGTGGCTCTGGGGCTCCAAGCCTCGTCTGCTTGCCTGCCTCTGTGCGCGTGCTCCACGGGAACTCACGCGTCCGGGCTGGAAGTCACAGGCCGGGCAGAGAAAGAGGTTCTGGCGATGCAGGCAGCCTGTTTGAGGTGGGGGTCTGTGGGAGCGGGGGATGGTGCTCGGGGTCACGCTAACACCACACTGTGTACGTGTAAGACACAAATGAGGGATTTAGAGGTAAGGAGTCCGATGAGCGTTGCTAGGCAACCTTTCAGCTGGGCCTAGAGGTAACCTAATCTCTGGGAGCAGCCTGGCAGGAGGGCCTCCTAAGGACAAAGCTGAACTTCAGAAACAGCGCCTTCTGTGCCTCTACCCGCCCAGGTTGCCTCCGGGAGGGAGCGGGAGAGGTCAGCTGAGCCATGTTACATAAGCTGCTTGGGTGACTGATGCATCCACGGATTCTTTATTTGTTAGGCCCTCTTTTTCTCATGTATTTATTTTGACCCCACCTCTTGCAGAAGAGGACTTGAGGTGGTTTCAGAACTACGGCTGCTGTAGCAGGGTAAACACTCAATCAGGGAAGAAACGGGGGCAAAAGGAAAAGAGGGCAAGGAAACGGGGGTGTGACTGGTCATCCAGCAAGTACCTCTTGAGTGTTGATCGTGTACCTGGCTCTGTGGGTGGAGCAGTGGACCCAACAGCCGTGGTTCCTGCTCTCTGGGAGTTTATGGTCTCACAGGAGAGGGCTGAAAAGAGAAAAAAAAAGAAAAAGGCCACCGGTCCAGGGCTTTTACTGGAGGTGGGCTGCAAATTAGATACTGAGCTTCCTAGTGGCCAAAGCAAGAAGAGAACACAATTATGAGGTTCTGGGTGTGTTCTCAGCATTGTGTTGGTGGCAATAGAACAGCGGTAATGAGCTTCATCCTCCTGTCCTGGACGTGCAGACCTTGGCACAGGGCCCTTTTGTCCCTATGCAGAGAACCCTTCTGCCTGCTTTTCATGGCCAGCCTCTTGGCTGGGTTCAGAGTCAACCCAGACCTCCCGGTGGGCTTCCTGTAGAACTTGAGTACTTTGGGCCCAGTGAGTTCCAGAGCTGCCCCCACTGCCTTCCCCATGCCTTAGGCCAGATCATTCCCTCCCCCTAGGATGGCACTTAGCTCCCTTATTGTCACTGTTTTCTCCCTTTCCTCTGCTAAAGAGGTATTATTTAGGGTTCTCTGTTGTTTTTAATGTGTCCTTCCCTGGAAGTATCACCTGTAAACCAGCTATGATTTTTAGCTATTTGACAACAAAAGGAAGCCAGGCACAGAGGGGCTCAGCAGGTTGCCCAAGGTCCCACAACTTCAGGACTCTGCTTTGACCCCACTCTTTGGTTTCTTCCAATTTGGTAATCATTATTATATTTTCTTGGGTGGGAACCCGATTTGCTTCTAGATTCTGGAGGAGCTTAGTCCTTTAACCCCAGCATCTCTTGGAAGGCAGGTGGAGTGTCATTACCTGCGTCCATCAGCAGGCCCGGGTCTTCTTGTTATCCCACGGACCGGTGAGGTGAGCAGACACTGCATTGTAGGAATCCATCCTTCCAAGGCAGCCCTTTTGTTTGTCTGTTTATCCCGCATTCATGCGTTCAACAAACGTTTCCCAGGCCATGCCAGGTACTGTGTGCTAACCACCCCTCATCCTTGCTGTCCAGGAGCCGAGGTATAATTGCGGGAAAAGGATCAGTGTGTGTGAGATTAGAGTCTAGAGGGAGAAAGGTTTGATTTTGGGGTAGAGTGCTGAGAAATAGGACAGAAATAAAAACATAACCAGGCTAAATTCATCTGGATGGTAGAAGCACTTCACAGGCCTTGGTCACACAACTCTCATCCTGAGCACCCCTCCACAGGGCTCACTCTGTTGGGACAAAGTGCACAGTGAAATAAAAGGGTTCCAAATGCAGCTCACCTTAATTTAGTCATACAGAAGCAAGGAGGGCCTCACCTCCTCTGTTCTTGAAAGTGTACTTCTGATAATGCAACCATGATCGGGAGCAGTCTGGTGGTGTAAGACAGAGCCTAGAACAGACAAGCCTGCAATACCAGCCTCTTGCAGAAGCAGTGCCTTCCCAAGCGCTTGGAGCCATGAGGCCCCCTGCTCCCTGAGAAATGCCGAGGGACTTTCTCGGGGACAGGGGCAAGCGCCTTGTGTGTGCTCCATGAATGATCACCGCCCGTTCTCAGGTTACAGGAGCAGCACTCTTGGATGAATTTCAATGTTTTGATCCCTCTTTAAAGAAAGCAACCGCAGCTATTCCAGTTATGAATTCTGAGAGACCATTTTGCGCCCATGGGGTGGGAGGTGATTGGGCCATCGTGTTATCATTCCATGCGTCTCCCAGAGATAGAGACCTGCCTAAGTAAAACCATATTTCTGTGTTCCAAGATCCAAGGTACCAATCCCAGGGACTGTCAGGCAGGCTCAGGGAGCAGCGCGTGGGGAACATTCTCAGACTTGGTAAGTGGCTGGCCCGTTGATAGAGGAGATTAAGGTGCTTTTGATCTCTTCGCCCCTAATGGCAACGTCTCTAGTTTTTAAAGTGACTCAGGAGAGTCTTGCTTTGAACAGCCAAGAGATTGCTTCAAGAAGAGCGAGTCCTATTCTAGACAGATCGTGGGGGAAGTTAGGGTGCTGGGCTGCATATATAGTTACATAGCTAATGTTTCCTTCCAGTTCCTTAAGATGGTGAGTTTGGCCTTCAGATCCATTAGTGGATGACCCCCCAGTGCCTTGAGGCTTCCCACTCCCTCCCCAAGTCAGGCGTCTCTGGAGGCCCCCAGTGCCTCAGGGGCTCTCGCAGGCCAGTCGCAGCTTCTCTGCATTTGCCCCAGGCCTCCTCTGCAGGCTAGACCTGCTGAGAAGCCTTGCCCTGCTGCCACTCTCTGCAGACCTCCATCCAGCCTTGGCCTTCTGCCCATTATTTTGGGTGGGTGGGCTAGAGGGCGTCCCCTTCTCAAGGCAGTGGGGTTATGTAAGGGCATTCTGATGAGATGAATTGTGGGAGTGGCATTTCCTTGTGGAAGATTTGTGTGAAAAAGGGTGTGTGTGTATGTGTGTGTTGCCCTAACCCCAGATGTATGGAGATCTATATGAATTAGTCAGATGTTGGATCATCAAAATAAGAAAATGTAGTTTAAGTCAATATTTAACCCCTCACTCACTCCTTTATATAATGGAGACTCCAGAATCCAGGCTGCTTCAGCTCAAGTCTTGGTTTCTCTTGGTAGTAGCTGTATGGCCTTGGACAAGTCATTTCATTTCCCTGAACGTGAATTTCTACATCTGGAAAACAGTATCTAGTTGACCGAGGTGTGAGACATAAAATCATACATACATGAGATATGGCCTGCTTCACCTGCTGGGTGCCCGGCAGATGTTTGTTGCTGCGGTTGTTCTAATGTTACCCATCCCTTCGCTGATTGTACACAAACTCCTCATGCCATTACTGCTCATGAGCTCTCACTGCAAGGAGCTGTGGGACTAAAGGAAAGAGGTGAGATTTTATTACAGTTTCACTGGGAAAGAATAAAGGTACAAAAGGTGAATTTGTATCTTAAGTCTTATAAATACCTGCCAGAAGAGGGAGAGGTTGTTATTTATATTCATATTTAAGGGGGTCTTCCACCTGGCATGGAAATAGTTGCAAGAGAGGGTTGCTCCCACTCTAACAATAAGAAGAAGCCAGGCTTTCTGCAAAATCGTCTATTTTTAAGTCTACCAGAGAGCTGAGGACGCAAGGTAAGCTGATGAATTAAGATCCAAAGGATGACAGCCCCTCCCAGAAGAGCTGGGTCACGTGATTGTGTCAACTTGGGCTGAGCTGCAGGAAGAGGAGGCGGGCATGACAGAAGCAAGTGAGAAGAAAACAGCTGAAGTTGAAGTGAATTTTTAAGAGCCAAGGGTAGGTAGCGTAACACTTTAGAATCTGTGGAAGCCCTAGACAGTGGAGGTGTCTTCATGCTTCTTTTTGCCTTTGGGCTTCTACTGAGAGGTGACAAGACTGGGGGCAGGACAGGAGACTTGAGAGAAAACTCTCTGTGGTGCAGGGACACAGAACCTGCCTGAATCTGTAGTTCAAGCAGGAGAACCAATAAAAAACTCTCCTGACCTTTCAAGGATTCAAGACAGATGTTATCTGCCACCAGGAGAGGGCAGGGATGTTGAGAAAGCCCCACCCCTGAGGCTGAAGCACACAAGGCCTGCCTAGCACTGAGACCAGCATGGGAAAACCAAGCGGAACCCTCTCAGATCCAACATGGAAAAGAGTCAGTGATCATCTGCTACTGGGTGAGGGCCAGAAACCTGCCCAAGCTCTGGTTCTGCACTGGGCGTGAGACAGTGTCAACTCCCATTGGAGAAAAGGCAGGAGGGTGAAGAGTGATCCTCTCTGAGGCACAGATGCGTAGAGCTAAGTGCTGGGCCTTCCTTGTACCAAGCACCGGGCAGCAGTGAAGCACTAGGGAGAGGCACAGGGATGCTGACCTCTTCTGTAGTGCATTTGAGCCTGCTGAAATTGGTGGTGGTACAGGAGAATTCAGAGAATCTATTATATTTGACTTCACCCTAAGGATGGGCAGCCTGAGCATGGGTCCACCACTAAGAAAATTTGAAATGCAGACTATACCTAAAGCAATAACAAAGTCTAAACCCAGCCTAGTTACAGGCTAGATACTTATGAATCTTGTGACATTAACAGCCTGGTAGAAGAAAGGAATTCTCCGTTCTAGGGAGTATTTGCCTCACTAGATATATTTTGCACACACTGTGTGGCATTCGGTATAAACTTGTGACACAAACACACGCATTCTCCATGTAATGATAGGGCTACTTGTCAAGAGATAAAATAATCAATAGAACCAGACCAAAGTTGGCCCAAATGTTAAAATTATCAGACATGAACTGTAAAATAACTGTGACAAATATGTTAAAATGATCTAGTGGAAAATGTGGGCAACATGCCAGAGCAGAGAATTTCATTAGAGTTATCGAAATTCTTTAAAAGGTCTAAATGAAAATACTAGAAATGAAAAACGGGATGTCAGGCATGAAAATTTTGTTGGTGAACTTGGGAAATTGGACACAACTGAGGAAAGAATTGATAAAGACTTGGCAATAGAAATCATCTAAACTGAAACAAAAAAGAAGACAAGAAACAGTGCAAAAAATGAAACAGCATTTGAGCTCTAAGGGATAAAACAAAAAAGTTGAATGTACTTGTAATTGGAATCCTGGAAAAGATGAGATAGAAAAGGGCAGAAAAAAGATTTGAAGAGATAGGGACCAAATACTTTCCAAAACTAATGAAAAAAAAAAAAATCAAACTACCACAGGTATAAGAAACTTAGAGAACTCCAATCAGGATCGTAGTTAAATTGCTGAAAAAGGATAAAGAAAAATGTTTATCATAGACATAGAGGAATGATGACAAGAATGAGAATTGACTTTTCATTAGAAATAATAGGAACAGGAGGCAATGGGGTGTCATCTTTAGAGTGCTACAAGGAAGAACAAGCAAACTAACCAACCCATGTCAACTTAGAATTCTATATCCGGTGCAAATACACTTTAAAAATGAGGATGAAATAAAGACATAGTCACACAAACAACAGCTGAAAGAATCGATTTCCAGAAGAGCAGGAAGTGCTAAATGGAGTTCTGTAGGCTAAAAGAAAATGATTTCAAAAGAAAACCTGGTCCTACAGGAAGGACTAGTATGAATGAAAACACCAGAAAGAGTGAATAAGTCTATAAATTCAAAGCACTTTTACGAGTCTTTAAAGATAATTGGTCATTTAAAGTAAAAATAACAAAGGATGTTTATAGTCTTTTAGAACTAAAACCTATGGCAGCAAAAGCACAAAGGGTGAGAGTGTTGTAACTAGAAATATACTGTCATTAGTTCTTAAGCTGCTCAGGAAGTAATAAAATATTTTTTGAAAGTTAAGTGATAAATATAAACATGTAATCTCTAGAGAAATCACTAAAATATAATACAAATAGGCATGCCTAGCATCAGGAGGAAAGATGAAATATTAAAAACATTTGCTTAATTCCAAAAATTCAGGGCAGGAGTAAAAGAAAAACAAAGGACGTGAAGGACAAATAACAATCCCACCAAACTTGGTATATTTAAAATGAAAATATAGAAATAATTGAATTTCATGTAAATGGATTAACCTTTCCAATTTAAAAGGCAAAGACTGTCAGACAATAAAAATGCAAGACTGAACTTCACCTGGTTTATAAGAAATACACTTTAAGTATAAAGTCACAAGCAGAAGGAAAATAAAAAGTTGGGAAAAGATACGATGCAAACACTGCTTAAGAAAACAATTGAAGCTATATTAATATCAGAATGAGTAGACTTCAAGATGATAAAAGATAAAAGGGGCATTTTATGTTGACATTGTTAATTAATCACAAGGACATAAAAATCTAAAATTTGAACCTAACAGCAAAGCTCCAAAACACATGAAGCAAAAATTGACAGACCCGAAGCTGAATCACAACTGAAGAATTTGAGACCCTTTTCTCAGTAACTGATACATTGAAAGATTAGCATGTGGAAGAATTGAACAACACTGCCAATAACCTGATCTAATTTACATTTATTGAACACTACACCCAACAAAAGCAAGATACATGTACTTTCAAGTGTACATGAAGCATTCCTCAACATAGACCATAAGCCAGATCATAAAACAAGTCTAAATAAATATTAACAATTTAATTCTAAGAATGTTCTCTGAACTAAATAGAATTAAAGTAGGAATCAATGACAGCAGGATACCTACAGAATTACTCAAACATTTGGAAATTAAAAAAAAATACAGGACTAAATACAGAACTTAGTACAGGACTAAAGAGCCCATGAGTCAAAGAGTCACAAAGGAAATTGGAAAACACTTGAAATTTAATGATAACGAAAAGATGACATCAAAATTTGTGGGATACAATGCACAACTTTTAAAGGGAAATGTATAGCTTTAAATGCCTATATTAAAAAATAAGGGTGCAAAATCATTTACTTTATTATAGTTGGTTTACAGTGTTCTATCAATTTCTGCTTTGTAGCAAAGTGACCCAGTTTCTCTCTCCCCCCCCACTCCCTCTCTCCCTCTCCCTCCCCCCCTCTCTCTCACACACACACACACACACATACACACACGTATATATAGTCTTTTTCTTACAATATCCTCCATCATGTGCCATCCCAAGTGACTAGATATAGTTCCTGTGCTATACAGCAGGATCTCATTGCTTATCCACTCCAAATGCAATAGTTTGCATCTACTAACCCCAAACTCCCAGTCCATCGCATTCCCTCCCCCTACCCCTTGGCCACCACAAGTCTGTTCTCCATGTCCATGACTTGGTTTCGTTTCTGTAGGTGGCTTCATTTGTGCCATATATTAGATTCCATAAAAAAAATGATATCATTTGTCTTTCTCTTTCTGACTTATATCACTTGGTATGAGAGTCTCTAGTCCCATCCATGTTGCTGCAAATGGCATTATTTTGTTCTTTTTTATGGCTGAGTAGTATCCCATTGTGAATATATAACATATCTTCCTAATCTGTTCATCTGTCAAAGGATATTGTGGTTGTTTCCTTGTCTTGGCTGTTGTGAATAGTGCTGCAGTGAGCATAGGGGTGCGTGTAACTTTTTCAGTGAAAGTTTTGTCCCTGAATCACTTACTTTTGTTTTCACCTTAAAAAGTTTACAAGAAATGAGCTAATTAAACCAAAATGAGTGAAAATCAGAAAATAGAAATCAAATACTAGAGAAAATCAGATGATTAATATTGGTTTGTTAAAAATATTAATAAACACCTAGAAAATGTTATATAATGGATATAAATTTTACTTTTTAAGATGGAAAGTTCTGGAGACTGGTTAACAACAGTGCGAATATACTTAACACTGTTGAACTAGAGACTTAGAAGTGGTTATGAGGATAAATTTTATGTTTTGTATTTTTTAACTGTTAAAAAAATTATAGGAGTTCTCATCGTGGCTCAGCAGAAATGAATCTGGCTAGCATCCATGAGGACGCAGCTTCAACCCCTGGCCTCACTCAGTGGGTTAAGGATCTGGCATTGCCGTGAGCTATGGTGTAGGTCGCAGACTCGGCTCAGATCTGGCGTGGCTGTGGCGTAGACCAGCAGCTACAGCTCTGGTTCGATCCCTAGCCTGGGAACTTCCACATGCTATGGGTGCAGCCCTTAAAAAAAAAAATAGGAAAGGGAGGAAGGAAGAAAGGAAGAAAGAAAAATTTTGGAAAGGAAAAAGTGAGGAGTTCCTGTTGTGATGCAGTGTAAACAAATCCAACTAGTAACCATGAGCCTGTGGGTTTGATCCCTGGCCTTACTCAGTGGGTAAAGGACCTGGCATTGCTGTGGGCTGTAGTGTAGACTGCAGACATGACTCAGATCCTGTGTGGCGCAGGCTGGCAGCTGTAGGTCTGATTCGACCCTAGCCTGGGAACCTCCATATGCCATGAGAGCGGCCCTGAAAAGAAAAAAAAAAGGGAAAAAGTGAGAAGGCACAAATTCCTAATACCAGGAATAAAAAGGGAGCATTGCTGAAGACATTAGAAGGATGATAATGTGGTATTAAGAAAAATTTTACAGTAGCAGTGCTACAAAACATCCATTTCTACAAAATATCCAACACCTAAAAACATCTAAGCCACCAATGATTTGGAGGAAAGGGACACATTACTTGAGAAACATAACTTACGGGGGTTCCTGTTGTGGCTCAGTGGGGTAAGGACCTGGCATTGTCTCTGTGGGGACGCAGGTTTGATCCCTGTTCTTGCTCAGTGGGTTATGGATCCAGCATTGCTTCATGCTGCGCCTCAGGTCACAGATGCAACTCTGATTGGACCCCTTGTCTGAGAACTTCCATATGTCACAGGGGTAGCTGTAAAAAGAAAAAAAAAAAACTTATAAAACTGACAAAAGAAGAAATAATACCTAAATCCTGTATCCACTAAGGAAATTGACTTTGTATTTAAACAACTTCCCACAAACAAATGTCCAGGCCCAGATAGTTTTTCTGGTGAATTCTTTCAAATATTTAAGGAAGGACTCATATCAATTCTATACCGACTTTTTCAGAAAGTGGAGTATTAGAGAATATTTCCCAATGTCCAAGTCCATGATGACTTTGATACCAGTGCCAGACAGGGACATTATAAGAAAAGAAAATTACAGACTAAAGCCCCTCATTAACATAGGTATAAAATCCTCAAGAAAATTTTGTCAAATGCAATATGTAATATACAGAAAAGAGTAGAGTATGTCCCAGGAATATAAAGTTGATATAATGCTAAAAATCAGTCAGTAGAATTTACCACTTTGACTATAGAAGAAAATCATATTTACAGAGATGCAGAAAAAGCTGTGGACAAAATTTGACATCTATTCATGATAAAAACTCAATAAACTAGGCATAAAAAGGGCCTCTCTCAACCTGACAAATAGCATCTACAAAAACTCTCCAGCTGAATTCTTTCTCTCAGAGGTTGAAGACCGTATGATGATGCCTCTTCCACAGATTTTATTCAGCATTTTACTGGAAGTGTTAGACAAGACAATAATATAAGCATAATCAATAAAGGACAAACAGATTGGAAAGGAAGAAGCAAAATTGTCTTTATGGGTAACATGATTTTGTACAAAAAGACTCCGAAGCATTTTTTAAAAAATGAGTAGAAGTAATAATATTATTTTGCAGTAGTGAAAGGTGTAACAAAGTTATTCTGTATACAAGAAATGAATAGTCAACAATGAAAAAAATGTTAAGTAACATTTACTATAGCATAAAAATTAAGTGCTTAGGGATACATTTAATGAAAGATGCCTAAGACTAAAATCACACCATATTGCTGACAGAAATATTAGAAGATCTGAGTAAATGAAGATATGTACCATTTATGGCTTAGAAGACTCAATATTATTAAAATGTCCGTTCTCCCAAATTTGATCAATCCCAAATGAAGGCCCACAAAGTGGGTGTTATTTTCTTTGACAGAGTGATTTTAAAATTTTTATGGAAAGACAAGAAGGCCTAAAATAACCAAAACAACATTGAAAAGGTAAAACAAATTTGGAAGACTTACCCTGCCTTGTTACAAGACTGACTGTATAGCTACAGTAATCAAGACAGTGTTGTATTGATGAAAGTCTGAATAAATGGATAAATGGAACACAGTGGAGTCTGTACATAGATCTATAGATACGCAGTCTAAAGATTTTTGACAAGGGTGTCAAGGAAATTCAATAGGGAATGAAAAAGCTCTCCTGCAAATGGAATGGGAACCATTGATAGCCATTTGAAAAGAAAAGAACCTTGGCTTCTACCTTTAATCATCTATAAACATCAATTCAATATGGGTTATTGACTTAAAAGCAGGAGCAATAAAAGGGCTGGAAAAAACATAGAAGACCTTTTTGCAGCTTTGGGGTAGGCAAAGACTTCTTAGCTCACAGAAAGCATGGGCCATAAAAACAAAATTTGGTAAATTGGATTCCAGCAAATATATGGTCATCCAAAAACATTATTAAGGAAATGAATAGGCTAACACATATGCTGACAGAAGACTTGCATGCAGAATATAAAAATTCCTACAATTCAATAATAAAGGCATTCCAATTAAAAATGGGCAAAACAGCTGTAATAGAAACTTCACTAGATAAGATATGCAAATGTATATCACCTGGGAAAGTAGGCACTTGAAAAAGTGTTCAACATTATTAGGTTTTGGGTAAATGCAAATTAAAATTACAGTGAGTCACTGCAAGTTGTCCACCAGAGGTTAGCTACCAAAAGGATTAAAGTGAGGAAAAACTGATAATATGAAATGTGAGAGTGCATGTGGAAGGACTGGAGCTCTAATGCATAGCTAGTTGGAGAATAAAATGGTATAACCACTTTGGAAAATTGGCACCGTCTTAAAGAGTTAAAAATATGTTTACCCTGGGAGTTCCCCTGTGGCGCAGTAGGTTTAGGATCCGGCATTGCTGCAGCTGTGGTGTAGGCTACAGCTGTGGCTTGGATTCAGTCCCTGGCCCAGGAACTTCCATATGTCATGGGTACAGACAAAAAAAAAAAAAAAAGTTTACCTTGTGGCCAGCAGTTTCACATTAGATGTTAACCTGAGAGAAATGAGAATGTATTTTCACAATTATTTTTGCATACAAATGTTCTTAGTAACTTTATTCATAGAATTCTGAAGCTGGAAAATAGCCCAAGTGTCCGTCGGTGAAGAATGAATGGATAAACGCACTGTGGTGCAGTCATGCGACACCGGACCAAGCAAGGAAGGAACGAGCTTCTAACACGCACGGTGTTATGGTTGAATCCCAAACCCATGATGAATGAATGAAGCGGGATACAAAGCTTGTGGTCCATATATAAGAAATTCTCAAGTAGCCAGAACCAACCTATGGTGAGAGAAGTCAGATGAGTAGGTTGATTCTGGCGGTGGAAATTTGAGAAGAGCTGTAGCGAACTTCCTGGATGAGAAAAATATTCCCCGTCCTGCTAAATGTTCTTCAAAATGGATTTAACAAAACACTTAAAACTTGAACATTTCACTTGATGTAACTTACATGCCAATAAAAATGTAGGATAAAAAGATCATTTTCTTTCACTGGACTTCAAATCACAGTTTGCAGATTTGAAAGTACTAAAGGTAACCCGATGATGTAACTATGATATGATGATGAGAAAATGCTCTCATCCAGCTATCGGAAACCTAATTTAAAATATTGAACAATATTCCATTGTAAAGGAACGAAATAACAACATTTATAGCAACATGGATGGACCTAGAAATTATCACGCGAAGTGAAACCAGTCAGACAATTAGACAGCAACATCCAATGCTACCGCTTACATGTGGAACCTAAAAAGACACAATGAACTTCTCTGCGGAACAGACAATGACTCACAGACTTTGGAAAACCTATGGTTTCCAAATAAGACATTCTGGAGGGTGGCGGGTGCACTGAGGGTTTGGGACGGAAATGCTGTCAAATGGAGTTGTGATGATTTTTATACACCTATAATTTAATAAAAAATCATTAAGCAATGGGAAAAAAATAAATGAAAAAAATAAAATATTGAACAGGAGGACATCCCTTCAGCCTGTTTTTTAGGAGGACCTGTTCTTAGACCCAAATCTGCCCACTCAGCCTTCGCTGTGGCGGGAGGGGGGCAAGGCTGGGGGCAGGTGAGGGGTGGCCCCCTGCCTGCTTCATGGTCAATGCACGGAGTGTCTGCAGATAGGAGCTTTGGTGGTATCTGTTGATTATCTGCTGCTGAATCTGGAGCTTATGAAACGCCATTCCCCAGACTTCAAAAGCTGGAGAGTCATCTTGGTTATCTCTTTGAGGGACCCGGTTTATCCCTCTCGCCCATCTGTGACATCAAAGATTCGGTTTCATTGCATGATTGTCTGGCACGATGGCGTCAGGCTGGCTTCCCTTGGGAAGGGTTTGGAAGACAGTAATGACTCAGAGCTCCTCTGAGGAGCATCTAACCTCCCGGCACAGGAAAGGGCAGGGGGACTGGTCCCCCCAGAAAGGAAGCTCAGAGGTCTTGGTAACACAGAGGTGGCGCCCTGCAGAGATTTGGGTCTAAGCCCTCATTGCCTGTGGCAACAGCACTCTCAACCTAGGCGGTGCAGGGTAGGGTTTATTTGCTTGCTCGCTATGCATTTTTGGTCTTTGGTGATAGTTTTCATGGACAAGGGAGTGAAAACTGCACTCTTTTCGTCAACTGACAGAGCAAGACGGGTCAGGGTCAGCTTTGATTCTGGGCTTTCTTTTTCCCATCAGAGCCGTGAGCGCGCTATCGGGTTCTTAGGTGAGAGCGTGTTTCTATTTGTTCTGCTTCCCTTGTTGCTGGGATAGATTTTGTTTTCCTAATATAACGTAAATATTAATTGGTACACGTGTTTCTGAAATGAGGGCATTGGTTGACTTTATTTGTGGACAGGGATGGAATGAAAGATGGCTCCCCTCCTTGTTTTTCTGCTCCCCGGGATTCATTTGGGAAGTTAAAAATCTGGGTGGTTGCGTCTCGTGCTAACAGTTCCCATCTCAGTAAATCATGCCCCAGATGCAAAGTTTCAGTTTAATTTGGATTCTGGTATTATGCTCACAGAGGTGAACGAAGACCCTGGCTTCGTAAATCTTTTTTGTTTTTCTACTTTTATTTTGCCACGTAGCTCGACTCAAAGTTTATGTCCATTTAGCTGACCTTTTCAATAGTAAGAGCTATTTTATAAGGCAACAGAAGTGAAAGTTATCAGCAAGGCTGGGTAATGTAAAGTATTTATGAATGAACGTGCAAAAACCAATCTGGGGGTGTAAAATGCAGGGCTGTCCTCGGGCAGGGCTGCTTGTGACTTGAGCCTTCTTTGCAGTAAAGCATAATTCATGCTGCTGTTAGCCCTTAAAACAGGAAATAATATACCCATTTAACTTAATCACAATTTATATTACATGTGCATATTTCTAAACAAATGTTGTAGATGGAGAGTTTGGTAGCAATAATATTTATGAATTACACTTTTAGTTAGCAAAGGAAATGTGTGACCTCTTACATTTGGTTTGACATTTGAATTTGGTGTTCAGTGTATTTGACAGCCGTGATGGATTCTCATTAGCTCAACGTATAAACAGGAAATGCTTCCTCGGTGAACAGTTATTAATGTGGGACATCCCTGAATTTGAATTTTGAGTTGCTTACTCTGATCCGGACTGGGAAACTTACTTAAGGTCTCTCTTAAAAAAACAAAAAAAAGAAAGAAAGAAAGAAAGGAAAAAGCAAGGTTTAAATTTTGTGTCTAGCAAACCTGAGCAACATGTATATGAATGCCAGGCTCTGAGAAAGAAAACGGTTGATGGGCAGCTGGCAGAGGATACTGCTGTGGTCTCAGATGCAGGGAGCAGTCTGGCAGGGGGTGGGGGCTGGCCCACGTGGAGTCGGCTTGCCTTAATTTCTCCATAAGATAACCTATAGGAATTAGTACATGACGTGGGGGCAGATGGGAGTAAGCTCGTTCTTAACCTTTACCCGTGACCAGGATTAAAGCAGTTTGTGCAAAACGGGAATCAGGACGCGTTGGCATCGTGGCTGAAGATAGCAATTTCATTTTGAGTTTGCAGCACTTAACTCGTTCTTGGCCGATGATACCGCAGAGCCACGGAGCTGGAGGGAAAAGGGGCAGGGAAGTTGGGAGAGGCGGCCGCAGTTCGGATGGGGATGAGGGGAAAACCAGGCTGGTGGGCTTGCACTCAGCTCCTTCGGAGTAAGGCTTAGAATCTAATTAGAAGTCAGTGAGGAACCCGGAAAGTGAAGCTGGCAGGCCCTTAATCTGAATTTCAGGTCTTCAGAGGGGGAAAGTAGCGTTTTTATTGTTGGAGGTCAAAGTTGAAATTTAGTTTATATCAGATTACCAAAATATGCTTTCAGTAAGGTTAGATTCTCATGCTCGGAGAGAGTGGGACTGTAATGAAAGCAAACAGGGCCGGAGATAATCCCATTACAGATGAACTCTTCACTCGAACCTCAAACATTTGGGAACCATAATAACACCATCTCGGCAAGAAGATAAAGGCTGGGCAGGCAGAGGCTGGGAGGGGAGCTCACCGACCCCCGTTTACCGTACCCCCTCCCTGGATCCCCGGAGCGCGCCTTGCTCCGGCTTTCACTTACGGCACTTGCAGAAATGACTTACTTCTTAATTAGTTTTCTTTCTTTTTCCACTACTAACGTTTAAGCCCCATAAGAGTAGGGATTTTTTTTTCCCCCACTTTGTTCACTATTGTGTGTTCCCCACCATGTCGATCACAGCCTGGCTCATAAGAACCACTCGATAAACGTGAAGGAAGGAACCTCGCTTCCTCTGAGCAGAAAGCCACGATTTTTTTTTTGTCTTTTTGCCTTTTTGCCTTATCTAGAGCCGCACCCGCAGCATATGAAGGTTCCCAGGCTAGGGGTCTAACAGGAGCTGTAGCTACCGGCCTTCGCTACCGCCACAGCAACGCAGGATCCGAGCCACATCTGCAACCTTCACCATAGCTCATGGCAACGCCGGATCCTTAACCCACCGAGCAAGGCCAGGGATCGAACCCGCAACCTCATGGTTCCCAGTTGGATTTTTTAGCCACTGAGCCATGACGGGAACTCCAAGCCATAATTTTTAAAATCAAAAGATTTTGAAACCGAGGTGGGGATCCAGCCCCTTTGGGTTCAAAAAGAAGTGACGATTGCCCCAGAAGGAGGAAGGTGTCATCACTTGCTGTGGGTTCTGGAAGGGAACACCAGGAGTCTGAGATGGAAGGTTGCTAGCTCCCAGTCCATGAGAGCAGAAGCCATACCTGCCCTGGTACCCAAGGCCTTGCCCGCGGCTGTGGATGCTCAGTAGCCAAAGACTGAATTAATGAGGAGTTGGGTCGGAGGAGGCCCCGCTTGCTTGTCTGGGAGATCATGTGTGTCCTTGCCCCACCCTCTCAGGACAGTTTGTGGATCAGTTCAGGCAGAGCAGAACCAAGTAAACCCCACCAGTCGCCGAGTGACCTGGATGGGGCTGAGCCATCCGAGGGCTGAGAAAAAGAGCCGGCCGGGAGGGTGCGTCTCTCTTGAGAGCCGGCTTTGCTATTACTGAGAGTTGAGGCGTGTAAGCCCCACCAGCACGTTGCTGGGCTTGAAACAAAGCAGCGCCCTTTTCCACTCAGGACGTGCCTGTGGGAAACCCACGCTTCTTCTTAATTCCTCCTTTGGAGATTATGTGAAATAGACCAACTGCTTGTTCCTCCAATGAAAATAAGGAAAAGAATTTGCAGACGACCGCTCTCTCTCTCTTCCCCATGGAAAATAACGCACAGCCTGTCCTTGTCCTTCTTCAAATACTCCCTTAAAAATATTGGTATGGGGCGCTCTTTTCTTTTGGCCTCTCCCGACAAAACCTTGTTTATCGGTTTTGTAAACTCCAGATCCCAGCTCTTTGCTTCCAGCCCCTGACAGTGTTATCATTCCGCCAGACACCAAGGTGGAAAGCCAGGGGCTTCTGCTACAAAGATCAGCTGTGCAGACCAACACGGATTTGTCATTTACTAATTGAGGCATCTGACAAAGGAGCGTGAATCAGAGCTGGTCACTGCCCTCAAGCACCCCGATACCCACTGGGAAGACAGCAACCACTGGCCGTGCGCTTCTGAATGGGGCGGGTTGACCTGAGGTGGGGGTGGCAGTGGGAACCCGCTGAGGCTGGGCATGAGTGCCGCTCGGTGACCCCAGAGGTGAGCCTCGCGGGCGTCTGCTCCTCGGTGGGGCTCCCAGACTTTTGAGGGCCTGTCTTTGGCTCAGCGCTGGGGGCAGACAGCAGTCTGGCTGTGACTCACTCCCCACAGAACTGGTCCTTTGAAGGGAAACTGAAACCTGTCCTTTGCAGAGGCAGTGTTCAGGCTGATGGACAAAGACTCGTTGACCAGTGCCACCTTCTGAACAGAAGGAGGTGTGGCAGGCGGAGTTCAGGACTCGATACGAGCCCCTACAGAGTGCCAGGCCCTTTTCTAGAACCCGGCCTCTCGTGACCAGGCTCATTCACAGTACGGGACCTTTTGTTTGTGCGCCTGCTACTCTTTTGCTCCCTAATCCTCCATTCATCCAAGTCCTTCCGTTCTCAAAGCCTTGGAAACCACCACCATGAAGCCCTCCCTGAACACTGCAGATCCTGTCTGCCCCCGGACCTCTGTGCCTTTTAAAATTGTTCTCTGAGGAGTTCCCTTCGTGGCTCAGTGGTTAACGAATCCGACTAAGAACCATGAGGTTGCGGGTTCGATCCCTGGCCTTGCTCGGTGGGTTAAGGATCTGGCGTTGCCGTGAGCTGTGGTGTAGGTTGCAGACGCAGCTTGGATCCTGCGTTGCTGCGGCTGTGGCGAAGGCTGGCAGCTACAGCTCCTGTTAGACCTGGGAACCTCCATATGCTGCGGGAGCGGCCCTAGATAAGGCAAAAAGACAAAAAAAAAACACTGTTCTCTGAGAGCTTCATAGATTTCGTGTCCCTGGCTTGTCTGTGAGCTCCCTGAGCGCCCGGGCAGTGCATTTCTCAGGCCAGTCGTAGTATTACTTACTACACTCTGTAGTGTTAATTAGCGCACTCGGTAATTTTAACTGCTGCCTTTCATAGGATTTATGAAGCATGTCTTGAGATTCAGCTCTCATTTCCCCTTTTCCAATGAATTTTGCTTTTTTGGAGTGAGTAAAAACTTTTCTCCTTAAAAAATATCATAAAAGTAATATATATTTGCTCTAAAAACCCAAACAATTGAGAGTTGAATAAAAAAAAAAATGGTTAATAGTTTGTGGGTCCCACTTTGAATCTCATTCTTCTGAAGTTATCACCGCGAGCAATACAGGGGAATCTCATCCACATCTCTCTCCACGCATGGACAGATTTAAGTTAAAAGATGGGTTATATGCGTATATTGGAATTTTAACTTTTCCTCTTTTTGATTTATTTAGTTTTCAAAATAAAACTAGACTCGTATTAAATACAGTACTCTAACTTGACATCACTTTTCAATTAACACCATATCATGGTATTGCGTTAGCTAGTGACTTATCAGTAAGGGACCTAGGCAAATTCAAACCTTCTGACATTCACAGATAACTCCAAAAATATTAAGGAATGTCAAGGGAAAATAAAGAAAAAGGGAGACTCATTAATAAAACAATAGCTGTTAAATGACAAAGCATTATAATATGTGAGTAATTAAAAAATGAAAACAAATCTGTTAGTACATGTAAGATATTATTTTTTTTCCCCTAGTTGCTGCATACTTCATATTCAATGATACAAACATAAGACAATTTATTTGACACTTTAACTGATGGGCGTTCCTTTTGATTTTAGTTTTTGCCCTAACAAACAGTGCTGCCATCAGCATTCTTGTAGATATACATCCTGTCTGTCATGATCCTGTGAGATCGCAGGTATTTTAAATTTTCATAGATGATGCTGGACATTTGTTTTTTTTTTTAGCTTTGGGTTTTTTGTTTGGTTTTGTTTTGTTTTAGGGCCATAAGGAGAATCCCAGGTTAGGGGTCAAATTGGAGCTGTGGGCGCTGGCCTACACCAGAGCCACTGCAACGTCAGATCCGAGCTGCGTCTGTGACCTACACCACAGCTCATGACAGCCCGATCCTTAACCCACTGAGTGAGGACAGAGATCGAACCTGCGTCCTCATGGACACTAGTCAGATTCGTTTATGCTGAGCCACAACAGGAACTCCGGGATATCTTTTCTAAAGAATGTATCAGTACATCAGACCCTAGCAATGAATGAGCCCCCTGCTTCCCCACCCCCTTACCAGCACTGGGTATTTAATATTCTGATTTCATCAATCTGATGGGTCAAGTTAATTGTTTTAATTTGTGTTTCCCTAACTACCAGTGAAGTTGCATCTCTTTTCTTTACCTCCTGGCAATTTACATTGCCTTTTCTTTAAACTGCCTTTTCAGATGCTTTGCCTGTGTTTCTGCTATTCTGTCTTTTTCTTATGTATTTATAGGTGTCCTTTATTAAGATAGCAGGTAAACCCTTTGCCATAAGTGTTGCATTTTTTTCTCCCATCTATTGTCTTAATTATTTTTGTCTATGATAAATCTGTCTACCTAAATATTTTAAACTTTTGTGTTGCCACTTATTAAAACCTCTCTTTCTTTATGGCTTCTGGTTTTTGCATCTTCTTTAAGGAGACCTCCCCACTCTGAATTTATGGACACATTCTCTTAAATTTTCTTCTAATATTTTTTATCATTGTATCTTTTTCATTTAGATCTTTAATTAACCAGGAAACCGTGGATGGATATGGTGTGCAGAGGTGTCTGGCTTTATTTAACCGATAGTATTGAACCGACTGACTATCCAGAGGCGGGGGGAAACAAACCAAAACAAAATATCCTCTCCCCACTGCCTACACCTACATCAAATATGGAGTTATCCTACCCTTATGATATATTGGGTTCCCAGGCCTTGCTTTTAAGACTTCTCCTTTGGGGTGGAAGACAGCACCCATTGTCCCAACAATGTGCAAAGAATCGACGTGAGCCCTGGTTCCCTGCCCAGGTAAATCTCCCTTTTCTTGACATTGAACTGTCATCAGGGACAGGGGAGGGTTTGCAGACCTACATGAAGCTCTCAGTGCAGCAAATAGCCCTTCTTTTGGCTTGGGAAAGAAAAAAAAAAACAAAAACAAATTTTGAATTATGACAACCCTGCGCAGCGCCCTAAATCACCAGGCTTCTTACATGCTGGTGACAACGGAGCCCGGGTGTAAGGGGTCCTGGTCAGAGGCACCCTTGTCCTCGCGAGGCTTGGGGGTGGTGTCTGTCTGGCTTTCTTTGCAGTATCTACTCCCAGCCCGAGATTTTCTTTAGGCCAAGTTTCAGCCTAGAGCAAATTTTTTATGGCTGTGAGTTAATCCCCTAGCAAACCCTGGTTTATATAGAAATGCTGACACAGTGCTAGCTCTGGTGATTCAACTGGGGCGGCTGGGCTATTTATGGCTCCCTGATGCCAATAGGGATCATTCTCATTTAGTAGATTCCGTTTCTGTTGGGACCGGGATCCCACTTTTTCTCCCCCGTGAGGTGGTGGAACTTGTTCCCCAACCTGAGCGAGTGGGCGACTCCCTGGGGTGGGGGCAGGACTGCCATGGAAGCAGCTCGGGGCGGCAGTAAGTTAACAAGCAAGGTGGGCTTTTCATCCTGGGATTGCAAGAGTCTTAGAAACAAATAAATATATTCATCTCCTATTTTGTCTCTGGGCAGCGGGCCTGAAAAGTGTCTTGACTCTTTTCAGTGAAACTTGGGAGAAAGGCTCGGGATGACTTAATTCCCGCTTCCTCTTCTCCTTCCTGCACCGTCTTTCTTTGCGCTGAAGACCTGCAGCAATGGTCCTGAGCAGCCACTGTCCGTGGACGTGAGCCGGGTGGGATTGCACTGGGGGGCCTCGGGAAGGTGAGGCCGTGTGGACGGCAGAGATGACCCAGGGCCATGGGATGGGTTTGGTGTGGGTGGGAGAGTGCTTACTTAGAGCTTCATTTCTGTTAGCAAAAGGTAGGAACCCTGGGTTGCAGCTTGAGCTCTTAGAAGAGCTGGAGAATACCTTGTTTCCATTCTTCTCAACCGTCTCCTCTGCCTAAGGTCAGACTTTTTAAAAATTGTGGGAGGTTATCCACATGCAATTTACCATTTGAACCATCTTGCAGTTCAGTGACATAAGATCATTTTATTTTGTACAACTATTATCACCATCCATCTCCAGGACTTACCTGCCTTACCAAGCTGACACGCTGTCCCCATTAAACAATGACCCCTGTTCGCTTGGGGACAGACTCCTGCCACTACAGGGTGAGGGGTTTTGGAGCCTTGAGCCCCGATGGCCTGGGGTGGTTGATGGAGTGTTGGGAATTGACCCTGCAGATGCCATGTGGCCAGGTCGTTTCTTCACTCTCTTTCCAGCGCCACCATCACGTTCAGTTCTCAGTGCTGCCCAGGGCCCTGCGAGGCAGGCTCTCTGGGACCTCGGAATGCAGCCAGCTCCACAGAAAAGGGAGCCGTCTTTGCCATATCAGGCCTGTCTCAGGGGCATTTGGAGGATCAGACAGATACATTCCATTATCTGTACTCATCAGAGAAGACTCGGAGAGACAAGGCTAAGCAACCTGCCAGCTACCCAGTGGCCGAGCTGGGACTTGAACTGGGGCTGACTGACTCCAGAGCCTGTGCCCTTAACCATTTCTGTATGCTTATTGATAAGCTCTGGGGCTCCTGGGATGATCCCCAGACCAACAGGGTCATTCCAGGAGCACCGAGCATTGCTCTCCACTCAGCAAAAGCGTCCAGATCAGCCCCACCTAATTTGTGGCCTTTGAAGTCAATGATGTCCAAAGCGAGACAGCTTTGTCTTTTACCAGCTTTTATGGGGGCCTGTTGGGGGATGGAAGCACTTAGAGATGGCAGGCAGATAGAGGATGGGCCGGGCTTGCCCTGATAAGGTGGCCCAGGATAGCGGGAGACACCGAAGCTGCCAGGACTGTGGTTTCTGCATGGGAGTAAGCGCAGTTTCTGGCAGAGTCAGAGAAGCTGTGAAGACAGGCTGGCGGCCACGGGATTTAGTGGTTTAGCTTTGTTGAAATCCTCAACTTCAAGGACTTCCCCTGGTGACTGAGTTTTGTCAGGCTAATTAAGAGCAAGCTCTGTGGCCTGCCAAGCCCTGGGAAGAGAGGAGGTAGAGGAAGGGTGAGGTGGGTGAGGGATGCCCAGAAGGCTGGGGAGCAAGGAGCTGTGTCACCCGATGGCAAGGGCCCGCCCCTGACCAGCCGGATCCCAGGCTGAGGGCTCTTCTGCCCTTCACGCTCCTCTTCCAGAAGCCCCCCTTTCCAAAGGTCCTGCCAGGCCAGGGGACGCACTTGGGACTGGGAGGGCTTGGGGACTCCAGCCTTGGGGGAGGCTTGGGCATCCTTGGACTCAGGGTTCATCTGTCATCTTGGCCTCGGCATGAGCTTTGCTGGAGACTGAACTGGGGGCGTGTCTTGTGCGGGACCGTGGACTTGGGACGAGGAGAGAAGGCTGCACAGGGGTGGGGACGCGCAGGAAGGCCGAATGTGCTCCTGAATCAGAGGCTCCTCGGGGCTTTCCCGCGGCCACCTCCACGATGCAGGTGTCGGTGAGAATTCCTGCCCAGTACCAGCCTACACCACAGGTTCGGGACATAGGTAGGGTCTCATGAACTAGTTTAATCCTCCCCAAGGCCCTGGGATGTGAGATGGATGCTCTTAGGATCCCTGTTTTACAGCTGAGGAAACCTAGGCTCAGAGACGTTGAGTAACTTGTCCAGTGGCACACAGAGTGTCTTTGAAGCCATGTCTGACACCAGAGCCTAAGCTCATAAGCGCAGGTTATGCAACTGGCAGCAGTGTCTGCCTGGCCGTCTGCCCTCGGACCCACGCTAAGAGACAGACCTGAGATGGGGCCCAGCTCACCTGTGGCCTCGCTTTGCTCAGCGTGAGAGGCTGTCTGGATGCAAACTGGGTCCCTCAGCCACGCACATGGCCGAAGTGCGGAGGGCCTCACGAGAGCCCCCTCGGCCGCCACACGGAGCTGGGAGCAGATCGGTGAGGGGGGGGGTCCTCAAAAGCAGGGGCCCTGTGGGGAATCCGTGCTCGCACCCCACGGTGCTGAATAACAAGCCGGGCGGTTCCTGCCGCTGTAATGGAGCAGCAGCAGAGGCAGAGCCAGCGGAGGGGCGAGGAGTGAAGGAGCGGTCCTGGGAGCGGGAGGCTGGGTCCGGGGGGATGAGCAGGCGGTGGAGGGCAGCCCCGAGTGAGGAGGAGACTTGCTGCGGGTCAGGGGAGCACGCCTGTCTAAGTAAAACCCTGGCTCCGCTGGCAGTGACCTTGAGCAACTAAGGTCTCCGTGCCTGTCGGAGTCCCTAGGGGGTGATAATAGCCACGTGGAGCATTGGGTCGTTCTGAAGACGAGGTGAACGGATGCAGACAGAAAAACCTAGTTCTGTCCTCAGTAAAGCCTGAAACGGCCACGCAGGCTCTGGGCCGCTCTTATTCTCCGAGCTGAGAAATGCTAGTCGGCCTGACCTTTGGGCAGAGGTGGAGGACGGGGACCAGCTGTTCAGTCTGAGAGCAGGCAGGCCCCGGTTGTTTTTCTGGCCAGGCCCCCTGACCTCCTCCTCTTTTCCATGGCTCTTCCCAGTGTGACATGTCAAGTGGTGTCAAATAGAACATTTCCCAGGGTTGGCGTTGTTGCTTCAACTTGCCTAAGAGTTAAAGCTTGTGGGCAGCACCGTCCCAAGCAGTGGGGAGGTGCTTCCTTCATTCAACACACAGTCTTTTTTTAAAATGAAGTATAGTTGACTTACAATGTTGTGTTAATTTCTGCTGCACACAGAAATAAAATTTCTGTTGTTTCTGTAACACAGCAATGTAATGCCTGTGTGCTTTTTTAAATGTTCTTTCCCATTTTGGTTTTTCACAGGATATTGAATATAGTTCCCTGTGCTACACAGTAGGACCTTGTTGTTTATCCATTTTATACATAATAATAGTTCACATCTGCTAATCCCACACTCCCACTCCACTCCCCCCCACCCGCCTCCCTTGGCAACCACAAGTCTACGTCCGCAACACACAGTCTTTGACAGGTCTTTGCCTTCCCTGTGCAAGACTCTGAGCTAGGCTCTGGGAGAACAAGCCAATCATGGTCCTTGTCCTCAAGGAGTTCACGATCAAGTGAGAAGACTTTATTCATTCATTCATCCATTCACTCAACCACCATTTACTGGGCACCCACTTCGTGCCAGGGACCTCTGGAGAACCCAGCAGAGAACAGCACAGTCAGCTCCTGCCCCTACGCTACACTCGTGGTTTGCTTTTCCAGGGTGGCATCAAGATGCGTTCGATCTGGAGTGATCACCGTGACCCTCGGTCCCTACTACGTGCCGGGCACTGGGAATCCAGTGGTCGATCGTATGACAGAGTGGTTAACAGCTGGGTCTCTGAGGTCGGATAAGCTGCGTTTGCATCTTAGCTTTCCATTTACTGACTGTGAGACCTAAGCAAGTGGCTTGACCTCCTTAAGTCTGTTCTTTGTCGTAAAACGGGGACACTGATGATGCCTTCCTGGCAGGGTCATGGTAAGGATGGCATGAGTTGATGCGTAAAAGGAACTCGGCGCTTGGCACGGTAGCAGTGCTTACGTAACGTCCCCCTGCTGGGACCACTGTTGTTGCTGCGCTCATCCTGCTCTTAGATTCCCGCGAGGCCCTGGGAGGACTACCCTCTCTGCCAGTCGACGCCAGGACTTAACGTCCAAGGTAACATTCGAAAAGTCAGGTGCATAATTCTGGTTCTAGGTTAACTAGTTTCCTTACTTTGTAAATAACCTTTAAAAAAAATCAATTAGGGGAGTTCCCGTCGTGGCTCAGTGGTTAACGAATCCGACTAGGAACCATGAGGTTGCGGGTTCGATCCCTGGCCTCGCTCAGTAGGTTAGGCATCCAGCGTTGCCGTAGGTTGCAGATGCAGCTTAGATCCCACGTTGCTGTGGCTGTGGCGAAGGCCGGCAGCTACAGCTCCTGTTAGACCCCTAGCCTGGGAACCTCCATATGCCACGGGTGCGGCTCTATATAAAGGCAAAAAGACAAAAATCAATTAGAAAAAGGCAGACAACCCAGTGGAAAAATGGGTAAAGATCTGAGCAAGTGGTTCATAGAAAAAGAAGAAACAAAAATAGCTTATAAGCAAATGAAAAATTCACCCCTCCTCTGCCTTTCCTTTTCTTCCTTATTGTTTTTCCATTTAGAATTTTTATTAGTTTTTGGTCTTACATTTCATTTAAAAACAAAAGGGTTATTTGCAAATAGCTGAGAGAGTCAGATATTACTAGGAAGCTTGGGTAAACACACACACATACACACACCCTAGGCCTGGACTTCTGCCTGCCTCTCTCATTTTCTACTTCTCAGAGGCAACTGCTTTTAGTAACTTAGTTGATCCTTTTGCTGTTTACCTCTGTGTCTCTAAATAATGCGCTTACGCTTATGCTGCTTGAGTTTTTCTTTTTTGGCATTGTCAATTGACCTCTCACTGTGGAAGATGAGAGTTTAATTATTTTTCATCACCACCTGCACTCTCATCGTTCCAAAATAGTTATAGCATAATTTTACTAGATCAGTGATTGCTGATTAAATTATTGTGACCCTGAAAACTGTTCACAGCTGAACTATGATGACTGGTTCTTTCCTGATCAACATTTCCTCTCTGGAGTTAATGACCTTTCCCCTTTCCGCCCAGTTTTTAAATTATATGCCTCTCATTCAATACCAAATCCTCCCGTAGGTGAATAAAGTATCTCACATTTGTTTTCACAGACTTTATTCTGTCAATTCCATCTTCTTGAGAAAACCTCTCCTGGAACCTCTGAAGTTGGTTGGGTGCTCTCTAGATCTGCTCCACAGGTTTTCTTTGGAGTTTCGGCAGTTATACCTTGGCAATTTCCTTGGCTTTCTTCTGTTGCTGCTTTTCTGTTTCTTGGATCTCATATCCTCCTCTTTCTTGTCTTCTTTGCTTTGGTGGAACACATTTTTTTTTTCCTATTAACTTATGAAGAAGTAAGTTTTTCTGTGACTCTGAATGTCTGAAAATGTATTTATTCTGTCCTCATGATTACTTGGGAGTTTGGCTGGGTATAGAATTCTAGGTTGGAAATAATCTTCTCTCAGAACGTGGATGGTCTTGTATTATTGTTTTCATGTTTTCAATGTTGCCAAGAAGGCCACTGTAGGAAATCTATTTCTCTCTCCCTCTCTGCTGTAGGAGATTTTCTTTGTCCCTGTCATTTTGAGATTTCATGGTGCAGTTCCTTGCATATTTTTACTCATTATGTGGAGCCCTTAATGAGTCTTTTTCCATCATGAAACTTATGTCCTTTATTCCTGGCAATTGTGAAAACTGTTTCCTTGATTATTTATACTGTCATTTCCCCCTTTCTATGTTCTATCGCCATACCCATCCCTGAAACACCTGTTATTTAGATGTGTATTTACTGACC
This sequence comes from Catagonus wagneri, assembly GCA_004024745.2. NCBI lineage: Eukaryota > Metazoa > Chordata > Mammalia > Artiodactyla > Tayassuidae > Catagonus > Catagonus wagneri. Next base: position 51,581,475 of record PVHT020004020.1, read on the forward strand.
TATTTCTCCAGTATCTCATTTTTCCATTTTCCATCTTTTTGTCGTATTTTCTAAGCTGTTTATTTTTGAAATATTAAGGCATTTTGTTTCTGCTACCATCTTAAAAAATTCTGAGAGCTCATTTTTGTTTTCTAAACGTTGCTTTTTAAAATAACATCTTGTTCTTAATTCACAGATGTAATATCTTCTCTGAGAATACCGTAGTTTCACTAAAGTTTTCTTCACCTTCCCTGTTTATTTTGATCTCTATATTCCGTATTATGTAATTTCCACAAATATCTGCTTATTCTTGATAATCTGCTCACATTTAAGAGCAGAGTTAATTAAAAAGCTGACTTGAAAGCTCTATGTACTTTAAGTGGGTCTGTTTAAACTCTGAACTTCATGTAACATAATCTGGCTGGACTATTTTTATTGGGAATCCTCAGTGTTGGTATCTTTTGGATTTTTCTCTTGAAGTAATCAAATTGTTCAGAGAAATTATCTCCAGTCTTCTGCCTGGAGGATGTATGTTTGGCTCTCTGCATTCAGGAAGCTTAGGAGGGGAAGAAGGCTAGCTGTCTCCATATTCAGTACGTGTATTACTAGTCTGCTGAAGCTGTTATAACAAAATGCCATAGTCTGGGTGACTTAAACAACAGAAAAAAGTGAAAAAATACTCTAGTGGAAGCTGGAAGTTCAAAATTAAATGTTGGTTGCCATAAGGCTTCTCTTCCTGACTTTCAGAAGGCTGCCCTCTTCATGTGGTCTTTCCACCGTGTAAATGAAGAAAGAGAATGCTCTGGAGTCACCTCTTCTTTTTATGAGGACAACAGTCCCATTGAACAGAGTCCCAACTTAAGACTTTAATTAAATTGCCATCATAAAGGTCCCATATCCAAATATGGTAGTACTGGGGGGTGGGTTAGGTCTTCGACACGTGAATTTGGAAAAGGTACAGTTCAGTTCATAATACTCTGTAAAACTTCACTTAACCATTCTGTTTTCATTCTGATACTTTCACCTTCGACTGTTTTTGGTAATCTCAAGACTGCTTGATCCTCTCTAGAAAATAATCTTCTAGTTTACTGCTGAAGTGGTGATGGGGCTGCTACCTGGCTACATTGAATGAGGATGGATCTCTGAAGGCTTGACAGTTTCTTAAACCGATTATAAACCAGTCCTCCTTTTAAAAAATGCTCATTCACCCCCACATCCAGAGGCAGTGTTGCTGCCAATTCCTGACTGGTTGATTTTTGACTTGCATTGCTGTTGACCTAGGACTAAGTTTTTCAGGTCTACTAAATTGGTTACCACTTATCCAGCTTCCAAAATGCTCTTTCTGTTATAATCTCTCCTGTTTTCTCTGTCCATGGAAATTATATATTTTGTTGTCAACTTTCAGGGTTTCTGGAGGGAGTAGAGGTGAATGTATGTATGTTTAATCCCCCATGTTGAACTGGAAGCCATATGTCTCCTTCCCTTGAAATCCAGTGGAAGCCCATCTGAGGAGCTGGCTTTGATTCCCAGTCCATTTCTCCCCCAACTCTGGTGTTTCCACAAAATGTATCTGTTGCATCCAAATGTGTTTGATTTTGATGCATTGATTGATTTGGGGCCACTAAGAGACTGATGTCACTTGACCAAAAAATAGGGAGCACACTTGGAGCTCATCACAAGTATGCAAAGAATTTTAATAAACTCAGAACATGATTTGTGCTTTGAATTGAACAAAGCCTCCACATTTCCCTGAGCATCATTTTCCCTACATTTTGAATCTAATCCATATGTTTCCTATTGTTTTTGCTTTTAATGCATTATAATAATGTTTTATAAAGCACTGTTTAAGTCAACATTCCTTATTAGCTTTTTTTTCTTAAGCAAGCCTTTTCCCTTTGCTTTTATTTAGAACTGTATGTTTTTTTCTAAGCTTTCCAACCACCAAGGTGAATTGAGACCCCAAAGAGATGAGTTTCACTTGAAATTTTGACTTTTTTTGAGTTCTAATTAGGGCAAACCCATGTTTTCTAAAACCTTGTGGGTTCTGTCTGTTTCCCAGCTGAGCAAACTGTACCCAAAACCCTCTCTACAAAGGATTTTACACTACAGTTATTTGGGCCAGAAAGTAAGTACATACCTGCAGCATCCCTTTCGTTGTGGTCTGCTGTGACATTGGATAGACAAGAGTAGGAGAAATGCCTCTGTCTTGGAGACTTCGCAATTTAGTTAGGGAGATGAGAAAGGAAAGAAAGTGTCTATCGTTATCTTCAATACGTACTATGTGTTAGATAATGGATAATGGACTAGTCACTTTGCCTTGATTGTCCTATTTAAACCCAAAAATACACATGTATTAAATTTAAATTAATCCTCATAATGTCTTTAGGACAAATATAATTACTATTCCTATTTAGGGATGATAAGGATACTGAGACTCCAGATGTTACTGATTCTTGCCCAGAGAGGCTGGTTTTGGAATGTAGCCAGGATTCCAACATAGGAAAAGCAGGAAAGTGATTAGGTACCTGGTTCAGAGTGAGTATTCAATAATGATTGTGAAATTAATAGAATGGGGCCAACAGTACCTATTGTAAGCTTGAGAGAAGATTTGTGAGGGCTGCCACCACTAGGGAAGATGTCTTACAGGAGACCATTAACCCACATCTGTATCAGTCTGCAGCGCCCCACATCCATATAAGTCACTGCTCTCCCCACTTTCCTTCTTGTCCCATTACTTTTCATTCTCCACAAAGCAGCCAGCATAACCTTTTTTTAAATTTAAGGTAAAATTTACCTGCAGTGGAATGCATACAACTCAAGTCTGTAATCTGACGAGTTTTGACAAAATGTATATACTTGTGTAACCAACACTGCAACCAAAACATAAAACATTTCTATTACCCTGCGTTCCCTTTTGGTCAATACTCGCCTTTGATAGACAACTATGCTTCTTACTACTATAACCATAGATTAGTTTTGTATGTTTTGAGTTTTGTATAAATGAAATCACACAGTATATGTTCGTTGGTGTCTGGTTTCTTTCACTCAGCCTAATGTTTTAAGATTCACTGATGCTATTGTGTACATTAGTAGTTCATTTTTAAACTGTGGAGTAGTATTTCACTTGTGTAAATATATCAAAATTTATTGGTTATTGAAGGAGATTGGATTGCTGCAATCTGGGGCTATTGTGAATGAAGCTGATACAAACATTCTTGTACAAGAGAATTTTGTGGACATACATTCTTATACTTTGGGGTAACTGGGCAGTTGCTGGTCATAAATTGATATATGTTTAACATTTTAAGAAAATGTGAAAATGTTTCCAAAGGTCTTTCACCATTTTACACTTCTACCAGAACTGTATGAGGATTCTGTTTGTTCCTCTTCCTCTAGACACTGAAACAAGTGAAATAAAAACGACAACACCCAATGCTGGAGAGGCAGAGGAACAGGAATAATGTATATTGATCTGGGGAAAATACAGGTTGACCTATTATCTACTTCAAATTAGTATCTGCATATGGTATGAGGTAGGAGTCAAAGTGTATTTTTCCCATATTGATATACAAGTGTACTAGCATCATCATTATTATTTTATTATGTAGCACTATTTTTAAAAAAAGGCTTTGCTTTTTCAATTGAATTGCCTGGGCTCTTTTGTCAAAAATCATATATATGAAATTCTGTTTATGGATTATCCATTCTATTCATTGATATGTTTGATGATCTTTATGCTAACACTACATAGTCTTAACTTTTTAAAATTAGTTTTAATTGAACTGTAATTGATATAGTGTTATATTAGTTTGAAGTGTACAACAAAATGATTTGTTATTTGTGTATATTGCAAAATGACCCCCACAATAATTTCGGTTATCGTCCATTACCATACATAGTTAGAATTTTTTTTTTGAGGAGAACTTTCAAGATCCAATCTCCTATCTACTTTCAAATATAAAATACAGCATTATTAACTATTGTCACCATGCTGTACTTGTATCCCCATGACTTACTCATTTTATAACTGAAAACTTGTACTTTTTGACCCCCTTCACTCAGTTCACACCCTTAGCGCCTACCTCAGCAACCACCAATCTGTTCCTATATCCATGAATTTGTTTGTTTTTTTCTTTTAAGATTTTATATATGAGTGAAATCATACGATGTTTGCCTTTTTCTCTTTGACTTATTTCACTTAGAATAATACCCTCAGGGTCTTCCCATTGACCTTGTCACAAATGGCAAAATCTCATCCCTTTTTATGACTGAATAATATTCCAATTGTATGTATACATAAACAAACATCTATATGTACATCACATTTTGTTTATCCATTAATCATCCGTTGGTGGACATTTAGATTTCTGCCATGTCTTGGCTATTATAAATAAGGCTGCAGTGAACATGGAAGTATATATGTTTTCTTATGTCCGTGTTTTCATTTGCTTCAAACAAACACCCAGGAGTGGAATTGCTGGAGCACATGGTAGTTCTATTTTTAATTTTTTGAGGAACTCTGATAATGTTCTCCATAGTGGATGCACCAATTTGTATTCCTACCAATACTGCACAAGTGTTCCCTTTTCTTCACTAATACTTGCTTCTTCCTATCTTTTTGTTAATAGTCATTCTAATAGGTACGAGGTAATATTTCACAGTGGTTTTGATTTACATTTCCCTGATGGTTAATGATATGGACTTATTTATTGTAGCTTTATAATTGTTCTTAAAATCAGATGGTTTGAGTCCTCTAAAGTTGTCCTTGGTCAAGATTGTTTCGGCTATTCTAGGTCCTTCAAATTTCCAAGTAACTTTTTTTTAAACTACTCAATGAATTTTATTACATTTATAGTTGTACAAAAATCATCACAACCAAATTTTATAGCATTTCTATCCCAAACCCTCTGTGCATCCCCCCACCCCCCCAACCTGTCTCATTTGGAAACCATACAAATTTTTCAAAAGTCTGTGAGTCAGTATCTGTTCTGCAAAGAAGTTCATTGTGTCCTTTTTTTAGATTCCACATATAAGTGATAGCATTTGATGTTGGTGTATCATTGTCTGACTGACTTCACTTAGCATGATAATTTCTAGGTCCATCCATGTTGCCACAAATGCCATTATTTCTTTTCCTTTTAATGGCTGAGTAATATTCCATTGTGTATATGTACCACATCTTCTTTATCTACTCCTCTGTCAATGGACATTTAGTTTGTTTCCATGTTATGGCTATTGTATATAGTGCTGCAATGAACCCTGGAGTACCTGTGTCTTTTCGTGTCATGGTTTTCTCTGGATAGATGCCCAGGAGTAGGATTGCTTGATCACATGGTAATTCTATTTTAAGTTTTCTGAGGAATATCCATACTGGTTTCCACAGTGGTTGCACCAATTTACATGCCCACCAGCACTGTAATAGAGTTCTTTTTTCTCCACACCCTCTCCAGCACTTACTGTTTGTAGACTCTTTGATGATGGCCATTCTGACCAGTGTAAGGTGGTACCTCAGAGTGGTTTTGATTTGCATTTCTCTAATAATTAGTGATGTTGAACATCTTTTCATGTGTTTTTTGGCCATCTGCATGTCTTCTTTGGAGAATTGTCCATTTAGATCTTTCACTTTTTCATCTGCCCATTTTTTGATGGGGTTGTTCATTTTTTTGTTAGGGAGCTGTAGAAGGTGTTTATAAATTTTGGAGATTAATCCCTTGTCAGTAGATTCATTTGCAAATATTTTCTCCCATTCTGTGGGTTGTCTTTTCATTTTGTTTAGGGTTTCCTTTGCTGTGCAGAAACTTTTAATTAAGTCCCATTTGTTTATTTTTGTTTTTATTGTCATTACTCTAAGAGGAGGATCTGAGAAAATGTTGCTGTCATTTATGTTGGAGAGTGTTTGGCCTATGTTTTCCTCTGAGAGTTGTATAATATCTGGTCTTATCTCTAGGTCTTTAATACATTTTGAGTTTATTTTTGTGTGTGGTGTTAGGAAGTGTTCTAATTTCATTCTTTTACATGTGTCTGTCCAGTTTTCCCAGCACCAGTTATTGAAGGGTCTGTCTTTTCTCCATTGTATATTCATGCCTCCTTTGTCATAGATTAGTTGACTGTAGGTGTATGGGTTTAATTCTGTGCTTTCTATCCTGTTCCGCTGATCTATATTTCTGTTTTTGTGCCAGTACCATATGGTTTTGATGACTGTAGCTTTATAATACAGTCTGAAGTCAGGGAGTCTGATTCCTCCAGCTCCATTTTTCTTTTTCAGGATGTCTTTGGTCTTTTACACTTCAAAACAAACTTTAAAATATTTCATTCTAGTTCTGTGAAAAATGTCCTTGGTAATTTGATAGGGATTGCATTGAATCTGTAGATTGCCTTGGGTAGTATAGTCATTTTGATAATATTGACTCTTCCAATCCAAAAGCATGGTATGTATTTCCATCTGTTTGTGTCATCTTTGATTTCTTTCATCAGTGTCTTAGAGTTTTCAGAGTACAGGTCTTTTGTCTCTTTCGGTAGGTGTATTCCTAAGTATTTTATTCTTTTTGATGCGATTGTAAATGGGATTGCCTCCCTAATTTCTCTTTCTGATCTTTTGTTGTTAGTATATAGAAATGCAGTCAATTTCTGTGTATTAATTTTGTGTCCTGCAACTTTGCCAAATTCATTGATGAGCTCTAACAGTTTTCTGGTAGAGTCTTTAGGATTCTCTAGGTATAGCATGTCATCTGAAAATAGTGATGGTTTTACTTCTTCCTTTCCAATTTGGATTCCTTTTACTTCTCTGATTGCTGTGACTAGGACTTCCAAAACTATGTTGAATAGTAGTGGCGAAAGTGGACCTCCTTGACTTGTTCCTGATCTCAGCGGGAATTCTTTTAGCTTTTCACCATTGAGAATGATGTTAGCTCTGGGTTTGTCATATATGGCCTTTATTATGTTGAGATAGGTTCCCTCTATGCCCACTTTCTGAAGGTTTTTTTTTTTTTATCAGAAATGGGTGTTGGACTTTGTCAAAGGCTTTTTATGCATCCATTGAGAGGATCATATGGTTTTTATTCTTCAGTTTGTTAATGTGATGTATCACACTGATTGATTTGTGGATATTGAAGAATCCTTGCATCCCTGGGATAAATCCCACTTGATCATGATGTACACTCCTTTTAATGTATACTTGGATTCGGTTTGCTAGTATTTTGTTGAGGATTTTTGCATCTGTGTTCATCAGTGAAACTGGCCTGTAATTTTCTTTTTTTGTGGTATCTTTGTCTGGTTTTGGTATCAGGGTGATGGTGGCCTCATAGAATGAGTTTGGGAGTATTCCTTCCTCTGCAATTTTTTGGAATAGTTTCAGAAGGATAGGTGTTAGCTCTTCTCTAAATGTTTGATAGAATTCGCCTATGAAGCCATCTGGTCCTGGACTTTTGTTTGTTGGAAGTTTTTTAATCACAGTTTCAATTTCAGTACTTGTGATTGGTCTGTTCATATTTTCTATTTCATCTTGGTTTAGTCTTGGAAGATTGTACTTTTCTAAGAATTTGTCCATTTCTTGCAGGTTTTCCATTTTATTGGTGTATAGTTGCATATAGCAGTCTCTTATGATCCTTTGTATTTCTGTGATGTCCATTGTAACTTCTCCTTTTTCACTTCTAATTTTATTGATTTGAGTCCTCTCTCTTTTTTTCTTGATAAGTCTGGCTAAGGGTTTATCAATTTTGTTGATCTTCTCAAAGAAGCATTGATATTTTCTATTCCATTGATGTCTGCTCTGATCTTTTGATTTCTTTCCTTCTCCTAACTTTAGGTCTTATCTGTTCTTCTCTCTTTAGCTGTTTTAGATGTATAAATTTAGGTTATTTATTTGAGCTTTTTCTTGTTTCCTGAGGTAGGCTTGTGTTGCTATAAACTTCCCTCTTAGAACTGCTTTTGCTGCATCCCATAGGTTTTGGAGCATTGTATCTTTGTTGTCATTTGCTTCTAGTTATTTTTTAAGTTCCTCATAGATTTCTTCACTGATCCATTGGTTGTTTAGTCTCCACATGTTTGTGTTTTTTGCCATTTTTTTTCTTGTTGTTGATTTCCGGTTAAATGGCATTGTCAGAAAAGATGGTTGATATGATTTCAATTTTCTTAAAGTTACCAAGGCTTGATTTATAGCCCAGGATGTGATCAATCTTAGAGAATGATCCGTGTGCACTTGAGAATAATGTGTATTCTGTTGCTTTTGGATGGAATGTCCTACAAATATCTAGTAAGTCCATCTGGTCTAACGCTTCATTCAGGGCCTGTGTTTCCTTTTTGATTTTCTGTCTGGATGGTCTGTCCATCGCTGTAAGTGGGGTGCTAAAGTCCCGCACCATTATCTATTGCATAGATATTTAAAATTGTTATATATTCTTCCTGGATTGATCCTTTGATCATTATGTAGTGTCCTTCCTTGTCTCTTAAAATAGTCTTCATTTTAAGGTCTATTTTGTGTGGTATGAGTATTGCTACTCCATCTTTCTTTAGATTCCTGTTTGCATGGAATATTTTCTTCCATCTTCTCACTTTCAATTTGTATGTGTCCCTAGAAGTAAAGTGGGTCTCTTGAAGACAGCATATATATGGGTCTTGTTTTTGTATCCATTCAGCTAGTCTCTGTCTTTTGGTTGGGGCATTTAGTCCATTAACATTTAAGGTAATTATTGATATGTATATTCTTATTGCCATTTTATTAACTGTTTTGGATTTGTTTTTGTTGCTCTTTTTTTCTTCCCTTCTTCTCTTCTTGTCTCCTCTTGTGGTTTGATGACTATCTTTAGTGTTGTATTTTAGTTGATTTTTCTTATTTGTTTGTATATCAATTGTAGATTTTTGGTTTACAGTTGCCCTGAAGTTTTGATATAGGAATCTATATATTTACGAGATTGTTTTAAGTTGTTGGTTTCCTAATTGCAAGTGCACGTCCAGTGTCCCGTATTTGTACCCTCCTCTTCTCACGGCTTCTGATTTTAATAGTATAATTGTGCATGGATGATTTTGTACCTTTAATGTATATATGCCTTTACTTGTGAGCCTTGTCATTTGTGGTATTTTTGTTTCTGGTGTGGCCTTTTCTGCCTAGAAAAGTTCCTTTAGTATTTATTGTAAAGTTGGTTTAGTGTTGCAGAAATCTCTTAGTTTTTGTTTATCTGTAAAGCTTTTGATTTCTCCTTCAAATCTGAATGAGAGCCTTGCTGGGTAAAGTATCTTGGTTGGAGGTTTTTTCCTTTCATCATATTAAGTATATCATACCATTCTCTTCTGGCCTGCAGAGTTTCTGCTGAAAAATCTTATTGGGTTCCCTTGTATGTTGTTTCTTTTCCCTAACTGCTTTTAATATTTTCTCTTTGTCTTTAATTTTGGTCATTTTGATTGAGATGTGTCTTGGGGTGTTCCTCCTTGGGTTTATTTTGCATGGAACTCATTGTTCTTCCTGGATTTGAGTGAGTGGTTCCTTTTTCCACATTAGGGAAATTTTTGGCTATTATCTCTTTGAGTATTTTTTCTGTCCCTTTCTCTCTCTATTCTCCTTCTGGCACCGCTATAATACAGATGTTGGTGCATTTAAGCTTGTCCCCAAATTCTCTGAGACTCTCTTCATTTCAATCTTTTTTTCTCTTTTCTGTTCCTCATCAGCGATCTCTACTAGTCTGTCCTCCACCTCACTTATTTCTTCTTCTGCCTCTTGGTTGGTTGCTTCTAATGAATGTTTTGTTGCAGTTATTGTATTTTGCATGTCTGCTTGCTTAAGTTTTATATCTTGTATTTCTTTGCTCATTGTTTCATGTAAATTATCAGTCTTTGCCTCCAGTTTATTTCCAAAGTCTTGCATCATCTTCAGCATCAACAATCGAAGGTCTTTTTTATCTGGAGGCTGATAACCTCCTGATCACTTAGCTGTTTTTCTGGAGGTTTTTCTTTCTCCCTTATCTAAGTTATATTTCTCTGTCTTTTCATTTTTATAAATTTTTGGAGTGGTGTCCTTTCTGCAGACAATAGAGTTGTAGCCTCTCTTACTTCTGGTGTCTGCTCCCTTTTTGACTGAAGTTGGTATGGGGGCTTGCTGTAGGCTTCCTGGGAGGGACTGGTGCCTGGTAGGTGGGGCTGATTCCTATCCCTCTGGTGAGTGTGGCTTTGTCTCTGGGTGAGATTAGAGGCAGCTGGCTGTGTGCCTGGGGGGGTCTTTAGGCTGCCTGTTTACTGATGGGAGGGGCTGTGATCCCACCTGGATTATTTTTTGGCCTGGGGCCTCTCAGTGCTGATGGCTGGTGCCAGATTTTCCCAAAATGGCCACCTCCAGAGAAATGCATGCTGATGAATATCCCCAAGAGCTTTACCTCCAATATCCTTCCCCCACAATGAGCCACAGTCACCACTGTTTTCCCCAGAGATTTTCCAAGAACTGCAGTCAGGTCTGACCCAGATTCCTATGAAGGCTTTGCTTTGCGCTGGGACCCAGTGCAGCTGAAAGTCTGTGTGCACCTTTTAAGAATGGGGTCTCCATTTTCCCCAGTCCCGTGGAGCTCCTGTGCACAAACCCCACTGGCCTTCAATGCCAGATGCTCTGGGGGCTCTTTCTCCCAGTGCCAGATCCCCAGGCATGGCGGTTTGACATGGGGCTCAGAACTGTCACCCCTGTAGGTAAGTCTCTGTGATACAGTTACTTTCTAGTCTGTGGGTTTCCCACCCAGGTGGTATGGGGTTGCTTATATCACATAATCACCCCTCCTACCTCTTGATGTGGCCTCCTCTTTGTCTTCTGGAGTAGGATATCTTTTTGAAAGTTTCCAGTCCATTTGGTTGAAGGTTATTCAGCATTTGGTTGTAATTTTGTTGTTTTTATGAGAAGTTGAGCTCCAGTCCTTCTATTCTGCCATCTTAATCCCAGGTAACTTTTAGCATCAGCTTGCCAATATCTACAGAAAACTTGCTGGGATTTTGATTGGGATGGTATTGAATCTATAGAATAATTTGAAGAGAACTGAGATATTAACTAATATTGAGCCTTATAATCCATTAATCTGCTGTAGTACTCCATTTATTTAAGGCTTCTATAGTATATCTCCATTTTATAGTTTTCAGTGTAAAGGTCTTAGACATTTTAGATGAGATTAGATGTGTTCAGGGTGATATGGCCATAGACTTGAACATTTTAAATTAAATTTATTCCTATTTGGTGTTTTATGATGCTACCTAAATGGTAAAGTGTTTTAAATACCATTTTAAATTGTTTGGTACCAGAATATAGCAATATGATTGGTTTTTACATTTTGAGTTTTATACTGTGACCTTGCCAAATTTCTCCATTAGTTTTAGTAGTGTGTTTTTTGGTTACCTTTTTTTTTTTTGAACAATTTGCTGTGTAAATAATCATGCATTGGAAGAGAGATAATTTTATTTCTTTTTTACTGATCTTTATGCCCTACTTTTTTATTTTGCTTTATTTCACTGAAAAGATCTCCAGTATTTTATATATATATATAATTATATATAATTTATATATAATATATAATTATAATATTACCATATAAAATTTTATATATTGAGTGGAATTAGAACGTATATCTTTTTCTTGTTCTCTGTCTTAGGGAAGAAAGCTTTCAGCATTTCACCATTAAATATAATGTAATATAATATAGTAATATTAATACGATTAGCTGTCATTCTTTGAAGATGCCCTTTGTAGTAGGCAGTCTTTAAGACTGTACCCAAAGATTATCAACCCGTTTTATTCATATCCTTGTGTAATCTCCTTTCCTTGAGCACGGGCTGGGCTTATTGACTTTCTCCTAATGAACAGAACATAGCAGAAGTGATGGAATGTCACCTTAACGTTTAGGTCATACAAAAACTGTGGCTTCCATCTCAGGGTTCACTTGGCCTGAGGGCAACCAGGTGCCATGCTGTGATCTGCCCTATGGAGGGGCCCATATGGAAACAGATTTTGGGAGATCTCCAGTCAATTAGTTACTAAGAACTGAGATCCTCAGTCTAACAGCCCACAAGGAACTGGATCCTGACAACAGCCATCTGAGTGACCTTAGAAGTTCATTCTCCACCATTTGCCTCTTCAGAGGAGAATGCTCCCCAGAGGACAGGTTGCATGAGACTTTGAGCCATAGATATTTAAGCCACACTCAGATTCCTGACCCCAGAAACTATGAGATAGTAAATATTTATTGTTGCCTTTTAGCACTGTTTTACTAAGAGTTTTCATCATGAGTGGGTGGGTACTGAATACTGTCAAATGTTTTTTGGTACCAACTGAGATGGTTGTATGATTTTTACCCTTTATTCTGTTAATGTGAATTACATTGATTTTCAAGTAAGCTCCACATGATCATGATATATTATTCTTTTCATATATTGTTGGATTGAATTTGCTAACATTTTTTAAGGAGATTTGCATCTGTTTTTATGATTTATTTTAGTCTGTGGATTTTTTTTTATTATTGAGATACAATTCACATACCATAAAAGTCATCATTTTAAAGTTAATGTACAAGTCATCGGTTTTTAGTATACTTACAAGATATGCAACTATCACCACTATCTAATTCCAGAACATTTTCGTCACCTCCAAAAGAAGCCCTGTACCCATTAGCAGTTACTCCCCATTATTTTCTTCTTAAAGCCCCTGGTGACCACTGATCTACTTTATGTCTCTATGATTTTGCATTTCCTAGGTATTTCATATAAATGGAATCATACAATATGTAGCCTTTTGTGATGGATTCTTTTATTTAGCATACTGTTTTAAAGATTCATTCATGTTGTAGCATGTAACAATACGTCATTCCTTTTTATGGCTCAGTAATATTCCATGCTGTGAATATACCACATTTTATTTATCCATTCATTAGTCGTGGACATTTAGATCATTTCATTTTTTTGGCAATTTTGAAATAATGGTACTCTGTAAACAGTTGTTTATAGGTTTTGATATAGACATATATTTTCAGCTCTCCTGAGATGAACCCAAGGGTGGAATTTCTGGATCATATGGTAAGATTATTTTTAACTTTTTGAAGAATTGCCAAAATATTTCCCACAATAACCTCTACCATTTTAAATTCCCACCAGAAATGTGTGAGGTTCCTAGTTTATCTACACTCTCACGAACACTTGCTCTTACCTTGTTGTTGATAACCATCCTAGATACATAGTATCATCTCATTGTAGTTTTGATTTCCATTTCTCCAAAGGATAATGCTGTTGAGTATCTTTTCATGTATTTATTGCTATTTGAATATCTTCTCTGGAGAACTGTCAACTCCTTTGTCTATTTTTAAAAGTTGGGTTATCTTTTTATTACCGAGTTACAGTAGTTTTATTAATAGATTCTAGATACAAGCCCCCTATTTTTTATCAGATATATTATTTGCAAAATTTTCCTTCCATTCTTTGGCTTGTCTTTTGACTTTCTTAATGGTATCATTTGAAGCATGAAAGTTTTTAATTTTGGTGATGTGTAGTTTATCTGTTGTTTTCTTTTGTTTCTGTTGGAGTCATATCTAAGAAGCCATTGCCTCATCCGAGGTCATGAAGATTTATGCCTAAGTTTTCTTCTAAGGTCTTTATAGGGTTTTGTTCTTACATTGAGATCAATTCAGGTTGATTTTTATAAAGAGTGTGAAATAGGAATCCAAATTCATTCTTTTGCCTGCAGATAACTTGTTTTCTCAGCATCATTTGTTGAAAAGACTACTTCTTCTGTTGAACTATCTTGACATCCTTTGTTAAAAATCAGTTGGCCGTATATGTATGATTTTAAAATAGACTCTTAGGGACTTCCCAGTTGTGGCTCAGCAGGTTAAGAACTTGACTAGTATCCATGAGGATGTAGGTTTGATCCCCGGCCTCACTCATTGGGTTAAGTATTCAGTGTTGCTGCAGGCTGTGGTGTAGGTCACATATGGGGTGCAGATCTGGCATTGCTGTGGCTGTGATATAGGCGGTCAACTGCAGCTCCAATTCGACCCCTAGCCTGGGAACCTCCATATGCCACAGGTGAGGCCCTTAAAAAATAAATAAAATAATATAAATAAATCAGGAGGAAGTAAATCATGTTGGGTGATACATTTAGTGGGTAGTGGGAGGTTCTTTTTTTGCCTTAGGGGAATTGGTTACATAGCAAGGAGACTGAATGACTCTTGATTTAAATGATTCTGGCTACAGGCGTGATCTTGGATCTACAGGCAAAAAAAAAAATGTGGTGTAGGTTGCAGATGTGACTTGGATCTGGCATTGCCGTGGCTGTGGCATAGGCTGGCATCTGCAACTCCAATCTGACCCCTAGCCCAGGAACCTCCATATGCTGCAGGTGTGGCCCTAAAAATAAAAATAAAATAAAATATGAGATAAAATGAACTCTCAGTTCTATTCCATTGGTATACATGTCTGTTCACGCCAGTACCACACTTTGTTGATTACCGTAGCTTTGTAGTAAGTTTTGAATTTGGGAAGTGTTAATCTTCCAACTTTGCTATTCTTTGTCAAGATGGATTTTGGCAATTCTTAGTTCCTTTCATTTCTAAATGAATTTTAGAGTCAGCTTGTTACTTTCTGCAAAAAGGCAGCTGCAATTTTGATAGGGACTGCACTGAACCTGTAGATTCATTTGGGGGTTATTGCCATCTTAACAATATTAAGTCTTCCCATTCATGCATGTGAATGTCTTTCCACTTACTTAGCTCTTTAACTTTTTTCAACAGTTTTGAAGTTTGTGGTTTTTTTACATTGACTTTTGTCTGTTGTTTATATGAGGGTAATACTAGCTTCAAAAATTAGTTGGAAATTGTTCCTTCCTCTTCTTTTTTTCTGAAAGACTAGTATAGGAATGGTATTTTTTTCCTTCAGGATTTTCTGAATTTACCAGTGAAACCACTGGGACCTGAAATTTGGGAATATAAATTATGCATTCAGTGTTTTTAAAGGATATAGAAACTGTACACTGAAAAAGTCAATTTTACTGTATGTTAATTTAAAAATAGAGTAAAAGAGATTTCCTGTTTCAATTTGAGTCAGTCCTGATTACTAATTCAATTAAACTTTCAAGGAATTTCTCCATTTCTTTTTAATGAGCAAATTTGTTGGCTTAGAGTTGTTTTAATATTCCTTTATTATCCTTTTGATGGCTCTAAGACCTGTAGTGGTGTTTTCTGTTATTCCTGGAATTGGTCATTTGTGGCTTTTATCTTTTTCTTTAAAAGCGTAACTAGTCTAACTTTATTTTTATTTAGATTATCCGCTTTGAGCTTCATTACTTTTCCTCTTTTTATTCATTTTCTGTTTCATTAATATTTGCTCTTATATTCATTATCATCTTTCTTTTCATTATTTTGGGTTTACTTTGCTCTTATTTTTTTAGCTTCCAAAGGAAGAAAATTCATTCTTTATTTTGGACCATTTTTCTCTTCAAATATAAGCCTTCAAAACTATAAGTTTCCCCTTAAGCATGACTTCAGCACCATTACACAAATTTAGATATGATATGGTTATATGTTCATTAAATTAAAAATATTTTCTTATTTCATGTACTTCGAAGACCTGTTACTTGGTACATCCACATTTTG
The DNA here is from genome assembly GCA_004024745.2 of Catagonus wagneri. Lineage (NCBI taxonomy): Eukaryota > Metazoa > Chordata > Mammalia > Artiodactyla > Tayassuidae > Catagonus > Catagonus wagneri. The sequence continues at coordinate 51,597,053 of PVHT020004020.1, forward strand.
ATTATGCTTTTTAATGAATTGTACCCTTTATCATTATGAAATGTCTTTTTCTGGCATTTTTTGTTATCCTAAGGTCTACTTCGTCTCTTGTTGATTAAGTCACTTCTGCTTTCCCTTGATTAGAGTTTGCCTGATATACCTTTCTATGTATTTTTCTTTTTAGTGTATCTGTGTCTCATTTTAGAGTAGAATTTTCATTGAGAGACACAGTTGTGTTTATTTTATCTAGATTGAGAATCTATGCCTTTTAATTGTACTGTTTAGAATTAAATTTAATGTAAGTATAGATACATTTGGGTTTAATTCTATCATGTTGCTATTTGTTTGTCTCTGCTGCTTTAATACTTTTTTAGTAGTATATTTGTCCTGCCTTGGCAGAGTGAGCTTTTTAGTGATTCTGTTTAATTCCCAATCATGGTTTATTATGTTCACTCCCATTTAACTGTGATTTTTCATTTTTAATAATTGCTTTTAGTTTATAAATGTTCATATTTAACTTGTCACTGTATATGTTAAAATAATTTTATATCACTTTATTTAAAACATAAAAACTTGACAACAGTGTAGTTCTATTTACCCCTCTTAACTCTTGTGCTATCTTAAAATTAAATTTTACTTCCAGATTTATAATAATGCCAAAAATCCACCCCTCCTTGTTAAACAGTCAAATAGCTCTTATAGGAAATTTAAAACCTTTTTATTTTGTGGAGTTCCTGTCGTGGCTCAGTGGTTAACAAATCCGACTAGGAACCATGAGGTTGCGGGTTTGATCCCTGGCCTTGCTCAGTGGGTTAAGTATCCGGCGTTGCCGTGAGCTGTGGTGTAGGTCGCAGACAGGGCTCGGATCCCGCCTTGCTGTGGCTGTGGCTGTGGCTGTGGCAAAGGCTGGCAGCTACAGCTCCTGTTAGACCCCTAGCCTGGGAACTTCCATATGCCGCGAGCGGCTCTAGATAAGGCAAAAAGACAAAAAAAAAAAAAAGATGCATGGACCTGTATGTTCATAGCTGCACTATTCACAATAGCCAAGACATGGAAACAACTAAATGTCCAATGGCAGATGAACAGATTAAGAAGAGGTGGTACATACATACAGTGGAATACTGCTAAGTAATAAAAAATGAAATAATGCCATTTGCACCGTCATGGATGTGAATAGAGATTGTCATACTAAATGAAGTAAGTCAGAAAGAGATAAATACCATATTATATCACTTATATGTGAAGTCTAAAATATGGCACAAATGAACGTATCTACAAAACAGAAAAAGACTCACAGACAGAGAACAGACTTGTGGTTGCCAAGGGGGTGGTGGAAGTGGTACGGACTGGGAGTTTGGGGTTAGTAGATGCAAACTATTACATTTAGAATGAATAAGCAATGAGGTCCTTCTGTATAATACAGGGAACTATATCCAGTCTTTTGGGATAGACTATGATGGAAGATAATATAAGAAAGAGTATGTGTGCATGTGTCTGTGTGAATAGGTCACTTTGCTGTATAGAAAAAATTGTCACAACATTGTAAATCAACTATAATTTTAAAAAAGAGAAAAAAAATTTACTGAGGTTTGTTCTTTTCTTTTCCATCCCCTCCAGTGTGCTTAATGCAGTTCATTTACTACAAATTACTACAGTCTAAGCGTAGATTATATAATTAGGTTATGCTTTGTGTTCCGTCTTGAGTTCTCAACACATCCTAGTTGATTTTATTTTATATAAAGTTAAAGGCAACAAAACTTGCTCTGTGAAGTGTACAGTCCTAACAATGAATAGAATCATATCCTCATAAGTTGTGATGCAGAACCATTCTAGCACCCCCAAATTCTCTTTTCCATTGTATTGTATCAGACCCTTCACTGCCCTCTATCCCTGGCGACCACTGACTTTTAGTTTGTTTGCCTTTTTCAAAATTCATAAAAATGGAAGCATACAATATATAGCTTTTTAGGTCTGACTTCTTCTGTTTAGCCAAATGCATTTAAGATTCACCAAGGTTTCATGAATCAGTAGTTAGTTCCTTTTTATCGTTGAACTGTATTCCGTTGTATGGTTGAACCACTGGCATGGTGTTTATCCATTCATTGGTTAAAAAGCATCTGGGTGGTTTTCAGCTTTTGGTGCTTATGAATAAAGATGTAATATAAATATATAGGTTTTTGTCTGAACTTAGGGTTTTATGCAAGAGAAAGAAAAACTTAAGACTGGGATTGTTTGGTCTTCTGGTAGTTCTATGTTTAACTTTACAAGAGAAACCTGACAAATTGTTTGCAGCAGTGGCTTTATTATTTTGTGTTTCTCCTACCAATGTATATGAGTTCCAGTTGTTTTGCACCCTTGCCAGCAGTTGGTTTTGTTATTTAAAAAAAAAAACTTCATTCTAATAAGCATGTAGTGATCTCATTATGATTTTAATTTTCATTTGCCTAATGACTAATGACACGGAACATCATTTCATGTGCTGATTTGCCCTTTGTATATCTTTGGTAGTGTCTGCTTAGGTTTTTGTTTGCCCATCTTTAATTAAGTTGTTTGTTTTCTTTTGTGTGTGCATGTTGTTGATTTACGGTATTATATTAGTTTCAGGTGTACAGCATAGTGATTCAGCATTTTTACTGATTTATACTCCTTTAGAAGTTATTACAAGAAAATGGCTAAGGCAGTAAATTCCCTGTGCTGTATAATATGTTCTTGTTGATTATCTATTTTGTACATCATAGTTTATGTCTTTTAATCCCATGCCCCTATTGTCTTCTTTGGTAACCAATAGTTTATTTTCTACATCTGTAAGTCCATTTCTGTTTTGCATATACATTCACCTGACTTGTATTATTTTTTAGATTCTACATATAAGGGGTAATTGTCTTTCTCTGACTTATTTCATTAAGGATAATATTCTCTCAGTCCAACCACAGTTCTGCAAATGGGAGAATTTTATTATTTTCTGTGGCTAATATTCCATTGCATGTAGTGTGTGTGTGTGTGTGCACGCTCATATATATATCACATCTTCTTTCATGTTGATGGACATTTGGGTTGCTTCTATATCTTGACTATTGTAAATAGTGCTACAGTGAAACAGCTCATATGGTTCAATATAAAAAACCCAAACAGCCCAATCAAAAAATGGGCGTAAGACCTGAAAAGATAGTTTTCCCAGAAAAGATATGTGTATAGCTAACGGACACATTGAAATGATACTCATCATTGCTAATTATTAGAGAAATGTAAATCAGAACAACAGTGAAATAGCACCTCACACCCATCAAGGTGGCTCCAGATAATAAACACCAGAGAGGATGTGGAGGCTGTGAATTGGTGTAGCCGCTGTGGAACTCAGCATGGAGTTTCCTCAGAAAACTAAAAATAGGACTACCATATGATCCAGTATTTCCACTCCTGGGTATATATCTGGAAAGCAATGAAAACACTAATTTGAAAAGGTTCTTTTGTGTTCTTGCTGTTGAGTTTTGAGGCTACTTTACGTATTCTAGAAACAAATCTTTTTTTATAAGCTATGTAGTTACCAAATATTTTCTCCCATTCCATGGCTTGTCTTTTCATCTTCTTAGTAGTATATTTCAGAATGATTTTTATTTTTTCCATTATAGCTGGTTTACAGTGTTCTGTCAATTTTCTGTTGTACAGCAGGATGACCCAGTTATACATACATGTATACATTCTTTTTGCTCACGTTATCATGCTCCATTGTAAGTGACTAGATATAGTTCCTAGTGCTATACAGCAAGATATCATTGCTTAACCATTCCAAAGCAATAATTTGCATCTATTAGCCCCCAATTCCTAATCTATCCCACTCCCTCCCCCTTGGAACTCCAAGTTTATCCCCCAACCATGATAATAGTGTACTTTATAAAAGAAACCATTTTACCTTTGAAAAAATCCAACTTGTCCGTTTTTCTTTTCTGTATCATGCTTTTGATATAGCTAGAACATCTTAAGGAGAATTAACATTTGAATAATACTGAGTCTTCCAACTCATAAGCATGGTGTATTTCACCATTTATTTAGGTCTTTGATTTCTTTCATCAGTGATTAATAGTTTTCACCGACAGATTCTGTGTGTATTTCTAGCTTTATACTTAAGTGTTTCATCTTTGGGTGCTATTATAAGTAGTAATGCCTTATTGAGGTTGAATTCCAATTATTAATTGCTAATAAATAGAACAATTTATTTTATGATATATATGAAAATATAATAAAAAACCAACATGTAAACAAAAATTAAATGCTAAAAATATTCAATTAACCCAAAAGGAGGCATGAAATGATATACAGAGGAACCAAAGAGGAGACAAACAGAAAAATGATAGCATGCTTGACCTAAATATAAATACTAATAATTGCATTAAAAACAATGGTCTAAATGCATCAATTAAAAGAGGTTTTTCAGGGAGTTCCCATTGTGGCTTAGTGGATTAAGAACCCTGCTAGTATCCAAGAGGATGCAGGTTCAATCTCTGCCCTCGCTCAGTCGATTGGTGCTGCTTAGGTCACAAATGTGGCTTGGATCCTGCATTGCTGCAGCTATGGGCCTACAGCTGCAGCTACAATTCGACCCCTAGCCTGGGAACTTCCATATGCCTCAGGTGTGGCCCTAAAAGAAAAAAAAAAAATTATATTGTATTTATCAGTTTCAAATTTTCCATTTTGTTCTTTTTCGTAATTTCTACTTCTTTGCTGAACATGACTACTTTTCTCTTCATCGCAGAATGTTTGTCTTTACTTCATAGAGAATGATTATCTAGCTGCTTTAAAGACTTTGATAATTCTAACATCTGATTTCGCTGAGGCATCTTTTCGCTTGAGGCAATAAATCTGTTGGTATCTTTTCCCTTGAGAACTGGTCAGATTTTCCTGGTTTTCTTGGTAGGTTGAGTAATTTTGTAGTGTACCCAGAGCAGACAATAGTTTGTACGGCTTTGGGTCTTCTAGAGAATAGTGATTGTTTTGGTTTATCAGGCCAACCCAACCTGGTTGGGTCTAAATGACAAGTTCTCTTTCACCTCCTGTAGGGAGCCTTGCTTTTGCTATTTGAGTATGTTCTGCACGTGGGCAACATGGGAAAGTGAGTTTGGGTTTTGTTTGTTTATTTAGAATCTGTTCTTTTTTTTTTTTTTTTTTTTTGCCTTTTGTCATTTTTTTAGGGCCGCACCTGCGGTATGTGGAGGTTCCCAGGCTAGGGGTCTAATCGGAGATGCAGCCGCCGGCCTACACGATAGCCACAGCAATGCAGGATCCGAGCCACGTCTGTGACCTACACCACAGCTCACGGCAATGCCGGATCGTTAACCCACTGAGCAAGGCCAGGGATCGAACCCACAACCTCATGATTCCTAGTCAGATTTGTTAACCACTGTGCCACAACGGGAGCTCCTGTTCTTTTTTTTTTTTTAATGATTTTTATTTTTTCCATTATAGCTGGTTTACAGAGTTTTGGATTTCTGTTGGTAACCTGCAGTTAAGGACCCTCTTTTCCTGATCCCTCCTTCGTAGGATTTCCCCCACACTCTCCAGCATACAGGGCTCTGGTCCTCTGGCTAGAAAGTTGGGGTTCTCTTGTTGCTTTAGCCACTGATACTGTTGCAGTTTTGCACGTTTGAGCCCATAGAAAATACTGACATGGTCATAGAACAGAAAACATAGTACTCTTTGTGTGTCAGGATCCCCTTTTCTCAAATGGACGGGCTTCTTGCAGAGGGTTAGGTGCCTGCCTTGTTGCCCTTGCCGTGGTCCTGCCCGTCTCAGACTGTAGACTGAAGCTGGCCTTGCAGTGGGACTAGGAGGGGAAAGGAGATTAAAAACAGTGCAGGCTCTTCCACACTCTTTGACTTAATTTAGGGGCCATATTGGCCAAAAGAGGTCATTTCTTAGATTTTTTGTTTCCTGCAACCAGTTTGGCTCACCCTGGGGTCTAAGCCAAGAGATAAAGGGGGAAAGATAAAATCATATAACTCATTACCGCTGCACTCATGATACTTCAGTGTGGAGTCCTCTCCCCTGTCCAGCTGCTGTTATGTTTCAGGATCCTCAGGAAGCTGCTTTCTGAATTCTTTCCAGCATTTTTAGTTGACATCCTTTGAACAGGCTATAGTGGACTTACTCCATCATACGTGGAACTAGAATTAAGCCAGTTTGTACTTCAGGACCTTAACCTGTACTTTCTGCATTTGATAGCTCACATTTAGGCCTTTATACCTGCAAGTTTCATACAGATTCAGAAAACTCAGGCTGACAGAAAGATTTTGTTTCTGTACCACAAAGGGTGCATTCTTACCTCCCGATTCCTGCAGACTTGATTCTCTGTCTCTTGTTTTGATCTGTTTGTGTCAGGATGTTAGAAATTAATTGACATTGGTCTCAGTGTCTTTTGGTGCAGATAGAGCCAGAAAGACTAAGTATAAGTCTAGTCTCTGCTGCTGATGAGCAGTTTCATATTGGTAGGGCTACTTTGTTTCTCTGATCCTGAATTTCCACATCTACAAAATGTTGCATGAAAATTCATTTAAGAGGTATTTAGTTAGCATCCATCAAATGCCAGGCATTATTCTAGGCACTGGGCATATAGTGATGAAAAAAAATGGGAGTTCCTTGGTGGCTCAGTGGGTTAGGGATAAGTCACAATCACTGCTCTGACTCTGGTTACTACTGTGGCACAGGTTCAATCCCTGGCCTGGGGAACTTCCACGAGCTGCTGACAGCATACCCCCCCCGCCCCGCCCAAAAAAAAAGTAGTGAAAAAAACAAAAAATAATGCCTATCTTCATACAGCTTATATTCCAATGCTGGGTGACGGACAAAAAAAAAAAAAAAACCTGAGTGTGGTAATTAGATATAATTTATTAAAAGTGGAGTTCCTGCTGTGGCACAGTGGATTAAGACTCTGACTGCAGTGGCTTGGGTCCTGTGGAAGTGTGGGTTTGCTCCTCGGGCCAGTGGAGTGGGTTAAGGGACCCAGCATTGCCACAGCAGCTGCAGCTTATATTCATTCCCTGGCCTGGGAACTTCCATATGCTGCAGCCATGGCCATTAAAAAAAAAAAAAAAAGAATTTATTAAAAGCAAGACTAATAAGTGCTCAGTATATGCTCCTCACCCAGGTATGGAACACTTAAATAGCATATTCTGGAAGCTATTTAACCACTGGGGCTCAGCAGGTTATGAGCCCAACTAGTACCATGAGAATATGGGTTTGATACCTGGCCTTGCTTGGTGGGTTAAGGATCTGGTGTTGTCGCGAGCTGTAGTGTAGGTCACAGACACAGCTCGGATCCAACTTTGCTGTGGTATAGGCTGGCAGCTGCAGCTCGGATTTGACCCCTGGCCTGGGAATTTCTGTGTGCCACAGTGCGGCCCTATAAAGCACGTGTGTACACACACACACACACACAGACACACACACACACACACACACACACACATTCTTCATGGTGCAGGTGCTGGTTAACTTTCCCTGGCATTGTGCTGAGAGTTAAAACGATCTTCAGTTAATATGACTTAAAACAGGTCTTTGTTCCAGTACGAGAGAGATCCCCATTGGCAGTGTCACCTGTTTGTAACTAGTCCAGGAAGAGCCATTACATGTGAGAGATGAGGTTTGCTTAGAAAGATGGCCTAGAATAAAGTCAGATCCTTTGGGGACAGTGAGCTTTCTTAAATCTTAAGACAAAAGGCCATCATGGTTTCACTCTTGTGGCTCCTATAGCTGAGGAGTAGATAACCTACATTCACTGATTGATACGGATGGCCAAGTTGCAGTAAGTTATAATAATTCATTTGCTATGTGTACACTTTGCTATCCGTGATCTCTTTTAATGCTCACAATAACCCTGGAAGGAGAAGGAGAAGAGAGAGCAGGGGGAGGGGCGGAAAAGATATCGATGAAGATGGTGATAATGTTGGGATGAGGATAGCAGCTAACATTGGTGGAACGCTTGCTGGGAACTAAGCACTTTCTGTGCATAGTCTCATTTCACAATTGAGCAGGACCAAGGTTACCGTCTGAATTTTGTTGCAGAGATGACAGTCTTGGGGAATCAGTGGCTGGGAGAGGTCTAGACCCCAGGCCCAGTCTAGCACTCTCTCTGCTGTCTTGTCTGCCAGGGGGACAGAAGGAGTCAGGGTCTTGTGGGTCATGTGACTCCATCTGCCCCTCAGAGCCCCCTCCGCAGGAACCTGCCAAGCCCCCCCTCCATCCTTCCCATCCCTCCCCCCAACATCTTGGGCACAGGCAGATTCACAGCCTGGCCCCTCTGATGCACACATTTTCTGGGTGGCAACCTTGCCCTTAATCCTGGAGCTTGGGCTTTGCATCAGTGTGTCCGTCACACTAGCTGGTTATCCCCAGGGAAAGTGCGATGCTGGGCGTTCTAACATGGCTGATGCAACGGTGCCATTCAGATGCATGACTTGCTGACTTGGCTGTTTTGACATGGGGACCTTTTGACATGGTCTAAAGATAAACATATAAAATGTATTAAAATTTCAGCTTAGAATGCTTTTTTACTACTTATGATGTGAATGATATCCTTGACTCCACCCCCATTGCCTGAATATGAGGTTCTGGAATGGAGGAGGCTCTAGGCTGGACTGGGACTAAGGAGGGAGTGATTTTTTTTTTAATGGCCGCACATGTGATATATGGAAATCCCTGTGCCAGGGACTGAATCTGAACCACAGCTGCAGCAATGCCTGATCCTTAACCCAATGCACCACAGTGGGAACTCCCGAGGAGGGTGTGATTAAATCTTCAAAAACTGTGTGATATGTGGACATGAAGACTTGACTGATTTCTTTTTGGATGCCCCATCCAAAGAAAGCTTTTATGAGAGGCCACTCGTCATTGGGCATCCAAAGGGCAGGTCTGGGGAATCTAGGTACCAGAGGGAACAAAGCAGGGTGTTCCTTCCCACAAGAAAAGAGGACTCCAGATTCTCACAGCACTCATTTTTATCCCTCTTTCCCCAGACTGTATTCCCATCCCCTCCTGCCATGATCTCTGTTGCTTCTTCTGGGCTTTTCCGTGAGAACACTTGGGCGTGGTGTGTGGACATAGACACCATACTCGCTCTTAAAACTCCATGGTGTTTCAAGGTCTTGATTCTTTATCTTTGTCTTTCTTGTGGGTGTGTGCTGCAGTAATAAAGTCAGGAGCTAAAGTTGAACTTGAGATCCCAGCTTTATTAGTGGGAGATATTGTCTACTGAGAACATGAGCTTTCAAGTCAGGTGGACAGAAGTTTAGCCTGGCCTCTACCACTTAACTGATCAGGTAGGCTAACTTCTCTGAACCTTGGTGCTGTGAACTGAATTGTATCCCCTCAAATTCATCTATTGAAGACCCCCAATGTGATTGTATTTGAAATAGGGTCCTTGGGGAGATTATTAGGTTTAGATGAGATCATGACGGTGGGGTTATAGTCCCTTCTATTGTGCACACCAGCGAGCTTGCTTGTGTGCTCCCTGCCAACCCCCCAGTCCTTGTGAGGACATAGTGATAAGGCCACCACCTGCAAGCCAGGAAGGGAGCTCTCACCAGAACCCTGCTATGCTGGTCCTCAGATCTTGGACTTTCCAGCTTTAAGAACTATGAGAAATTAAACTGGTTATTTAAGCCACCCAGGCTATGGCATTTTGTTACGGCAGCCTGAGCACGCTAAGACGACTTGGTTTCCCCATCTGTGGAGATTACAGTGTTTACCGCGTAAACTTTAGAGAATTTGAACTAACCATATATAAGTAACTAGTAGTCTGAGCATTACTAGACTTTTCTTTTCATCAATATCATCACAATAGTTATCATGATAATTGTAAATAGTAATATTTCATTTTAGGGGACGGAATGTTCCACTCAGTGCAATAATACAAGTGTACTTTCTTGTGCAACAAACTCTGATTTGCAGCAAACCAAACGTATTCTAGACTAAATAACATATATCGCATGCTTTCTTGCCTTCTTAAATAGTATCATGAAAGTAATATTTCATAATGTATAACATTAGTAAGAGTATGATTTTATGAAAATTTTGTTTCATGTATTTATATACAAAATTATACTGAGTATACTGAAATGTGGTAAAATGTGTTTCTAATGACTTGTGATGTTGAACATTTTTAATATGCTTATTTGCCATCTATGTATCTTCTTTGGTGAGGTGTCCCAATCTTTCACTCATTTTCAACATTTTTTTACTTGTTGTTGAGTTTTAAGAGCTCTCCCCATTTCTGGTTTTTCTTCTCATTCTCTGAACAGTGTCTTTTGTCGAGCAGAAGTTTTAAATTTTCAATACAGTTCAGTTTACCAAATAATCCATTCATGGATTGTAATTTTGGTGTTGCATCTAAAAACTCACCGCCAAACCTGAATAGCCCTATACCTGTCAAATAATTGGAGTTGTTTTCAAAAACCCCTCCACACACAAAAAAATTGTAGGCCCAGATGATTTCACTGGTAAATTCTATCAAACACTTAAAGAATTGGAGTTCCCTTCGAGGCTCAGTGGTTAACGAATCCAACTAAGAACCACGAGGTTGCGGGTTCGATCCCTGGCCTTGCTCAGTGGGTTAAGGATCCGGCGTTGCCGTGAGCTGCGGTGAAGCTTGCAGACGGGGCTCGGATCCCGCGTTACTGTGGCTGTGGCGTAGGCTGGCAGCTACAGCTCCTGTTAGACCCCTAGCCTGGGAATCTCCATATGCCGCGGGTGCGGCTCTACGTAAAGGCAAAAAGACAAAAAAAAAAAAAAAATTTAAAGAATAAATAACAAGGAATCTTACTAAATCATTCAGAAGCTATAGGAGGGAGTATTTCTTAACTTGTTTATGAGGACAGCATCACCCTGGTAACAAATCCTGACAAAGTTAGAAGAAAACTATAGATCAATATCTTTCATAAACGTGAGAACATGAGATGCATTAAGGACACTGTAATTCCTAATTTAACTGTCAAATTGAATCCAGCAGTGTGAAAAAGGATAATACATCATGATCCAGCAGTGTTTATTCAAGGAATACAAAATATATGAAAATCGATCAACATAAGTCACCTAAACAGAATAAAGGAGCAAAGCCATATGATTATCTCAAAGAAAAAGCATTTCTCAAAATTGAACAGCCATCATCATGATTATCATCATCAAAACTCAGCAAATTAGAAAGAAAAAAGGACTTCTTCAATCTGATGAGGAAACCTACAGAAAACTTACAGTTTATATCATAATGGGGTAATATGAGGCACTTTCCTCCTAATGTTGAAAACAAGATCATGTTGTCCACTCTCATCGCTCTGACATTGAACTGGATCCTAGCCAGTGCAATAAGCCAAGTAAAGAAAGTGAGAATACAGACAAGGATGGAGAGGTTGAAATTGCCTTCACTGGTATGTAATATGATTGTGGAGGTAGAAAAATCCTAAGGAATCTAAGAAAACACAACTAGAATTAATAAGGGAATTTAGCAAATTCAGAGGATACAAGGTCAGTTTACAAAAATCAGCCCCCCCCAGGAACAAATAATTACAAAATAAAATTCAAAAGACTATTGCATTTATAATAGCATAAAAACCCATAAAATACCTAAGGGAAAATTTAACAGAATATTTGTAAAGCCTCTACACTAAAGACTACAAAATGCTATTGAGAAAATTTAAAAAGACTTTAATACATTGAGCAATATACCATGTTCATGGATTGTATCACTCCATATAGTCAGGCTGTCACTTCTTCCTGTGGTAATGCAGTCCAAATCTGCTACAGCAGATTTTTTTTTATAAATTAACAAGTTGATTCTTAATTATGTAGAAACAGAGAATATCCAAAGCAAGTGAGTATCTTGAAAAAGAACAACAAAGTTGGATAATTTAAACTATTGGAACGTACTTTAAAAGTACAGCAATCCCTAGCATAGTGTTGACTTAAGGACAGACATATAAATTAAAAGAACAGAACAGGACATCCAGAAATAGACTCACATATATGGTCAATTAATTTTCAACCAAGGTTCCAGGATAATTCAGTGGGGACCAGATATTCTTTTCAAATACTGCTATTGGAACCACTGGATAGCCATATGGAAAAGAAAAGGCATTTTGACCTACTGTACCTTACACTATAAACAAAAATTAACTCAAATGGCTCATGAATTTAGATGTAAAGGCTAAAATGTAAAAACTCCTGGAAGAATAGGTAAGAGTAAATCTACCCCACAATGGGATAGGTTGAAATTTATTTAGGCACAAAAATATCACTAATTTGTAAACTGGATTCAGTAGAGATTAAAAACCTCATACCTGTCAAAACACATTTAATAAACTGGAAAGGCAAATAGACTAGGAGAAAGTATTCACAATACACATATCTTATCAAGGACTTTTAGGTAATATATGTGAAGAACTCTATGACTCAATAAGCAGAAAATCTAGTATTAAAATAAAGTATTTTGAATAGAGGCTTCACAACAGAACATGTGTGAATGAATGATAGGCAGAGGACTGTATATTCAACATATTTAGTAGGAAAATTCAGCAAGATTCGTCCACTAGAATGAGTTCATCCACTAGAATGACTACAGTTTTAACATTTTTTATCATCTTAATTTGCAATGCAATCCCCAAATTGATTTACAGTGTTCCCTCTAGAAAATACTAACCTACCAAAAATGAAAGCCATCTCTGTTGTATCCTCAATGACAAGTTTCTCAGAAAATTTGTTACATCGTTATAAAATTTCTTACTATTATATATTAGTCTTTATTACTTTATCCTCAAAAGCAGGCTATTAAATAGTTATATTTCATGTTAATATTTTTTTCCAGTTTTTTGGGAAATAATTGGCACATACTGTTGTGCAAGTTTATGGTGTTCATCATGGCAGTTTGATATAGCGTATATTGTGAAATGATTACCAACAATATGATTAGTTAACAGCTATCATATAGATAACATAAAAAGAAATTTCTTAATTCATAAATGTTATGAGATGAAGATTTAATACCTCTACCTCTTCTTCCTCTCTCCAAATTTTATACTTTTAATTTTAATAATTAGTATTTCAATAATTACTGTCTGCATCGTTATAACTGTATCAGTATGTTCTGTGCAGAACCTATTAGAGTGGTGTGATTACATGTCATTTAAAAAGTTTGTGTGTTGACTTTCAACACTATATTAGTTCCATATGCACACCATAGTGAATTCAGTATTTCTATACAGTGCAAAATGATCACACTAAGTCCAGTTAGCATCTGCCACCAAAGTTATTACAGTATCATTGACTGTATTCCCCATGCTATACTTTTCATCCCTATGACTCATTTATTTTGTATCTCTTAACATTCATTACCTCTTTCACTCATTCCCCAACCTCCATCCCCTTTGGCAACCAACTGTTTATTCTCTGTATCAGTGTTTTGTTTTTTCAGATTCCACATGGAAGTGAAATCATACAGTATTGTTTTGTTTTTTCAGATTCCACATGGAAGTGAAATCATACAGTGTTTGTCTTTCTCTTTATGATTTATTTCACTTAGCACAATATCCTCTAGGTCCATCCATGTTGTTGCAAGTGGCAAGATTTCATTCTTTTCTATTGCTGAGTAATACTCCATTGTGTGTGTGTGTGTTTGTGTGTGTGTGTGTGTGTGTGTGTGTGTGTGTCTGTGTCTGACATCTTATCCGCCCATTCACTGATCAGTGGATGCTTTGCTTGGTTCCATCTTTTGAGTATTGTAAATAATATTGCAGTGAACTTGGGCGTGCTTATATCTTTTTGAGTTGGTAGTTTGTGGCTTTTGTTTACTTGCTTGTTTGTGTTTTCTTTTTGGCTGTGCCTGTGGCACATGGAAGTTCCTGGGCCAGAGATCAAATGTGCGCCACAGCAGCAACCCGATCCACTACAGTGACAACACCGAATCCTTAACCTCCTGTGCCACAAGGGAACAATTGATGGTTTTGTTTTCTGTGGAGAAATAGGCAGAACTGGAAGATCTGGATTGTATGATAGTTCTGTTTTTAATTTTTTGAGGAATCTCTATACTGTTTTCCATAGTGACTCTACCAATTTATATTCCCACCAAGCGTGC
>PVHT020004020.1:51620152-51693597 GCA_004024745.2 Catagonus wagneri
TGTGGAGAAAAAGGAACCCTATTACACTGTTGGTGGGAATGCAAATTGGTGCAGCCACTGTGGAAAACAGTATGGAGATTCCTCAGAAAACTCAAAATAGAATTACCATTTGATCCAGCAATCCCACTCCTGGGCATCTATCCAGCAGAAACCATGACCCGAAAAGACATCTGTACTCCAGTGTTCATTGCAGCACTCTATGCAATAGCCAGGTCATGGAAACAACCTAAATGCCCATCCACAGAAGAGTGGATAGGCAAGATATGGTCCATGCTCTTTCTTAAAACTGCATGGTGGAGTTTCATTTGTGGTGTAGCAGTTAATGAATCTGACTAGGAACTATGAGATTATTGGTTCGATCCCTGGCCTTGCTCAATGGGTTAATGATCTGGTGTTGCCATGAGCTGTGGTGTAGGTCACAGATGCAGCTCGGATCTGACGTGGCTGTTGCTGTGGCGTAGGCTGGCAGCTGTAGCTCCGATTAGACCCCTAGCCTGGGAACTTTCATATGCCGCGAGTGTGGACCTAAAAAGAGAGAGAGACAAAAAGAAAATTGCATGGTGTTTCAAGGTTTTGATTCTTCATCCTTGTCTTTCTTGTGAATGTGTGCTGCAGTAATAAAGTCAGGAGCTAAAGTTGAACTTGAGATCCCAGCTTTATTAGTGGGAGATACTGTCTACTGAGAACATGAGCTTTCAAGTCAGGTGGACAGAAGTTTAGCCTGGCCTCTACCACTTAACTGATCAGGTAGGCTAACTTCTCTGAACCTTGGTGCTGTGAACTGAATTGTATCCCCTCAAACTCATCTATTGAAGACCCCCAATGTGATTGTATTTGAAATAGGGTCCTTGGGGAGATTATTAGGTTTAGATGAGATCATGACGGTGGGGTTATAGTCCCTTCTATTATGCACACCAGCGAGCTTGCTTGTGTGCTCCCTGCCAACCCCCCAGTCCTTGTGAGGACATAGTGATAAGGCCACCACCTGCAAGCCAGGAAGGGAGCTGTAGTTTTGTAGTATAATATGAAGCCAGGGACGTACTTCCAGCTTTGTTCTTTGTTGTCAGCCTGATTTTTCCCTATTCAAGGTTTTTTTGTATTTCCATACAAATTTTAGAATTATTTGTTCTAGTTATATGAAAAACGCCATTGGTATTTTAACAGGTATTGCGTTGAGTCTCTAGCTCCATCCATGTTGCTGCAAATGGCATTATCTGGTTCTCTTTTATGGCTAAGTAGTGTTCCATTGTGAATATATACCACATCTTCTTAATCCATTCATCTGTCAATGGACATTTAGGTTGTTTCAATGTCTTGGCTGTTGTGAATAGTGCTGCAATTTTGCAGGGATGCAAAATCGTACAGCCACTTTGGAAAGGGTTTGAATGTGTTTTACAAGTTTAACATATGCTTAGCATACAACCCAGCAATTATACTCCTTGTTATTTGCCCAAGAATAATGAAAAAATATGCTCCCCCTCAAAAAAAGAAAAAAAAAGTTTTCCATGAACATTCTTAGAAGTGTTATTCGTAATAGCCCCAAACTGGAAACACTCCACTGACCATGAACTGGTGAATGAATAAGCAAATTGTAATAAAAGGGAGTGAAATGTTCATACACATAGCAGAGTGGATGATTCTCAAAGAGCGTGAAGCCAAGTAAAAACAGTACAGACTGTATGATTTCATTTGTGTGCAATTCTGGGAAAAGCAAAACAATAGCTGCAAAATGCAGCTCAGTAGTGGCTGAGGATCAAGATTCAGGGCAGGGGATTAGCTGCCCAAGGGTTCAAGGGAATTTTTTTTTCTTTTTTTTTTTTGGACCACAGATTCAGCATATGGAAGTTCCCAGGCTAGGGGTCGAATTGGAGCTGCAGCTGCCTGCCTGTGCCACAGCCCCAGCAACGCCAGATCCAAGCCACATCTGCAACCTACACCGCAGCTAGAGACAGTGCTGGATCCTTAACCCACTGATGAAGGCCATGGATCGAACGCACATCCTCGTGGATACTAGTTGAGTTTGTTTCTACTGAGCCACAACAGGAACTCCAAGGGAACCTTTTTTGATGATAAAAATCTTGATTGTGGTTGTGGTTACATTCACTTCATATAACTCCCAAAGTTAATCAAACTCTATCCTTAACATTGAGTGCTGTTGACTGTAATTTATGCCTCAGTGGGGAGTAACTGTAACTCTTGTTTATTATTGTTTGAGGTGTAAAATTGTACAGCCTCCCTGGGAAATGGGTTGACAATTTCTCATATAGTTAAATACACACTTAACAGTATTCCATTCCTAGGTATTTATATAAGAGAAATGGAAACGTATGTCCACCAATAGACTTTTACATGAGTATTAATAGCAGTTTCACTTACAAGAGCCCCAAACCAGAAATAATCCAAGTGCTTATCAGTAAGTGAATGGATAAACAAATTGGTACATTCATACAATGAAATCCCACCTAGCAGTAAAGACCAGGAAGCGACTGAAATACCCAACATCATGATGAATCTCAAAAACATTGTGCCAAATGAAAGAAGAGTATATCTTTCATAATTCCATTTACAGAAAGTATTAGAACAAGCAAAGCGGTAGTGATCGAAATCATATGCATCATTGGCTGGAAGTGAGGGAAACTATCTGTAAAAAGGGTATGAGGGAACTTCTAGGGGTGATGGAATTAAGACTTTGACTGCAGCAGTTGTGCGTGTGTGTGTGTTTATGTGTATCCTAATTTAGGTGTTCCCCTTTTTTTAGGGCCACACCTGCAGCATATGGAGTTTCCCAGGCTAGGAGTCAAATCAGAGCTGTAGCCTCTGGACTGCACCACAGCCACAGCAATGCTGAATCCAAGCCACGTCTGTGACCTACATCACAGCTCACGGCAACACCAGATCCTTAAACCACTGATCGAACGGATGCTAGTCAGATTCGTTTCCGCTGAGCCATGACGGGAACTCCCTAATTTAGGTGTTCTAAGATCCCAAAGTCTGACTTTAGATATTCTAAAATGCCTAAAAAGAGAGAAGAGGAAACAAACTAAAAAAATTTTTTTCAAAGATGCAGTCACAGGGCAAATTCACACTCACTAGGACGTTTCATTATCAACATTTTAATGTGAATTTCTCACTTTCCAGGGCTTCTTTTTAACTTGCGTTCTTTTTCATTGTTTTGAGCAATTATTGTGGGACAGGGAATTACCTTTTTTTTTCTGCCTTGCTCTCTGCAAAGGTAAGGCTGTCCTTCTGACTTCTGGAAACATGAGCTGGGGCTGGCTTTTCATCCGGGGCAACTAAGTCCCTTGCTGATTAGTCTGTGTGTGTTGCACGCACAAGAAACTGGAGGCCATCGAGATAATTTCCATGGGGGGGCGAACCTTGTTATTTCGATTATCTAGTGACATTCATTAAAAAAATGATTTTGCTTTATCTAGACATTTGATCCACTGGCCCACTTTGGGGGCGGGGGTGTAGATGTGCTGTGTTGTGAAGCGGACACCATTGTTGAGGGCAGGGGAACCCTGTCTTCACAAGCTTCATCTTTTACCCTCATAACACGTGTATCGGGCTGCTCCCGTCCCCGCCATCTTTCGCTAGTGGCCGCGGGTCAGCTTAGGGAAGCATGCAGCTCTCAAATCGTGGGATCTTAACGCCAAACCCGTGGCCTTCCTGCACCATGTCACCGTCGAAAATAAAGCACGATCCAAAGATGGCCAAGGAAACAGCCCCCCTGGCAGCATATCTGCAATGCCATCTTGCCTTCAATGGCCCCCAAGGGAGTGGCCTGCCTGTTCCCACCATGTGTGAACGGCTGAGGACGAGGCAGGGACATGCCACCGCCACATCACCACCCAACAGCCAGCCAGCCGGACTTGTCTCTAAAGCCCCCGGGAGCCTGGCCCGGTCTGATTCCCTCCGGAACGTGTGACTCCCATGCTCTGGGCCTACCTGGAAGATCCCACGATTTTCTTGTGAAAAGATCAACGGAAAGTTCTCAGGGTTTCAAGAGCTTGTGTTACCCCCCCCTCGCCCCCCGACTCTAGCGATCGCATTTTACACTGGATCAAATTTCCCCTGCTTTATGCAGGCACTCAGCCCTGTGCACCAGCATACCACCAGAGTCATAAATATTAAGAACAACTTTTTCTTTCATTTTTCTCCTGCTGCCCCAGCAGTGGAAGCAGGCAGCAAAACCGGGCAGGTGTGTAATTCTGCATGGATCACCTCGGTTCTGTGGGCTCGCCCTGGGCAGGGTGCACTGGGCTGGGCGGTGCGCGCGTTGCTGAGGCAGGAGAAATGCTTTTGTGCGTGTCTGGAGGCTGGGGGAAGGTTCATGGCCAGGTCACGGCGCCAGCATTCTTGCCTCGGCCACAGCGGCAGGGCAGCCCTGGGCCCCAACCGGAGAAGCCCAGGCAGGCGGGGCCGGTCCTGGGAGGCAGGGCTGCAGCTGCTGTGTTTGGTTTCTCTTTGGTCCCAGGGATTTAGATAAAAGGGCTGCTTTTATTGATTGGGGGGATTGGGGGAGGGGGCAGGGGGGCTCTAGAATCAGCCTGGCCTTTTGTGTTTCTCTAAGCAAACATTTATTGAGCATTTACTGTGGCATCGTGCTAAATGCCTTTCATGCATTATCAGGCTGAATCCACATGACAGCCCTGCCAACAGAGTCTCATTCCACTGAGGAGGCGACTACAACTCAGAGAGGTTAAGTAATCTGCCCAAGGTCACACAGCTTGTAAACAGTGACGAGCGTGGGCCCTGAAGCCCTCTCTCACGGGGACCACTGCGATAGTCCCCTTCCTAGTCTCCTCTTTCTACCCCGCACCCCCCAATCCAGGCACCACTCTGCCACCAGAATGTTCCTTCTGGAACTTGGCGCTGTTCTGCAGTTGTCCGCGGCTTTCCTTGTCCTTTGGTGCCAAGCTCACAGGGCGATCTGAGCTCTTCTTCTCCTTCTCCCAGGAGTCCACTCAGCTGGGCCCTCCTCCCCTGGGCTTCCCTCCCTCCGGGCCGAACCCAGGCCCCCTGCGCAGCTCTCAGGGCAGCCTGTGAGGCCGCTCGTGGAGTGGGCCACGCCCTCCCCAGCACCCACAGCTCCTCCTGCTGGGCCTTGGTCAGACAGGGTTCCCAAGGGTAGGGATGCAGCTGTTTGCGTCCCTGTTCCCAGCTGCCTGCCTGGGAACCAGCATGTGGTGGGTATGCTAATAATGGTCACACTGACTTGGGGAAAAATAACCCTACCTTTCTGGCCCTTTGTCCTCAGCGCCCAAGACGCTGCACAGTCTCAGGACCCTCCCCAACTCCTCCCACACTGGGCAGCGGGCCCATCCCTAAAGGAGGGCCAGCTCGAGTGGCCGTTTCCTGGCTGGTAATAAAGCCACAGGAAGAGACTGGCCAGCGATCTGAGAGTAAGGTGCCCCCTCTGGGTGGGCAGGCTGAGGCCGGCAGAAGAAGATGGAGAAATGGGCCACCTGGGCTGGGCTGGGCTGGGCTGAGGGTCCGACTGGTTCTGAACAGACATGGCAGACGCCGGGGTAGGGTGTGATCACAGTTGGGGTGGACGGCAGGCCCACATGGGGCACGGTGAGAGGGCAGGTGAGCGGGCCGCTGGGAGCCCAGGCGTTGCCTGGCCAACCGGAGACCAGAGGGGCAGGGACTATCCGGTTTCAGATCCCAGAGGCCGAATGCTTTGGTTGCCCTTTGCCGAAGTGAATTAGGATCCCGGCTGGGTATGCCAGTTGCAAAAAAAAAAAAGCTCAAGGAGGTATTACTGGGGGATCAATGTTACCCACTCTAGTTAATGAGCTGATAGCGCTGCCATGGGAACCCTTCCCTGGGCCCCACGGGAAATTGCGCTGGGCCTCAGTTGCTTCTTCCGTGACATGAGGCCCTGGCACAGTGGCCCTCCCGCCCTGCAGGTGGTGGTGTCCAGGGGGGAGAGACACTGCCTCCCGTGCTGTGGGCAGCGACGGTGGGGCCATCCGAATGTGCGTTTTTCTCAGATTCTTGGCATCAGCTGTCACTCCGTGGGAGAGGCTAGAACACGGCTTGCTGTGGGATGATTATAGTCGTTGTAGGTTCCATCGATTCAGAGTCTCTGGGTGGGGGCGTGTCTCCTGCCCCGTCCTTCCTACGTGTGGGGCCCACCTGGGCTCATTTCGTGCCAGAGAGCCCTTGAGTGGGGTAGGGGTGGGGGGTTGGTATTGTCATTTGTAGGTGACAGTCCCGGGTCAGACAGGTGAGTCGAGGATGTGGCTCACTTGAGGGCTTGTGCCCTGGGCTGCTCTGCCAGCCAGCTTTGCTCTGACCTCAGTGACAGAACAGGCCTCGTGAGTGCACAGCGTGGGGCGACAGCCCGTGGCTTGTCCATCTATCCCCTCTTCCTGGTCCTCCCAGAGCACTGGGATCACAGAAGCCACCAGCGACATTGCTCTGCATCCAGCCCTTGGTGATGACCGGCAGATTGTGGTGGGGGTGGCCCTTCTGTTTTCAACCCGAGGGCGTCCTTGTGTGACCGGCCACCCTGCCCTCTGTACGTCTCTCTCCCTCCGGAAGCCTCTGGGTGCGGGCGGCTGGGACCAGCGTTGCTTTGCTGATTGTTAGCTCCTAAGCTTGATGGTTCAGATGAAAACAAAAGGGCGTGACCCTCGGCGGTGGCAGGGGCCCACAGGTGTGTGTGGCTGCTTCCAGGGCGCTTCCACACCCTTAGCTATGGTGACGAGGCCCGCTGGCCAGACTTCTTGGCCAAAGGACATCGGAAGGGCGTCTGGGACAATGGCGGGGCTTGTGGCTTGCTGACCACAGCTGTGTGAATGCCAAGAGGCAGGGCTGGAGTGTGGGTGAGAGCTCCGGTCCCTGGGTCACCCCGCCTGGCTCCTGATGGCTGCGTTCTGCGCCGTGCGCCTGTGCGAGCTGCTTCTAGTCTCAGTGGCCCGTCACCTGTGGAACGGTGACATGGTAATGCTTCACCATGTGGGGCAGGTGGGGCGCCCGCAGGGACTCTGGGTCGTGGAAGGCGGCCCCCTTAGTGCTGGCAGCGGTTGATGGTGGCCGTGATGGCCCTGGCAGAAGTGGCTTCTCTGGGGCCCCCGCCCCTGGCAGGCCGGGAGGAGCCCCACTGGCCCGCTGACCCCACCGGCCACGTTTCTCCACGAGGCGGGCCCCGCGCCTGCCCAGAGCCCCTTCTGCACCGGAGACACACGGAGATCGTGTTAAGGCCTCGGCGTCCATTGTTCAATCAATCAGGCTGATCTGCCTGGCCCTCGATAAGGGCACGGATCAGGTTTCAGGGAGATTTTCCCGGATTACTTCTAGTAGCCGCTCAGTCTAGACAGGCCTCTCAGTTACAGGGCCGCAGACAAAGGCGAGGGCTGGGAGAGTCCGGCCACCAGGCGGGCGCAGAGCCCTGTCCTCGGGCCTCTGTCCGCTCCGGCCCCTCCTCTCCTCCTGGGGGGCCGGGCCAGGGAGGACATCGGCTCACCGGCCGGGGGCCCCGGCCTGTCCGAGCGTGGGGCCTGAGCGCGTCCGTGGACGCAGGTGGGACAGCCCCACGGCGAGAGCGGCTGGTGACCGCGGAGCCCTCGCGCTGTGCAGGCGCCGTGAACGCTCGGCCCGCGCTTTCTCCTGCTCGCTTCCTGTAGGAGCTCGTGCAGCAGCCGCTCTCGTTGGGCCCATTTTAATGACGGGGACAGCTGGGCACAGGAAGGTGAAGCCCCACAGCCAGAAAGGGGCGGAGCTGGGACATGAATGGGGGCCTGTCGTCGGCTCACCCGGGGACCTGGGGGCAGGGCTTGGCTGGCGAGAGAAGGGCTGGGACCTGGTGCTCAAGGGACCTGCAGGGAGGTCCGCCTACATGCTTCCCTCCCGCTCACTGCCGGGTTCCAGGCCTGGCGTCTCTACTCCCTTGCTCCGAGTCTTGGGCAGTGGCTTTGGGACGTCATTGTATCCATCTGTAAAATGGGCATGATACCTGCCCTGCCAGAGAGGGGCGCTGAGTTACCGAGAGAGGGTTTCACAGATTAGTACGTGCTGTGCTAATGCTGGTCCCCCAGCACGCTGCCTGCCAGAGGTGACCATAAATAAGTGGATAAATGAATGAGTGAGATGAGTGAGTAAATCTCAGTGACACTCCCTTTAAGATCGAATTGGTGACTTGACTGCCTCCCTTCTCCACCTCCCTCACTCTCCTGACCCTGAGCAATGTGCAGAGCAGCCTGAGGCCACAGGGTCAGGCAGCTGAAAGAATAGCCTGTTCCCCAGTTGTTTTGGAAGATGTGGGGATGACATGGCCTGCCTTCACTGGGGACATTGCGGGTATGACCCCTCCCACTGAGATATTGCTCTGCCCAGGTGGGTGCACTGTCCTCCGTGGGCTTTGGAACAGAGCTTGGAGAGGGGCTTTGAGGAGCTGACCTTTGGGGCTGGAATGTAAATTTTGGTCGCATACGTGTGTACGTGGGGCAGGGGGAAATGCGGAGATGGATGGATAAACAGCCCTTTGTTTTCTGACTCATCTACCTTGATTTTGAAACACTCCACGTTGTTTCCTGGTTCTCTTCATCTGTACGCATGCCCCTCTAACAAAGTCAGATTTGGATCAAGAACACAAAGCATCGCTCATTTAATGAGTTAGCTTTGTCCAGTGCAGAGCCACGAAGCCAAATCAAAACCGAGTAGAAAACAGTAATAACAGCTGCAAAACTTAGAAAGTCCTTGAGTTCCCTGGTGGCTCGGGGGGTTAAGGGTCTGGCATTGTCAGTGCTGTGATTCAGGTTGGTACTGTGGTGCAAGGTCACTCGCTGGCCCTGGAATTTCTGCACACCATGGGCATGGCCAAGAAATACTCCAAACTTACAAGTTCATTGAGACCTTCAGGCATTGCTCTCTATACCCACGGCATCTGCCTCTTAGTGTTCTTTGGTTTAAGAACCTCCAATCAGAACCTGACCTTGTACATGAAGCTTGGAAGGCCGAGGCTGCACAGAGATGGCCTGAGGTTGGCTGACTTGTACACCCCTTCCCCGGAATGGTACAGTTATCCAGCCTGCACGCTGTGTTCTTCAGATCAGGGTGTAGAGTGACCAAATGAGCACAGTGAGGTGGGGGGAGGAGGTCTCGATGGCAAGGAACGCTCGGGAGACGTGTGTGCAGGGCACGGAGGCCTCATAGAGTTTAGAGTCTCAGTGGCCTTGGTCCCCCATCTGCCAGCAGTGTGAGTGAGACACGTCAGCCAACCGCTCTGAACCTCTTTCTTCTCATCTGTGAGATGGGGAGAATGACAGGACTTGTGTCCTGAAGCCACTGTGAAGACAGGTCTGTGATGGTGGGCGTGAGGGCTGTGTGGGCAGGGCTTGCCCTGCGGAGGACGAGCGTGGAGAGCTGTCGGCAGGGCTGCGAGTCCACGGGCAAGGCCTTCGCTGTGGGCTCTGGGGGTGTCTGGCTTGCCTGGTAATTGACCTTGGGGGCCTCGACTCATTGCCATTTTCGCAAATGCATTAAAAATGCCACTGGGCTCAGAACAAATGCCAATTTCACTCCGTAATGGAGTCTTGATTCTCCCCCAAGCCATGCGTGGCTGCACCCAGCAAGATGCATGGAATTATAATGAAATCAGCATGTGCTCATAGCCGTTGACTGTGTTAATAGCATCTCCGGATCTGATGAGCCCTCCCCTTCTCCACGGTCTGTGAACATTGTCGGCCACCTCTTCTTCGCGGAGCCTTGAATGAATCGCTTGACAGCTCTGGGTCCCGGTTTCTATAATCGATCACCTGTCACAGATGACCCTTCCTGTTCGGTCTATCCACTGGGCTGTTTTGAAGACCACGTGAAAAGATATACTGAAAAGACGTTTAGAATCTTCTACAAACTCATAGAGTTCTTATTGATGAAAGGAAACGGTGGTGTATGGTAATCCCTGGCAACAGATGATGAGTACAATTCTGTTGTTAAATATTAGGTTTCTGAGTTCCATGAGTGATTTGGAAAACATGCCAACCGAGACAAGTGTTTACATTCTAGGAACCTACACTTGGTGGATCTTACATTTAACGGCACATCATTGTATCTTCCTAAATAGAGCTGAGAAGATGCAATTTCCCCTTGGCATTGACCCAGCCGTCAGGAACATTATCAGCAATGACAGCTGTTAGAGGCCAAGTCCTGAATATGCTCTTCCCATGTATTATCTTATTTAATCGTCATCACAAACCTAGGAGGCGGATCTCATTATTTATTCCATTTTATTGTGAGAACACTGAGGCTCAGAGGAGTAGGATAACATGTGCCAAACCGTACAGCTAATAAGAGGGACGGGGGTTTCCGACCCTGAGATCTCTCGTCTAGTTTTGCCAATAAGTGCGTTGAAAATATTTTACCTTTTTTCTCTCCCTCCCTCCCTCTTTTCCACCTCCTGCCTTCTTCAATATCCCCGTCAAAAAGCCACTGAGTATTGTTTGCTGGAGTGAGAGGCTTGGCAGATCCACCCTGCTAATAAAACTGGACGAAATTGTCAGAAGCATCTATTTCGGGGCTCTAGAAACTGACCAAGATTATACATTTCTGGTAAGAATGTAAAATGGTACAGCGGCTTTGAAAAACAGCCTGGCGGTTTCTTGAAAAGTTAAACATAAACTTCTTATGCCTCCCAATTAGGTTTCTGCCTGTATTGGTTATCTGTCACTGCTGTAACAAATGACCACAGACTTGGGGCCTGAAAAGAACACAAACATATTATCTTACCATTTTGAGGTTAGAGGTCCAACGGGTGTCACTGGGCTACAGTCAGGGTGTCGAGGGGGCTGCATTCCTTGTGGGACGCTCTGGACAGAGGCTTTCCACCTTCCAGAGGCTGCCCCAGTTTCTTGGTTCATGGCCTCTCCCTCCATCTTCAAGGCCAGCAGCAGTGGGGTGAGGCCTCGTCTCACCCCCATCGCGCCTCTCTGACCTTCTGCTCTGCCTCTTCTGCTTTGCAGAGCCCTTGTGAGTAAACTGGGCCTCCCCAGATAAGCCAGCATCCTCTTGCTTTCTTAACACCAGCTGATTAGCAACTGTAATTGCGTCTCCAACCTGAATTCCCGCTTGTTGTGGAATATAACATAGTCACAGAGTCTAGGGATGAGGATGTGATGTAACCTAATCTAGGATAATCTTGCTTTCTTAAAGTCATCTGACTAGTAAGTTGGACTTCTTTGAGAGCCATTCTTCTGCCTACCACGCTGCCCAAAATAAATGAAAATATGGATCCCTACAAAGATTTGTGTGTGACTGTTTATAGCAGCACTATGCGTAACAGCCCCAAACGGGTAACAATCTAAACGTCCACTGATTACAGATAGAGTATGATGCATCCATAAAATGGAGTATGACGAGGTAATAAAAAGCTACTGATACGCGTTACCTCGTTATATAAAAACATTATGCTCAGTGACATAAGTGAGATGCAGAAGATAATAGAACTCCCTAAGAAATTTCCAGAAGAGGCACATCTGCAGAGACAGAAAGCAGATCCATGGTTGCCTGGACACGGGCAATGGGGTCTGGCTGCAGATGAACCGGGAAGTTCGTTTGATAAAAGTGTTCGAACACTCAATTGGGGTCAGGGTTGCACCATTCTATAAATTTATGTTTTTAAAAAATGACTTACTTGTATTCTTAAATTGGGTTAATTTTATGGCGAGTAATTTATAATTCACTAAAGCTATTTGGGGGAAAAAGAAAAAAAGCATGCATGCAGGCCTAACAGAGAACGCGGGCTGGCAGGGGTTAAAAGCCATGTGAGGCAGGTGGCTGAGTACGGTGGCAGCCCAGCAGATTTGAGAATTTGACTGTACGCAGGGATACTGAGCAGCTAAGTAAGTATATTAGGGTAGTGGAGGCTGGTTTTCCCACAGTTAGAGGAGGGGTTACAGATAAGGAAAAAGCAAAGTGAGAATGAACCCAGCGCTGTTGGACTGGAATTGGAGATACTGGTGTACAAACTTGGTTTTAAACATAAACTTAGAAATTAGCATAAATGTAAATGTGACATACAGCTATATGTGGATAGCCATATCCACAAATAGTACTGAGCTCTTTCCACTGGGAGGGCATAGAAACGGCAACACCTGTGTAGCAAACAGCATACCTAGTTGCTCAGGTAATGGGTTCTAATAGCCTTTTCCACTGAGGAGGACCAAGCCTGGGGCAGGTAATCGAAGACTGATGTGGCTATGACAAAAGAACGTAGGGAGTTCCCTGGTGGCTCAGCAGGTTAAGGATCCAGTGTTGTCACTGCTGTGGCTCAGCTTGCTGCTGTGGTGCAGGTTCATTCCCTGGCTGTGGGACCTTTGGGCATCGAAATACATAATGATAGTGGAGTTCCCACTGTGGCTCAGCAGGTCAAGGGCCTGGCGTTGTCTTTGTGAGGATGCGGGTTCAATCCCTGGCCTCGTGCAGTAGGGTAAGGATCCCATGGTGTCACAAGCATAGTTCACAGATGCGACTCGGATCCGGTTATGCCATGGCTGTGGTGCAGGCCTACAGCTGCAGCTCTGATTCAACTCCTAGCCGCGACTTGCATGTGCCACAGGTGCAGCTATAAAAAAGAAATATAGATATATAATGAAAATAATGGGTTAAAATCCATTAAACAGGAGTTCCTGCTGTGGCACAATGGGAACGGGGGCGTCTCTGCAGTGCTGGGACACAAGTTCAATCCCTGGCCTGGCACAGTGGGTTAAGGATATGGCCTTGCTGCAGTTGTGGCATAGGTTGCAATTGTGGCTCGGATCTGATCCCTGTGCTGGGAACTCCATATGCCGCACGGCAGCCAATAAAGAAAATGTTTTAAAAAATTAAAAATAAAATCCATTAAACAGCTATACATGAGTCCAAACCTGTTTAAATTAATGCGGAAGAAGAAAAATCTCCTTATCATAGTAGAATGCCAACTGGTCAATGTAGAAGGAGGGATGTAGGGGAAAAAAAAGGAAATCTCCATTCAGGAGTTGCGGTCGTGGCTTAGTGGTTAACGAACCTGACTAGTATCCATGAGGACCCGGGTTTGAACCCTGGCCTTGCTCAGTGGGTTAAGGATCTGGTTGCTGTGAGCTGTGGTGTAGGTTGCAGACGCGGCTCAGATTTGCCATTGCTGTGGCTGTGGTGAAGGCCGGTAGCTACAGCTCCAGTTCAGCCCCTGGCCTGGGAACCTCCTTATGCTGCGGGAGAGGCCCTAAAAAGACAAAAGACAAAAAAACAAACCCTCCATTCATCAGTCATTATAATGATCATCAATCCAGGTAAAACTCATTCATTAAAATCATTTGCTATTAAAAATCTCAAAAATAGATTTGCCTGCAATGATGTGCCAGGCCTTACTCTGTGCTACTCAAATCTATGACACATCTCTCTTGGCCCTGGGTGGTCACGGGCTACTTTTTTGAAGTTTCTTTTCATCTGCTTTAGGGTGCCGCATTCTTTCTCTGTGTGCCTTTGCTGTCACTGCTAGCTGTCACTTTTTGCTGTGGCCCATGTTCCGTCTGCAGGTGTCCTGTCTGATCTTCTCGTTGGTGACTCCTACCTGTAATTTCCAGTCCGACAGGGCTCAGGACACCATAGGAACCAGCTTGTCAGGGGGCAGCATCACTGGCTTGTGACATGAGGGCCCTGCTCATGAGGAAAGGGTACAGGCTTTTGTGCACAGAAGTTGTAATGACATTTTTTTGCCTCTCGGAGACGCAGTGGTCTATTTCCTGGCTCCTAAAATACTTTGAAGAGCTAAAATGCCCTGAGGGCTAGAGGTAATTGTGACTGCCTTTGGTCTGGGAGAACTCTGGTTTCTTTTCCCAAAGCAGGGCCACCTGGCAGGTCGTGTGAGCCCGAGCACCCTCTGGTCGACCCTGGAGCCCAGAGGTTGCCCAGTGTTGATAGACTGGCCAGAGCTACCTGCAGAGCGAGTGGTCCATAGGCGGACACTGGCGAGGTGCCTTCAGGAGTGCCGTCCAGGGCAGTGTCAGTCAGATGATTCTTTTTATGAAAATGAGCAAGGATTTTGGTGGTTAATAAGCTGAGTAATTGCATCGGTCACCCGATTAGACCCAGACCCTTTTGTTCAGAAACCAATGCTGTGTCTTCACCTGCCAGTCCACACGTGGCACAAGCTCGTCACTTTCATATGCGGTGCGCCGCCGTGGACCCTGCATCTGTGCCTGTCCTTCCCTCTCAGGGCCTGGGAGGAAGGTATTTGTGCAGGCAGAGCCCCCAAACAGCTGTCATCTGTGGAGATGGCATTGGCAGTGACACCTCTGGGACCGGGAACGTGGGCAAGACAGATGGCCCCAGGCTCTGGGAAGCTGTCCCAAGACATTTGGTCTACCATCCGCAAATAGACAGTCATCACCCTGACGCTGGAAATTTGGTTTCTGGACTCATTTTTATGTGCTATTTATGTTGGCCGCTCTCCTCAGAGTAACCTCGGCCAGCCGGGGAATGAGGGAAATGAGGCTGTGTCCACGGTGAGTGGATAATTCCAGAAGGAGGGGTTGGATGTTCAGGGACCTTTCTGATAGTATCTGACATGCCTCTGCCTGGCAGAGATTGGTTTTGGTTTGGGCTGAGTTCTGGTTTAGGCATGGTAGCAGGAGTACGCCATGCCAGCAGAGGCCCCAGAAGCCATTTGGCACCAGGAGCAAGGCAGTTTTTTCCAAGGCTCAGCCATCATGGGCCAAGTATGGTCTGCCTAGATGGCCCAGGCCTCAGAGCCCTCGGGGGCCCTCCTTTCTTCTCCTGGGCACATGGATTTGAGAAGCACCTGCTCTCTGGGTGGAAAACACGGGCTCTGGCCTCTCGTGTCTGCCAAGAGAGTGAGGCAACACATGCAGACCTTTTCCCCCTTCCTTTTGGAGTCCAGTGTCCTCATCTGTCATTGAGGGGCCCAGATTTGAGGCCCTCGAAACTTCCTTCCAAATAACATGATACCTGGCACCTCTCCTCAGTAAGGGTGCAATTGCCTGTCCCCTTATGTGGACCCTTTGGCGTGGAGCTCATGCAAGGTGGGAGACAGACTGCACCCTTGCTGGCAACTTTCAAGATCTTCTCTTTGTTGGGGGGTTTACATGGTGTCACTGTAAAATGTCCAAGTGTGAGTTTCTTTGGAATGCATTGGGTTTCCCAAATCTAAGGGTTCACACCTTTTACCAGTTCTGGCAAAGCATCTGGCATTTTCTACTTCCCCTTTTCCATTCTCTTATCTTTAAGAAATCTGATGAGATACAATCAATAATCTCTCTCCGTCTGTCTTCCATGAAACTTCTCAGGGAAGTATTTATAACAGAAACGTTAACTTTGGGCTCACACATTGGTAGGTTGCCTCTGGTGCCTCCACTGCATGCTGAGGGTCGGGTTTGGGTCTGATCCACGTGCTGTCATCCTAGGAGCCAGGGGAAAGGGACGGCAGTTACCTGGGGCATGTGAGAGGCCATGTCAAAGCCCAGAAGCGTGTTTAACCTCAACATGTGTCATGACCACTCACATTCCATTGGCCAGAGAAAGCCACGTGACTAAGCCCCAAACAGTGAGTAAGAAATCTGCTTCACTCCTCCAGGGGCTGAGGACAGGAGGTTATTTCCTGAGCACTGTGCACTGAGTCACCAATATTTACTTTAAGCCTCAAGCAGAATGCCCTTCCTCCCTCCCCAGGGGAGTCCAAAGTTTTATCCCATGATGGAGCCAGGCTCAGCATCTTGTAGTCCACATCCGCTTTCTCGGTTCAGAAGTCTGTGAACCAAAGGCACAAGTATTTGCCCCCTCCTCCCCACCCCCCACATGAAAAAAGGCACAATATGCAATTGAAGAACGGGGACAAAATAATCACAGTTATTCCCACTGAATAGGAGGCACAAAGCACGCCTCCCTGGAAAATACTGAGAGATCCTCTTCTTGGGAGGGCAGGCAGTATTCCTCGATTATTCCTGGATTCTTGGAGCAGCACCCACATCTGTTATTTCACGTGGCTCCTGGTTTCACCCTCCGGGAGTTTCTCTCTTTTACATTATCCTCCTTGCCCACCTGCAAAGAAAATGTTAGAAAATAGGACTTTCAATGGCTGAGAAGCTGTCTCAGCCTGCTCCCTAGATTTGGAAATTTGGGGAGCCCAGGGCTTTTTTATGGCAGTACTTTTAGCAATTTAGCATGCTCACAGTCATGTTTTAAAATATATTTGACGTGTGTGTGTGTGTGTATTTGTCTTTTTATTTTTATTTTTTTTAATTTTTTGTCTTTTGTCCTTTTATAGCTGCACCCGCGGCATATGGAGGTTCCCAGGCTAGGGGTCCGATCAGAGCTGTAGCCGCCGGCCTTCGCCACAGCCACAGCAACGCGGGATCCGAGCCACGTCTGCAACCTGCACCACAGCTCACGGCAACGCCAGATCCTTAACCCACTGAACGAGGCCAGGGATCGAACCCTCCACCGCATGCTTCCTAGTCGGATTCGTTTCCTCTGCGCCATGACCGGAACTCCTGTATTTGTCTTTTTCAGGCCACACCCACAACATATGAAAGTTCCCAGGCTAGGGGTTGAATCAGAGCTAGGCTGCCGGCCCACACCGCAGTCCAGCAACATGGGATCCAAGCCGTGTCTGTGACCTACGCCACAGCTCACGGCCACGTTGGATCCTTAACCCACGGAGTGAAGTCAGGGATTGAACCCACATCCTCACGGATACTAGTCGGTTTCATTACCACTGAGCCACGACGGGCACTCCAACTTTATTATATTTTTATGGCATAGCTCTAAAAATGCTTTTGAGCTCCACTTGCATATGCCGCAAGCCTGTCCCACAATTCTTTTCAGGCCTGCCCCCCTCCCCACCCCTCGCTCCCTTCCGTTCCCTCGGCCTCTGTCTCCGGCTCCCCTCCACTCTCACTTTATTTACAGGTATTCTGAGTTAATCAGGCCTCCCTGGGAGGGGAGCCTGATTTTGTCCTTAATCTCCCAGCTATGATCTTAATCCAGTCAGATTTTACCAAATGCTGTGTGAGGGCCACTCTGTGACGTGACCTCTGGTCTGAGACAGTGTCTTAGCGCCTGGGCCTTTGACTTGGTCTTTGACCTAAGTCTGCGTCTTCATGGCCGCATCCTCAGTCTGATGAGAAAACAGTTCCATTTTGCAACTTTGCCAGTCCAGGGACTTCAGGGCCCCCTCCATGCTGCTTGCAAACTGGTCAGGTCTTCCCCAAGCTCTCCTTTTTTTTTTTTTTCCTTGCAGTGTCCTGTGAAATGCAGCGAGTAACTCCAGCTCACCACGGGGTCTCATCTTTTCTGACTCTTCTTCCCCTGAAGCTATAAGTACATTAGGTGCATTTTCAGCTTTTCAGGTCTTGTGGGCAGCAGTTTTACCAGCACATAACCCAAGTGCTATTTCTCTAGCCCCGTTTAGGCTTCTTTACCACCTGCTGCCCAGTCCCAAAGTCAATGCCACATACATATTTTAGGCTGTGACAGCAGCCCACTTCACAGTACCAACTTCCGTATTTGCTCTAGCAGCAATAATACTTCTTAATAACTCCAGGACTTAAAACAAAAAATACTTTTTACTTAGGGATCTGCCCGGCTTCTGTTCTGCTCCAGGCTGTGGGTCAGGTTCAAGTCTACTCCACACTTTGGATATTCTGGACTCCAGGCGGAAGGGCCAGCTGCTCTGTAAGCCACGCTCTTCTCATAGCACGTCACAGAGTGTGAACACTAGCTTATTTTTATTCACTGTTTCTTCTCTCCCCCCGGCCCCAATCCCATTCTGTCTTTGTGCCAATTCCCAAGCTGTTTCGTTAGATCCTTTTCAGTTAGTTCATTCTCGCATCAGCTGTATTTAACTGTTCACTGGGCTTCTCATTTCACGTTTCATTTCTGAAAGTTCTAGTTGCTTCATTTTCAGGTATGCCTGGACAGTTTTGAAATGTTCTGTTTCCATTATATTTAAGCTTACAGGTCTTAGTTTGTATTTCATATCTGCAAATTTAATGTCTGGTCCTTGGGGCCCAATTTGGCTGCCGTGGTTCCTGCTGACACTCACTGCTGGTGGCCTTTTTCCTCGGGTTTTAGGTAATTTTTCATGATGAGTTCAGCTAACAGATTATAACCTGCGCGATTTCTGGGGGTGGGGGGCAGGAGTGCGCGTGCGTCCTTCCGGAGAGATTTTGTGAATGCTTCTGATGGTGCCCAAGGATGCCACCTCTCTGAAGTCACTTTAAATGAATGTGTCTTGCCGGCGTTTCCCAGACTGAGAAGGTGTTATAAAGTCATACCCAAACCCGAGTGAAGCGGCCTTGGGCTGGGATCTCCCGTGGGTACCTCTGGAGTGTTTCTCACTCAGAGGCCAGGCAGGAGATGGCCAGTTTCCCAGGGACCAGACTGCAGAAAGTGGATCTCTTCCTGAGTGCTGGATCCAGGCAGAGGTCTCGATTCAGGCTCCCCCTTTTGTGGGCTTGATCTGTTTCTGGGATCGACAAATGGCCCCGGGGTAGCCGCGGCTTCAGCGTTCCCATGGCTTTGGCCTACCTTTAGCACCGCCGATTCCTTGCCTGTGTTCCCTCCGTCTTTCCCGCTTGGTTTCCTTTACTTAACCTTCACATTGAAGTACACGTTTATTGGATCTTACGCAGCCTTGCTGGGTGTCGCTGGTGGGAGGGTAGCGGGGCGTGCTGCTGGGAACAGAAGGGCTGCCTTCCGTGGACACTTACTCCTCCCTGGGCTCAAGGCCTTGATTCTCAAGAGACTTCAGGGGACGCAGCCCCAGACTCAGCCCAGGGACCATCCGGAGGAAGGAAAAGACCCAATTTTGCTTGATGATGTTCTTGTCGGGGAACAAGGTGAGCAGACCCAAGGAGGGAGAAGAGGAATAATGGCCCTGCATTTATTGAGCACCTACTGTGTGCAAGATTCCGTGTTGGTGTCTCGCCCATTTACTCATATCATCTTACTTGATCCTTACAAGAACCCGTGGAAAGGCTCAGAAATGGCAGGTGGTGTACCCAGGGTCACACATGCAGTAGGCGGCCAGCCTGAGAAGCCAGGTCCACCCCCTTTTTGCAGTCCTGTGCTTCTTCAAAAAATGAGCACAGGAGTTCCTGCTGTGGCTCAGCAAGTTACGAACCTGACTAGTGTCCATGAGGATGTGGATTCCATCCCTGGCCTTGCTCTGTGGGTTAAGGATGTGGCGTTGCTGTGAGCTGTGGTGTAGGTTGAAGACACGGCTCAGATCTGGCATTGTTGTGGCTGTGGTGTAGGCCGACAGCTGCAGCTCCGATTCGACCCCTAGCCTGGGAACCTCCATATGCTGCAGGTGCGGCCCTAAAAAGCAAAAAAAGGAAAAAAAAGAAAAATGAGCACAGGTGGGCCTGGCCCACGGGGGAAGCCACGTGGCTGTTCGCGCTCCCTCTGTGTGGCCAGGTCTGAGTGTGAATGTGCGAGCTGTGGGTGGGCACCAACAAGTGGGCTTTGAGGGCCTTTTCCCCTCTTCCCTTTTCGTGACAGTTGTAGAGATCCAAAAGGAGCCAGTGAGTAAGGCTTCTTCACGGGGCGAGGGGTGCTGTGATGTCTGTGAGGGCGGAGGGCTGCCCGCGTGCTGTTTCTTTAAAGTCGGCATCTGGAGCCAGCGGTGACTCGGGCATGGATGCTTCGGATGGAGAGACAGGTGTGCACGCGGCAGGGCTTGCCCACGTCGTGGTCCCCTGCAGAAGTCCTAGTTGTCCTGTTGTTGCCTCGCTGCCAAGACAACCACCATCCCGGCCTCATCACGACTAGGCTCTTTAGGGGTTTTAATATTTTTTCAATCAGGTCTCATCCCTGAGAACTGCAGCAGCTTTAACACACAGGTCTGGACCCCGGTCTCCCCGCGCGTGCCAGCAGTGTCTGCTCACGCCTTTGCCACTGAGAAAGTCACATTTCATCTCAGATTCTCCCCGGCATGGCCCCCAGCCTCCATGCAGCCTGCCGGTGCAGGCTGGAGGTCCCTGTCGCTGAGCGGTAAGGTGCCAGCAGATGCCAGTGGCAAAGCAGAAGGCACCTGCTCCTCGGAGCACAGGGCCCTGTGCCACATTCACCGTGGCTTTTCCAGGCTGGCAGGGCCAGGGGACTCTGCTAGGGCAGGGGGGTGGCTTGGGGTGCTCAGCTTTTGCACCCAGGGTCCTGAGCTGGCTTTAGGTTCCCAGAGGCTTCCTGGGCAGGAAGTGGGGGCCTGTGGGTGGAGTTCTGTGTTGGGCTTGGGGACACCAAGAGAGTTTGGGGAGCAGGATGGTTCCAAAAGTAGACACTGGAGTTGGGCAGACCTGGGTTCAAGTCCTGGCTCTGTCACTTGCCTTGACCTTGGGTCAGTTCCCTAACTTCTCAAAACCTCAGTTGCCCCACCCATGAGGAGGAGAGGGTTGGTAGCGCCCCTCTCTGTGCTGCTGCTGGAGGGCCCCCTGCACAGTGCCTGACGCCTGCTAAGCGGTCTCTCAGTGCTGCCTGCTATTGGAGTCATCGTTGTTGATATTGAGGGACTCTGGGGTCCCTGGTATTGGCTTTTTCTGGCTCCTGTCTGAGTGATAAGAGGAAAGCCTGGACCACTGAGCCCAGTAATTCAGGGTGTCGACATAGAACGAGTCGCCAGTAGCATTGAGGTGATGGCCCCCAGCTCTGGGAGAGGGTGTCTGAAAGGCTGGGTCAGGTGAGCAGGTGGATAAAGGGGGGGAGGGCCTCCCCACAACTTCCTCAGGGAGCCTGGCAAGTGGGGCCCCTGCTCCCCACTCAGATGGGGCTGGTCTACCCTGCCCGCCTCCCTGAGTCCTGCCAGGAGGCCGGGACACCCCGGCCTCTCATAGATGAGGGTTGCCGCGAAGCCTGGGTGACTGAAGATGGGAACCTGGAGAGAAAGCAGGCCCTCTCGGACCCCAAGGAGAAGTAGGAGGAAGCCACTGAGGCCGATGTTTAGGAAAGGGGAGCTGCTTATCCACCGGGCTGCCCCATGCCCGTGACTGTGATCATGTCAGGATCATGTCAGGACCTGCGGGCTCAGCCAGCTGCAGAAGCAGGCACTGAAGCTGCATTCACGGGCTCCAGAGCCCCATTCTTAAGCTATTGGCTGAGTGTGTCCCATGCAAACTGCTGCATGGGGCTGATACAGGCACTGCTCAGAGCCTGCTCCCCAGGCTTCCTGTGGCTCTGCCTCACCCCTCTTTCACCCCCTGCCAGGAGTTGGCAGGATTGAGAACTGATCACAAACCAAGGGCCTGGAGCCCACACTTGTAGTTTTATTAGGTGGTGCTGTGAGAGATTTGAAGGGGGCATGGCAGGCTGGTGGGGGAAGGTTTGGGTTCAATCGTGAATGGTCTGGATCCTAATCCCCACAAGGGCTAAGGGCATGCCTACCCCGAAGCCAGCCCAGCACAGGAGGGGAGCCGTGTGCCCCCTGGGCCAGCGGATGCCCTCGAAGTCACACTCCCTGGTGACACTAGGAGAAAGAGTGGTTTGTAGGGCAAACTGTGTGTCGCCTCCTGGGCTTCCTTCCCTTGGTGACACATGGAATCTGCTCACCCTTTCCCGATGGTGAGTCCATCTTTCGCTGTTGCTGGAGGTGTGAAGACGACTTTTGCCCCAAGAGTCTACGAGGACACTGCCGTAGACAGAGTAACGCCCCCCGCAAAGGTGTCCAATCCCGATCTGCCGTACACGGCCCAAGAGACTATGCAGACTTTGCAGATAGGATTAAGAATTTTGAGATGGGAAGGTCATCCTGGATTATACGGCTGGGTCCTGTGTCATCGTTAGGGCCCTTGTGAGTGAGAGAGGAAGGCGGGAGTGTCAGAGTCAGAAAAGAAGACGCGATGCCAGAATCCAAGGTCAGAGAGAGGCAGAGAGAAGTCAGAAGGTGAGGACGGAAGGAGAGGGCAGGCAGCCTCTTGAGGCTGGAAAGGCAAGGAAACTGACTCTTCCCTCAAGCCTCCCGAATGAACACAGCCCGGTGACACCTTGACTTTGAGTAGACTGGACTTCGGCCTCCGGAGCCACGGATAACTCAGGTTGTTTCAGGCTCCCCGATCTGAGGTCACTGGTTGACAGCAGCAACGAGAAACTAACACAGGCGCTGCGACCTGAAGTGAGGCTGGATGAGGTCACCGGCCCGGGGCCCTCCTTCCACCTCGTCCCCCACCGTCCCACCCGAAGCCGCCCCCGGACACTGTTCTTCCCAGCTCTTCTGTAGCGGTTTTCTCTTCTTCCCTTTGCTATCGCACTGCTGCTGCTGTGTCTTCTCGGTCCCCCACCATTCAATCAGCTTTCATTTCCTCCAGTCACATCCAAGAGCAGAGTAGGAGCAAACAGATGGGCTCTTGGGCCACCGAAGAGTAATTGTGCCTCCTGACATGAAACGGAGCCCTGCAGAGTCACAGCCCTAAACTTGGTGACCATGGTTTCTCTCCACTGGGCTGCGTTTCTTCAAACGCTTCTGGCTTTAAATCACTGTTGCGGAGAGCAGAGCTCCGGGAAGGCGGAGCGCCACCCAAAAGATGGGTTCTTTGTGCTTTCAGGGGACGCGGGAGCATTCACTCCACTTTCTCGCCTGTATAGAAAGCCAGTCAGGGCAGTGGAATCTGTGACCTTTTTTCAGAAATACCTTTGCCTTTGCTGTACTCAGAGCGAATGCTAAGCCAGCATCTTCACATGCGATTGGCAGCTGGCTGTGTTAGAGGAAGTGCCGCTGTGGTGCTGGACGGGTGGGCTGGGGCTGGGGGCATCAGCTCTGGTGGTTTGCATGTTTCATGGGGCTCTTCCATGAACAGGGCTGGCCTTGGCTCCCGGTGGGCCTCCTCCCAGAACCTGATGGATCCACGCATTCCGGGACCTTTTAGCGACTTGGAAAAACAAACCAGCTCTTGGGAGTTCCCTTCGTGGCTCTGCAGTAATGACACTGACTAGTTTCCGTGAGGATGTGGGTTCGATCCCTGACTTCACTCCGTGGGTTAAGGATCCAGCGTGGCCGTGAGCTGTGGTGTAGGTCGCAGATATGGCTTGGATCCAATGTTGCTGGACTGGGTGTAGGCCGGCAGCTTAGCTCTGATTCAACCCCTAGCCTGGGAACTTCCATATGTTGTGGGTGCGGCCTGAAAAAGACAAATACAGGAGTTCCCGTCGTGGCGCGGCAGAAACATATCCGACTAGGAGCCATGAGGTTGCGGGTTCGATCCCCATCCTCACTCAGGGGGTTAAAGATCCAGCGTTGCCATGAGCTGTGGTGTAGGTCGCAGATGTGGCTTGGATCTGATGTTGCTGTGGCTGTAGCTCCGATTATACCACTAGCCTGGGAACCTCCATATGTTGTGGGCGTGGCCCTAAAAAGAAAAAAAAAAGCAAAACAAAGCAGGTCTTGAGTGGTGGCTCTGCACTGGGGCCTCTGTTTCCCCACCAGCTACTCAGATGTTCCCGCAGGACCCATCCACTTGCTTCTAGCTTGTAGCGGCGGCCGGTACCAGGCTTAAACATCACCACAGGCCTGTGCTTGACATGACTTTACACTGAAGAAATCTTGCTCCATTCAGAAACAAGGAGGACATATCTCATGAATAATTGCAAAAAATTCTCTCCTAGGAAGTTAGAATTCCGCCAAGGTGGTTAGCAGACAGTTCTCAGAATTAGCAAAGAGATGGCAATTTTCTGGGTAATTCCAGACTCGGATGTGGCAGGGAGATGCCAGCTCTCTGAGGGGGCTGCCAGGCAGCCTTGCCCGCTGCTCATGAGCCCTCCCTGCCCAGCTTGCCCTCAGCACACAGCCAGGCGACCCGTGTTGGCCTGGCCGCCATGGCCGGGATGTGGCAGGGCCTGGCCTCTGAGCAGCCACGGAGAGTTACCTGCCCGCGGAGTGAGGGTTTGATCTTGTGCAGCAGGGAGTAAACTGGACCCACACACTAGACCGAGTCCCCTGAGCGCTGAAGACATTAAAATACCACCGGCACCACCCCCTCCGTCACCAGCTCAACCCAAGAAACCAGACAAAACCATGGGGCTGAAATGAAATCGATCCTCTGTGGAGTTGCTGGTGACAAAATTCCAGGTACGGTTCTTGACACTAAGCGTTTCTCACTGATTGAGGGGCCTGCTTGGTTCCCAGGCCTGGGTTGTCTTGCATTCGAGTTCACGGTCGAGGCCTTTGGAGTCTGAAAGAACCGGGAGCCAGTTCTGTCTCTTTTTCCCATGTGCCCTTGGGTAAGGCTCGTGACCTTCTCGGTCCTTTGCTCTCCAGGGGCGGAAGCTCGTGTCCTCCTCACAGGCTTGTTGGGCTCTAAGCTCCTGTTTGCAGAGTGCTCGCTCTAGGCCAGACACGTGCACTGCAGCGCTTCACTTATTTACACCGACCTCGTGGTAGGTGTGTGTGTGTGTGTGTGTTTGGGGTGGGGATCCTGCTGTTGTGCTTTCAGAGATAGATAATAGATTCAGAGAAGCTCAGGGACTCACTAAGGTTACAGCCACTAAGTGGCACAGCTGGGACGCCACCCCAGAAACTGAGTCAAGCGCCTGCTTTCTTAACCACTGGGCTAATGCCCACCGAGGGCCCAGGAGGCCTTTGCGCACAGTAGGTGCTCGTGCAAATAAGTGAACAGAGAGGGAGCCACGCACGTGTCTGCAAACCTCACCTGAGGAGCGTGTCGGGTCTCAGGCACGGACCCTTGGTTGTCACGACCTTGGCGTGATGGGAGGCAGGCAGGCAGATGGCGTCCTTGGGGACCGTTCCAGGTGAGGCCGGGCAGGAGGAGGCCCTCTGGGGTGCCAGGCTGTCTCTTCCTCTTCCTCCTGAGCTGGCATCTCTGCGGTGTGAGCCCGGATCCTGGATCCTGGAGGCGGGCACAGGGGGTACTTAGATTTAAGGGGTGAGTTCAAAGCAGAAAGGAAGCTCTCTTAAAAACGAAGGGCGGCGTGAGTGTCGGGGCCAAAGGAGGGTGGTTGAGAATTCCTAGTAAAACTTTACGGCTTCCGCCGCCCCTCCTCCAAATCTTCCCGCGAAGACCGTGCGTCTGGGGGGCCGTCTCGGCTGAGTGAGGGCAGGAGCCACCCGTTAGCCCCGCCG
Source organism: Catagonus wagneri (assembly GCA_004024745.2). Classification (NCBI taxonomy): domain Eukaryota; kingdom Metazoa; phylum Chordata; class Mammalia; order Artiodactyla; family Tayassuidae; genus Catagonus; species Catagonus wagneri. Next base: position 51,645,222 of record PVHT020004020.1, read on the forward strand.
GGGAGGGCTTTCCAGCTTCATTAGTGCCGCCCACGGTCTGGTGGACAGCGGCCTGCTAACTGGGGGCCACGCTCCGGGCCCAGAGGTGAGGAGAAGCAGCCACAGATGCCCGCAGCCGCCGGGTGGCACCGATGCCGCCCTCCAGCCCTGCTGGACCGCCTCTGGGCAGAGGAAGCTCAGCTGTTGTCCCTTGGACGCGTATTGACTTAGTGGAGTGCAAACATGTTCCAAGTTCACTTTCTCCTTTATAGCAGTCTATAAAAAGGCTCTTAAACCGGGGCCCTAGGGCTTCAGCGAGACAAACGTAGGCCCGGGCCCCGGCGAGGCCACGGTCCATCTCTCCGCCTCCAGCGTGGGGGTGCGACCCCGTTGAGGATGTGGCTTCAGCTCGAAGCTGGGAAGCCCCGGGTTAGCCGACACCGCTGCGGTGGACGCATGCTGGTGGGGAGAGGGGTCCCGCTGCGGGGCAGCCTGAGGTCTGCAGGCCCTTTGAGCCCGGGACCCGGCGTTCATCTGTTCAATGAATGGCTGATGGATTGACAAATGAAAGAAGGTGCTGGGGCTCATCCACGAGCCCAGCCGTGGTCACGCTGTCCTGCTCTCTGGGCCTCAGAACACCTCCTGCTCACAGGCACACACACTGGGGTGTCCACCTGACACCGGGTGTCCCTCTTAGCCCTGCTAACCCAACCCTGCAGAGGTCACACATCTGGAAGCGGGTTGGCAGCGTAGCTGAGGCCTTCATTCACTGCCTGGCCCTGAGGGGGCCCAGTGAGCAGGTGCCTCTAGGAACTAGCCTGGTCGACGGTGCCAGGGCAGTGCCGATGCCCCTCCCGCAGCGGCCGGGGGCGGCCGTCACAGATACGTCTGCGCTCTCCTGAGAGGAGGAGGCGTTGAGAGCTAAGTGAAAGGCGGGAAGGGGACCGGCACCTTTCAGAAAGAGCGGACGTGCCTCCGCGTGCCGATCTGGTCGAAGCACAGGCTGTCAGACCAGGATCGGCGCCTGGGGGAGGCTGGCTCGGCGGTCGCTCCACCTTGCCTGAGTCCATTTTGTCGCGAGTCAAGTGGGGACGTGTCACCAGCTGCAGAGTATTTGGGGGAGGGGGTTAGGCGTGCAGCACAGTGCGTGGAACACAGAAGCGATCGGTATGTGGAGATTGCTGCTCCCATCATCGTGACTGTCACTCACTGTCACTGTCGTCATCGGGAGCACAGAAGCATTTGCTAGTGGAAGTGTCCTGGCCTTGGTTTTTGCTCCACGCGCTCCATTAAACGGTATGAGAGTTCGCGGCGCTGTCCCGAAGGCCCGCGGGCCGAGGTTCTGGCACCAGAGTGCCTGATACGGTGGCCGCTGAGCACCTACGACGGGCGGGACTAGTGAAAACGAGGAACTGAATTCTTAATTTTATTTGGTTTTTGATTAATTTGAATTTAAGTAGCCACATGTAGCCAATGGCTACCGTATTAGACAGTACAGTTCTAGAATGTTCCCTCCAAACTGGTCATTGTGCGGCTCTCCTCTCTCAGCTGTTAGAGCACCAGCTGGAGGAGGGCTGGCCCGTGACTCCAGCTCCGTCAGCCACCTTAGTAACCGTGAACGTTGCATTTGAATGGAGCATGGTATTGATACCACGCTCAACGGGTTCCCTTGAACTTGGCCCACCTGCCGATGGGCTGGCTACTCGCCAGCACTGACCACAGGCAGACAAGTGCATCACTGCTAACCTTTCTAGGAATCAGAGCAATAAGAAGCAGGAGTTCACGTTTATTGAGTACCTGGCCCTGACACTGCTGCCAACTCTGTTTCCGCAGATGGCGAGACCACGCCCGTAAGAGGTGGGCTGCCTTGCCAGCCCTTCGTCCCCTACCAGCTCCTCAGACCACAGAAGCAAAGGGCCAGCCAGGGTTTATAATAAGAGGACTCCAGGGTACAGCGGCTGCCAGGCGATGCTTTCCCCGCCAGGGCCAGGGGTTGCTGCCCATTTCACAGCCCTGAGGAGGGAGGCTCGAGGCGTCAGGGGACCTGCCCACGACCCACAGGGAGATGTTCCCGCCCTGGGAGGCAGCAAGCGCTCGGGGCTCTGTCTCTGAGCCCATTTCTCCCACCCTCCGAGTCCTCCCTGCTCTGTGGGCACCCGTGCGGTGTGGCCGGGCCCCGTCCGTGGGTCCCATCCGCCTGAACTGGAGGGTGAGCGGGGCTGGAGTCGGGTGGTCCCGCCTTGGCCGGGGGCAGGGTGTATGGGTGGGGGCTGACAGCTGACGGCCTTAATGGGCACATTGTCCCCTCGCTGCCGCTGCCTAGAGCGCCGCCCGGCCACTTCCTCGCTCGCCGCGCTGGATGAGCTCATGTCTGAGGCTGCGGGCGGTGCGGGGCGGCCGAGCTCGGCTGCAGGGAGGCCCGGGCCTCGGAGCCCAGCGGGCTGGGGCGGCGGAGTCGTGAAGCGGAACGTTGTAATGAGCGAGGCCGGCTGGATTTATGGGGCTGCGCACGTGCGCCTGGCCTTCCTGCGAGGGCCTCGCCTGGGAACAAAAACAACTCCTGGCCCAGGAACGGCGCGACTGGGTCTTAACACGAGCCCACTAATTACTGGTAAAGCCGCGGCCGGTCCCCAACCTGCAGAGGAGCAGAGCTCGGGGCTGGTTCCTGTGTCAGCCTACGCTTTGCTGGAGCCCCAGTCTCTACCCGGGAGGCCAAGCCCCTCCCTGGCTCTAGGGCATCCTGTAAAGCACGGGTCCCCTCCTCACTTTTCCTCATCTGTAAAATGGGATAATCAACCTTTTGAGGCTCTTGGGAGGCAGTGCACTGCAACGAATGGAGAAGAATTGACTCGAGAGTTACTCATTCCTGGTTTTAAATCCTGTTCTACCAGGTTCCTGCTGTGTGGCCTGGCCAAGTCACTTCCCTTCTCTGATCGAAGCTCCCTCACCTAAAGAGTGGGGATAATCTGGTTCATTTTCAGGGTCGTTCTGGAGATTGGATGAGAGAATGCACGCAGGCTCCTCACGTGTTGCTGGTACTCACCCCGCCGCCCACCCCGCTCTCCACGCGTGGTTGCTTCTCCGGCTGCGTTGTTGCTGTGGTTTTCCGCCTGAGCACGCAGGTGGCGGACGGGGTCTCAGAGGGCCTGCGCCCCTGTAATTCCGCCCTGTGCTTGGTGGTCTGGGCAGCAGAGGGGCGGACGCGCGTCCCGTCAGGGGCATGCTGGAGACTCACAGGGCCAACGTGCCCCGCGTGCTGGTGAGCGCAGCCTCTTCCTCCTGGCCGAGGAGCCGGGCGGTACTAGGATCCAGGCCTCGAGCCGAGCTGGCAGCAGGACCTGGTCCTCCTGTGCCGGGGCTCTGGGAAGAAGCTTCCCGACTCAGACTTGTGTGTTGGGTCCTCAAAGGCTACCAGTGGCGCACCAGGGCCACCTGCTCTGGGGCCAGCATCCTTGCCTGTAGAACGTGTGCCTCCAGCCTCACTGGCACGTGAGCGGGGGCTGCTTGGCTGCTGTAAGGCAGAGGTTTGCTCCTGCACGCGTGTTCCGCCATTTTCCCTGTTCGTTGGTGCCGTGGATTTAGCATCTAGCAGGAAAGGTTCCACGTCTGCTCCCTTTTCCCATCAAGAGCCAGGGGAAGCAGAAGCGCCGGGTGCCATGAGATGCAGGCTGTGGTTGGCACGGGGGCAAGCCAGTGCCAACATCAGGCTTCACTCCGAAGTGGATCTGTGCCCACATAAGGCGAGAGGCCCCGTGGGGCGTTACCCCCTGGCTGACTTCTGCAGAACAGAGTTCGGGAACGGCCGTGTTCGCCCTGGTCTTCCTGCTGCCTTCTCTGAGTCAGGTGCTGTGCCCGAGGCCTGGCCTTTTAAAGGTCCTGGCAGACTCCGCCTGACCAGTGATTCATGCAGCCCCTGAGAGACACCCTCTCCTGCCCCGGACCCTCTGGGCGAGGCTGTGTGTGGGTGCTGTAGGGTGCAGGGGCCCTGGTCCCTGGCCTCATGGAGAGTGGAGTCTTCTTTGCTTATTCGCTGCTGTCCATCCAGAGCCAAGTACAGTTCTTGGTCCAGAGGGCTCGGGGGATGTGTGTGAATGAACGACACTATCTCATGGGGAGGCAGCCATGTCAGCACCTGACAGCTGTCAGCAGGCCCAGTGCTATGGCTGGTGAGTGCACAGCCTACGCTGAGGGAGGACAGCTGGCTAGACTGGGTCGGGGTGGTCAGGAAGGGCTTCCTGGAGGAGGTAGAATGGGGATCTAAGAGCAGAGACCCGAAGGGTTGAGCGGGATTACAAATAAAACATGGCAGTAGCGTGTTCCGGGCTGAGGAGCCGACACATGCAAAGGCTTGAAAGCAAGACAGCAGCAGCCTGAACAGCTGACCTCAGCAGAAAGTGGGGCAGAGATAGAAGGTAGGGCTGGACAGGGTGACCAGCCTTCCTCGATTCCCAGGCCTTTATAGGCTTTAGAAGGCAGCTTCGGAACTCCTATGGGTCCCATTTCTTTACTCACTTTATAAGAGGAGAGACCGACCACACCCCGGCGTACTGCGAGGACTGACCCGGCCGTGTGCGTGCAGGTCTTGCCGGATGGGAAGGGCTGAGAGGGGCGTGGTGATGCTTTTAGGGTGCTGTCCTAGGGTGATGGGCGACACAGGAACGCTCAGACGAGGGCCCCTGGGAAACGAGCTGTCGTCTCAGTGGATGCTGTCACCCTCTGACCAGGTGTTTGGGTTTGCCCATGGCTAAGTCCTGCAAGGGCTGTCATTGGCCATTGAGCGTATGTCACAAGCACTTGCTAAGCAAAAGTGCCCTCAGGTTGGCCCAGCCTTGCCCAAGGTGGCATTGCCCTGCAGGGGATGTTTGGCAGGGCCAGGTACGTGCCTTCTCTCCTGGTGCTCACAGGCCACCTCAAGGTGGGAATCCGTAGCAGGACCTAATGAGGAGCTGCCGGGGTTCAGTTATGCGCTGGGCCCCGGCTCCACACCGTCTGACTGACAGCTCATTACCCTGCTGCCATTTGGGGGGCGGTGGAATTGAATCTCCCAGATGGGAAGCGAATCAATTTGCCCAGCGGCCGCAGCTGAGCCTACTTCAACTCAACTCTAATTTATTCTCTTCAGCTTCGGAAGCCTTGTCGTTTCAAGGTACAGAAATACCGGGTTTCCCAGCCAGCCTGGGCGTGGAGTGCGCAGGCAGACGTGTGGAGAAGGTCAAGCCCGGGGCCCACCCTGGGCCGGCCGTGCCGGTCAGCAGCGACGGCGGCATCAGCTGGGCCCGGAGGACCTCGGGGCTCCCGCCCAGGAGCCAAGCGCATCCTGGGAAGGTTGTATGTTGGAATGGGGGTCAGCGTGACCTCTCGTGTCATTGGGATCAAAGTGCCCTGCCCGAGAGCTCAGGCCGGGGAAGGACTCCTGACAGCACGGCACGCAGCACCTGCTCACCACGTGTGTGCTGGGGGCGGGGCTCGGTTTCCAGTTTGGGGCCCAAGAAGGTTTGGAAGGTGTCGTCCTGGGATTCTGAGCTTTGGGCCCTTTTTCCTCAAGTGTCATCGTAAACCCACGGCCCAGACGGCGACCTTCAGCTCTCGACGCCAGGACACAGGCGCCTCTGAGGCCTCTTCCCGGTGACTAGATCACCTTCGGTGTGCGCTCCAGGCACGTCAAGGGGCCCCTCTAAGCACACTCGTGGCGTGTTAGCAGAAGAGGTGCGTTCACAGGGCGAACGGCGCCAAGGAGGGCCTCCCTGAGTGGAAAATTCAGTTGTTTTACAGAAAACAGAGTCCTGGCTGATTCTGTTCAAGTTGGACATTTCTCTGCACATCCTGCTCCCGCGCTGTGCTGTCACAGAGGGTCTGGAATCTTCTTTCTTGCCTGAGTGTGTGTGTGTGTGTGTGTGGTGTGTGAGCATGGCTGTGTGCACATGCACGTGCGAACGTGGGTGGGTGTGAGCGTGGGTGTGGGCGGGGCAGGGGTCCTTTGGGTGGGAGGGAGGCAGCGGGGGCGACTGCCTTGTGTGGAGAGAGCGTTTCTGAGACTCTTGCTCTGAGTCTGACAGAGCAGCCGGCTGCGCTGGTTCTTAGGGGTCAGGGAGAGGCCAGCCTGTTTGCACACCTTTGCTGAGGAGCGCGGAGACGGGGGCCGGGATTAATGAGCAGTTTTATTGCCTCGCCTGTCAGGAGGGTCATGTCATATTATTTTGATATCGGGGGCCCCCAGAAGCAAACACAACAGTCTGGGTTATAAATGGAAGAAAAGCCAGTGAAAGGCGGCCTCACCCCTTTCCATTGAGCGTCTCCCTTTCTTCTCGGCCGGGGCTGGGCCCTCGACCCTCCTCCCGCCCCCGGTGCCGTCGGGTGGACCGCCACAAGGCGGCACCGAGGCCGGCTGCCGAGATAACATGGGCCAGTGGCGCCTGGCCGCGAACGTTAAACATCGCGGTGGCTGAGGAACAGGTCGGCCACACCATCCCCCAGTCGCCGCAGCCTCTGATGAGAGCTGGACCACGCCGGGCGGCCGACGAGGCCGGCTGAGGGACGCACAAGGAAACACGTTCTTGACACCCCCTCACCGCGCTGACTCGCCCAGGCTCCCACCCTCCCCAGAAAGGCCGTCTGGAGAACAGGCCGGCTGTGGGACCCCCGGATCTAGAGGAGTGTGGAAGGAGAGGAGAAAATCCTGCCCATCTCTTGTTCGCTCTCCTTTCCCTCCTCCCTGCCCGTCCCTCACCTCTCCTCTCTTCCTTTCCTCTCCCTCTCTTCTAATCTCGTTGCCCTCTTTTCTCTGTGGAAGCCGACTGTAGCTGTGATCAAACACAGAGACCTGACCCTGAACAGGAGGGGGATTCTGCCGGACGTGTCCGGGATGGACAGCTCCCCGTGCTGGGGACGGGGCAGATGAGCAGAGCCACGGCTGACACGAGGGCCTGGCTGTGGGCAGGGTGCAGACCCGGGCTTCTCAGCACAGGGACAGGGCGAGCTCCCTGGGCTGGGGCTGAGATGCCTGTGTGCCATCTTGCCACTTGTCACTTATCACCGTGCTCTCTTGGCCTAGAAGATTCCAACTGTGCCCACAGTCTGACTCTAGATTATCTGCTCCAAGAAACCTTCCCTGGGCCAGTGGGCACAGCGCCCTCCACTGAGCCCCTGCCCATGTAGCAGCTGAGACTGAGGGTCACCCACTCTGCTGGACAGGGGCAGTGTCACAGCTGCCTTTGCAAGAGGCCCTGGGCTGAGGCCTCATTCATAGTAGGTGCCCCGTGTCCTTCTTGCCCACTAGGTTGTTCTAAATATGCGTTTCTGTTCTCCTGTCAGCCAACAGGTGGTGTGGATGTCCCCAGAGCCAGCTGCATAGGGACTATCAGTGAATAGGCAAGAAGACCAGCCTCGCTGGAGCTGAGTTTGGGGGTACACACGGAAGGAGAGGTCAGTCCTGGGGAGGGGAGAGGAGAGAGCTGTATTTGTAGAGTCAGAGAGCTGGGTTCAAACCTCAGCTGCACCACTGACAGCTGTGTGACGTTGGGGGAGGTGCTTCACCTCTCTGTGTCGTTTTCTGTTTTCTCATCTGTAAAACAGGGCTAGTATTATAGGGTTGCCCCGAGAAGTAGATGAAATGGTGGCTGCAGAGGACAAATGCACACATGCAGGCGCACGCACACGCATGCACACACAGTACTGTTTCCTCGTCGTCCCGGCTGGAGCTGGAGCTGTTAGATGTCAGATGTCATTTAAAGGAGCTCATGAGACACGCTGGTGAAATCGTCTGGATTATTCAGGGCAGAGCCCAGCTGCTGAGGGCAGGGATTGCGCCTCAGAAATGAGTGGGAGGGGGTGTTTGCTGCTGCTCCCACCTTCACAGGCTGCATCACAGGCTACATGGCCCCCAGTTCGGGTCGGGAGCCCAGGCACAGTGGCCGCGTGACAGTGGCAGCTCACAGGAAACAGGAGGCCTGGGACGGCCGTGACCTCTCCAGGATCTGCAGAATAGTTTCACTTTTGGTGAATTCTACTAACTGCAAGCTTTTCACTTGATGTCTGTGTACATTTCAAGTGTTCCTAGCAGTTATACTATTTTCTTAAAGTAATGAGGTGTTTTCTTTTTTCCCTGTAAACATGAATCTGACATCCGAGAACCGTTCTGATCCGTTTTAAAAACGAACTGGGTGGTTTAGATGACTGGGATCCCAGGCAGGGGGTGGCCCTTTTTCCCAGTTCCATTGAAAAGAACTTCTTCCATGAGCCCCCATATCTCAGGGGCACAGCTCACTCTGGCTTACGCAAAGCTGAGGGCCGTTTAGGTGAGGATGGTAAGTAATTCATGCAAATCCTGCCAGATGCAATCTGCTCTTTTGTGCCGGCTCAAGGAAGCGCGGAAACCAGCTGCCCTCGCCTCGCTTTACTTCCTAATCCTTTGAGCGCCATCTAGTGGAGGCTCTCTGCCATATCCACGGCTGGCTTCCAAGGTTCTCCTTCAAAGTGAAGGAAATTGCAGTTTACCTAGAAGCCGTGGAAACCACCTCGGTGCCATCTGTGTTTCAGTTTCTGAGCTCGAAATGTCACTAAAGCCAAAGGGGCCCTGTGCTGCTGATTAACATGTGCCCTCAGTGGGGAGCATTTCTGCGTTTGAATCTCCTCGTCACTCACGAGCAGTGGGATCACGAGTTACTCTCAGCCTCAGTGTTCCCAGCTGCAAAACGGCTCTAGTAAAAGGACCTGCCCTACAGGGTTATCACGGGGCAGAATGACTGATGCCCAAGAGAGCCAGCACAGGATCTGGCACACAGTAAGCAGTTGGCATCACAAGCTCACGACACGGTTCTCATCACCCAACTCGCTGCAGAGTCCACCTGTAGGAACAGCGCTCTTGCATGAGGGGCTGCGCGGTTTGTTGTCCGGGTAGAGAGTTTGCAGGTGTTATTTATGGGTGTCATCAGCTTAAGAGGCATCTTCGTGAAAAGCCCATAATAACTTGCTTTATATTTTTTCCAAAATCCAATCAAGAGGTAGGTGTATGTCCTCTAGAATCAGTAAAGATCTTGGGAAAAAATGTACAAGTCCTCATAACAGCTTATACTTAGGAGAAATGCAAAAAACTTTCAGGTTTGAGTTAGAAGTAGTTGTTTTTTCATTGAAAAGATCGGTTGTGTGATAGCTCAGGGCTTCTATTTTGGTTTCATTAGGCAGATTGGAAAGGAAAAAGCCATCCTTTATATCCATCCATGATATGCAGCGTGCTTCGTATTTCCTCCTGGGGAAAGTTGGCTTTAGAATCGGGCACATTTCTAAGGAGACAGAGGCAGTCTTCTGTGCATGGTGGGCAGATTTAGATTAAGGTGAAAGTACCTTCTGAAGCAATGGTGTCTGCATGTTGCTAACAAGTTTAGGTCACCAGAGTTTGGATCCTCTGGTGCAGCTGGGATGGTCCGTAAACACCTTGGCTGCGGGAAGGCATGTAAAAGCTGACAGCGCTTCACCGGGGCTTGCGTGGTGGCACCTTCCTCTTGGAAAGATCCTGGCAACAGGGACCCAATCCTGTAGGAATAACAGCCCGACACAGCCCCAGGGAGAGGGCTCAAGGCTTCTGCAGCTCTAGCTGGTAAGTGGACCAGGGGCTCTGGGTCCAGCCACGAGCCAGAGAGATGGCCAGGAGGGGGCAGATGGCAGGAGGGAGCTAGGCTCCGAGGCTGGAGCCTGGGCTGCAGTACCAGTCTGCCAGGTGCCACCCGCATGAAACTGACTTGCGGCTTAAGGGCCCAGCAACTTGAGATACACTAGTCACAACAGTTTAACATTTTACTAAATCAATTCACACAAATTCCAAATTGCAAATATAGTTAAGGACAACAGATTCTCTTCTGCCTTTTCAATCTTTCATTTTCAAATCCATCATTAAGACAAAAAAAGTAAACAAAAATTAAGTCTGCAAATTCATGATTTTTCTTGAGGGAAAATAAAAGGAACATTATAGTAAAAGGAACGCCACTGGGTGTACAATAAAGCACCACGACACACGGTTACAAAATGGGCTTCCTGGACTCTGCCCCACGTGGAGGACGCAGCTCTCCCTGCTGCTCTGCGTCAAGCAGAATTTCCTTAAAATAAAACTATAAAATCTCCTAGGTTACACTAAAATCAGACACGGTCTGGAACACAGTGCTTAACAACAGTAATGTCAACTATCAGTGCTAACGTAAAAACATTTTAGAAGGTCAAAAACAATTAAACTGGAAACCAAAACCTTATTTTCCCTAGATGAGCAAAAACTGAAAATGAGAGGGTCCCCGCCTCCCTAGAGGAGCGGAGGGATTCTTTTCTTTCTCTCTGTCAAGCTGGAGGCGGGGGCACGGTGCCGGCTGCTTCTGCAGTTCCTCAGCCTAGTTGGCGTCCAGCTTGGCCATTTCCTGCACATAGATGCCTATACTCTCGCTGTCAAAAAGCACAAAATACACCGTTTTGATGGAAGAGGACATGGTTGACACGAAGTAGCTGGAGATGGCTTTCAGGATCAGCTGAGCTGCCGTCTGCTTCGGAAAACCGTTCCTGCAGGAGAGAGGACACGTGCTCAGCAACTAAGACGGTCACCCTCCCTGGCTGCCGCCTCCCCCCTGGAGCCTCTCGAGGCCCTCGGAGCCTCGGAGCCTCGTGCTGCGTGGCGTCTACAAGCAGTACTGGACCTCTGGCTGCTGGTCCACAGGCGTGAGAAAGCCCAGTGCCCACCAGATGGGATGGACAAGCGAGCAGAACTGTGACCCAGGGGAGGACGCACTACACGCGCTCAGAGAAAGAGGGCAGGCCGGGAGGTCGTCAGAGGACAGCCAGCCAGCCCACGGGGTCTGTGGCACGTGGTATGTGCGCAGTCTCCCATAGGCAGCGTGAGCACCCATGGCTCCTTCCCCAGCATCACCGAGACACAGCCTGGGCTCCCAACAGCTCCCCGGGGTCTCAGCCTCAGGGATGGCTGGAGGTTGGAGCTTCTCTGTCCAGGCCAGCAGGGTCACCCAGGAGGGTCACTGCCTTCACACTGGCCCTGAGTGTTCACCTCCCAGCACACACCAGCTTGGACACCCCACAGGCCCCAGCATCACGGGGCTGTGTGCAGGGCAACGACTCTTCATCTCAAGGGACAACAGCCCAGTCTCCAAGCCAAACTGGTGGGAATTCGCATACAGTTTCCATTTAAAGTAAAAGTCACGTGGCAATCGGCTCTAAATCTGAAATCAGGACCAGCAAGGTGGGCGCCCCTTGCTCTGTGTGTGCCTGGGCTCCTTCTGGTCAGCCTGGCAGGAGCAGATCCCAGGGCACTCAGGAGGACAGTGGCACCAATGTGGCAACTTGCCTAGTCTGGTGGAAATAACATGGGCTTTGGAGCCAGTGGCCCTGGATTCAAACCCCGACTGACTACAGTTTACGGTTCAGGATACTGCGGGCAAGAGTGAGGGGCCAGTCTCCGTGGGGATTTCTTTGTTCATCGGCAGATCCAGTCTTCAGCCTGCCCTGGGCCTATGGGTCCGCTGGTGTCCAGGGCGCTGGTGCCAGCCTCAGCCGGGACTCTCCTTCAGATGGTACATGGGCCGTCCGGTGACAGCGTCTCGAACTTCTGGGCTCACATCAAATGCTGAGTTGTGGCCCCCTTAGCAGCTTCTCGTGGGGAGCCACGCTTAGCGTACTGTCAGCGCTCAGGGCCACAGACAAAAGCATGCTGGTGACTTGCTTCTGATCAAACAAGGCTTCACCTGGTTTGACGGCGGATCCCTAATAATTCCTGGATGCTCTAAAAGTGAAATCTGTTCTTAGAAGGTAAGGGCTTTCGCCCCAGGCCTGTCTGCAACCTGTGCGGAGGAGCCTGCGGCAGCAGGAGCATAAACCCAAAGACGGGGCTCCCCAAGCACAGAGTACTCCTGCCAGGCGGCCGCAAGGCCATGGTCAGACCTGTGTGAGAGCTGCAGAGGTGTCTGCCCAGGGCAGTTTAGCTGGACAGGCAGCTTCCTCCTGGAGACCCTTGGGTTCTGTCTATCAGCAGAGTCGGGGTGACCACCAGGCATGCCAGGACGGGTGGTGGCGGGAACGGTGCAGAGAGAAGGGCTGTGCTGGAAGTGGGGAGGGAAGGGACCCCACGTGGCAGGTCACCCCTCGCACCCACGCCCGCTCTGGGGCCTACAGGCTCGTCTGGGAGGAAGCTGTGCTCACGACACCTGGCCCGGCTGCCTGGCCTACTTCCACAGGCGTCGAGGAGCAGCGGTGCTACACTTTGTGGAACAAGGTGCACGGTGCAAGCGCCGGATGAAGTAAATCCCACCTCCTGTTTTGGGGGCCTCTCTCCGGTGAGCATGTTGTGGGGAGCCCAGCTCACACCCCTGGAGGGGCTGCCCTTCCTCCACCCACCCCCACTCCTGAGAGGGGACAGGCCGGTCTTGGGGGAGAGTGTACAGTCCAAGGTCACGGGGTCACCTGAACAAGGGCCCGTGCAGAGCCCCTCCCGGGAAGCACATGTTGACTCCCCGCGGTAAACAGAGCTGCTGCCCTAAGGACTCGTCAATTACAAGGGGCCCAGGAGGAGGCAGCGGCGGCAGACAGGCAGGAGCGGGGAGCACTCAGGCCAAGGGCGTCAAGGGCTTCTGACTCGGGCAGCCCTCGGCCTGGGGCCATGACCTGGCTGGGTGGGGCCGAGCGGGACCTCCGCCCTGGAGGCCCAACACCACGTGTCCACCAGCTCCCTCCAGTAAGGGTGTTCTCCTGCCCTCTCCGCCTCGCACCCATGAAGGTGCCGGGCCGTGGCGAGGGCGTGTGGAACGTCCCTGCAGAGCGGCCTGCTGGTCCCAGCCCGTCTGCCCTGGTGCCTGCCCAGCCTGAGCTGTCCTGGGCAGGCGTGTGCAGGGCAGACACAGGGCGCGGCCCTGGCTGACTGCAGGCGCCCCGCCTGTGCGCAGCACTCTGTGACACGGACTTTCTCCCACAGCTTTTTCCACTCCTCTGCCTGGACCCCAGCAAAGGGATGTGTGACTCTGAGCGAAGGGACGTTCGTTTGTTCCCGCTCCTCTCCATCAACAGTTCTCAACTCTAGCCTCTGCCGGGGTCACGGAGGGCCGGCCAGAACGCTGCTGCCGGGCTCCACCCAGGGGGTCTGACGAGGCGGGCGTGGGGACCATGCTTTGAGAACCACTGCTCTACAACCTGAGCTTGCACGGTGGGCCCAAAGGTTAAGAACCTGCAAGTGGGGAGAAAGGTAGGGGTCAAAGGTCATAGGCCTGCAGTGCCCACTCCTGCATGCCCTGTTAAGGGGGCACGGGCTGCTCTGGTCTTCTCCTCCCCGGCTGCTGTCGGCTGAATGTGCATCTGATTTTTTTCCAGGAAAACCTCTTGCTGACAAGCCCATCCCCCTGTCTGAGGCTGTCACAGCCTAGAGAAGAGACCCAGTCAGGAGACGGTGGCTGCCCTGGACCACGCAGGCTACCAGCAGGGAATGGAGGCGGCGCCGGCTTTCCTGACGTCTTCAGGTAGGCCCTGCAAAACTTTGTCAGAGGCAGAGCTGGAAGCATTTGGAGCAAAACGGAACACGTAAGTCGATGCTTTCACACAGGTGCTTTACCTGCAGAGCCCTGCACCCTCGAGACAGGGCAGCAGTGGCACAGGCAGTGCCCTGGAGCCGCACGGGATCTGAGTCTGGGCCCCCTCTCTGTGCCGTTTTCCCTCCTGGAGAAAGGGGGTGGGTGATCAAGCATTTATTACCTGGGAAAGTGCTGAGTATGGAACCAAGCAATGCACAGAGCCCTTAATCAAGTGTCATCTAAAAAAGGGGTCTGGAAGGGTCTCTTTAAAGGCTTGCATAGGGGAAGACGGCCCCACGGCAGCGGGGACTAGGTGATGGCTGCTGTCTTTGCTGTCACCCTGTGCTGGGGATGTGGGCATGAGGCCCCTAGAGAGCTGCCACTCAGGTCTGCCCTGGCTTGGAGGGCCGTCGGCCTTGATGGCCAGCATGCTGCGGCGTGGCAGAGGCTAGCTCAGGGGTACCCTGGTGCCGTACTGACAGCTTCAGGAGAGCTGCTGGCCTGTGTGTCTCACTCATCCTTCGGCTTTTTGGCTGGCCGGGTTCCCTTGTTGCTTGAATAACCATAGCCCCCCTCAGCAGCCATTCCTGCTGGGCTAAGTCTGGCCTCCTGCCTCTGTGACAGTCAACCTGTTGTACTGCTGCAGTCTGCCTCCCGGATGCGACCAGACGCCACCTCCTCAAGGAGCAAAGGCAGATCCCAGTTAGAACCTTAGCTGCCCTTGGGCAGGGGTGTTCTCTGAGCATCAGGCTCCTGCACGGGAGGACAGGTACCACGTGGGGCTGCGGGGGCTGCTGCCCCAGAGATGAGCGCTCCTCATGTTCCCATGCGGCCCCTGGCCAGCCGCTGTGCTTGTTGCAAGTGTCTCAAGTTCCTCTGGGGCCAAGTGCTGCCCGTCCCACACAGGGCTTATCTTCGACTTTGACCTTTATCATGGTCTAATCCTGAGGTGTGTCTGAGCTCCCCCTCAAGTCACTCCAGTTGTGTCTGCTGCAGCCTTTCCCAGGGCCCCCGGCTAGTTGTCAGGGCTGTTTGGGAGATGGATAGGGCAGGATGTCTTGGCAGCTCATGGAAGGTGGGCAAAAGGTCACTCCATGTGGAGCCGCCTCTGCCGGGACTGGGTCTCCGTCACGCCATGTACCTGGGCCTGCCCAGCTCCTGGCTGGCTCTGGGTGACCGCCCAGCCAGCAGCTGCTCAGGCCACAGCGAAACAAATGAGCACCCATCAGGGTCCCAGGCTGAGAGCAGTGGCTACAGGAGGGTGAAGCTGTGACTCGGAGGAGGGGCCGATGGGCCCAGTGCCGTCAAAGCTCGGGAGGCCCTGTACCTTGTCTTCTGTCAGGGCTCCCACGGGCCGGGTGAAGATGTCATTCTTCCTGGCTCAGCCTGGCTCTGGCCTTTCTCGCTCGCTCTCTCTTTGAAGGCCCATGCACTGGGGGTAGGGAATCTGATGGCTCTGCCGGAACAGGTCAGGGAATTCCAAGTGGCGTTTCCAAGGAGCCTTACGATTCGCTCAGGCCGAGGGTGTGCCGGCAGCGAGGTGACCCTCCAGCGGGCAGAACGGAGGCCTGACGACCACCGAGGACAGGAGGCAGGATCTCCACACACCTGACAGCGTGAGCACTGAAGCCAGGAGCCTCCGACCAGATTCTGGCTCGACCAAGCACACGCCGTGGGACCTCCGGTGAGTGACTGAACCCTCTAAGCTTCCGTTTCTTTGAGTGGAATTCACAGCGTAGCTCACTTCACACGGTCGATGTGAGATACTGCAGGTAAGGGTTTAGCCCAGCGCCTGGGACTCAACAGGATCCATAAATGGCAGCTTGAAGAAAACAATCGGGCTCTCCTCTTAGGCCCCTAACTCTAAGGAGAGTTTAGTCAAAGCCCCAGACCGGCTATTCCCCAGGTACGTCCCCTCCAGAGAGGGGTCACCCCCTAAAGTGAACAGCGCTGAGAGAGTGGGGGATCCATCAATACTGTGACCAGGACGGCCAGCGAAGGGGGTCCAGATGCCAGAGGGGCTTTCCCAAGGCTGGGGTCTCATTCGCCTCCAGTGGGCTTTAAGACTGGCCCCCATCTTGGGGTCAAGGGCTGGAGGAAGGGGGTGCGGGGCTGTGGTCATCCTCCACGTGCCCCACGCCGGGCCACGGCTGCGAGGAAGCGATCCATCTTAATCCCAACGTGACTTTTAGGCTGGACACACTGGATGCCACAAACAAGCTGTTTTAGTTCCCCTCCTAAACCCCACTGTGATTTACAGGCCGGCTCTGGTGTAATCCCATTCTTCGCTCATGAAGGGGAGGGCAGCTGGCTGTTTACATGGTTCTATGGGGCAAGATCTGCCTGACAAATGTGGGGCCGGGTGGCTGTGTACATGTGCTTGTCTTTGGCACTCTGCCCTCTTAAAAGTTTTCAACTGATTATTTTTTAAAACTTCTTATTCCGTGAAAAAATGTAAATAGGTTTGTAATAACACGCTCTTTTATGGGCATTACTTTTATGCTTCAATTAAAAATTTCCCAATCGTCTTATGAAAGAACGTGAAATTATTACCTCCAATAAAGGCTCCTATTGCTTCTCTCCTAGGAAGCACCTTTCATCAGAGTAGATCAAAGTACATCCGAAACACGAATTAACTGAGCCTCAGAACCCTCCGTGAGAAAGGGCAGTCCCACAGCCTCACTAGCTGATAAGGTAGGCCAGGGACAGAGTGGGTGATTCATCTACCAAAGGTCACACAGCGGTGCTATGCCAAAGAACAGAATTTCTCTGTGAGATGGGGGGATGGGTAGGTGGGAGAAGTAGGAAGCTAGCTAATGATGCTCAAGACCCAAAAGCACTTTATTACAAAGAAAGAAAAAAGGAACTTGAATTGACTCTGGGACTGAGTTGGGCATCTATTATAACCCACCTCCCCAGTTCCTGGGAAAGTTCATTCTGCGGGTGTTTGCTACCCACTTTGAGAAGGATGCTTGTCTTTTGCCAGGTCTCTTTTTGTGCCGAGAGAAAGGGCTTTTAGATGCTCTAGTTCTGTTGGCTCCTCTTTCCGTATGCTTTAAATGGTGCTGCCTTTCAGAATGATGTCCAGCAAGTGCTCTTGGCAGAAGAGAATGGAAAGAAGACATATGGTGCCTAGAAATGGCAATCCAAAGCCACAGGTACGTGATCGCGACGTCCCTGCACTTTGGGGAGAAGGAGCACTTGTCCTCTGCTCAGGGTCCCTCGCCACAGCCCTTGGCAACACGGCTGTTTTGGTGCTCCAGCTTCTCTGTGCCAGTGAGCCCGAGGACAGAGCCCACTCTCACAGTGCAGGGGACTGAGGCACCCTCGCATTAAAGAGCACCTGGTCCAGGGGGCCTCGGCTGCCCAGAACCGCAGGGCCCGGAGTCAGGGGTGTAATGGAGGTGCAGTGCCCAGAACTCCCCTCCAGGAGGGACTGCTCGTTCTGGCCCTGATGGAGGCAGGTAGTGACAGAGGCTCCAGAGGAAAATCTTTCTTTCCCACAGAAAAGATGCCCACTGCCATGGCCCACAGAAAGCCCAGGGGCATGGTGCCTGTGTGCCTGAAGGCAGGGCCTCCTGGCTGTAGCATCTAAGCTCTGCTTGAGCACACATCCCAGGACAACGTGATAGGAATCCCACTGGGGACCACGTCTGTCACTGGCACCCGAGATGTGGCCCCTTCAGTGATGACACTGCTCAGGGAAGCAGAATTACAAGGCCTGCCCAAAATCCACTCTCCACCCTCCTCGTGGGTTTGGAAGAGAAACACTTTGAGAAAAGCAGTTTCGTATACATACAAAGAACGGTTCTGAGGACTGTGACTCCAGCTCGCCCAGGGGGACAGTGCAGCCTGTGGGGTCACAGGACGTCAGCGTCCCAGGAACCCAGGCTACACAGCCCACCTGCCTCGGGTACCAGGAGGGAGAGATCCAGCAAGGCTCTCGATCCTCATGCGAAACCCCGGGGGCAGCCACCTGCTGACACAGAGCGCTGGCCTGGGGCCGCTCTAAAGGCCACTCTCCCTTTGTTTCAGTGACCACTCCAGACGGCAAGCCTTCCAGAGGCCTGCGGCTTGGAGCCTTGGCAAGGAGGGCCCTGGCAACGTGCTGGGCAGTAAGGCAGGCTCAGATGCCGCCCCTGTGTCTTCATCACGCAGAGTTCTCAAAGCACGCTGCCTTTGGAGAGCTCCTTTAATTGACAGAGCAGCCCTGAGACGCTGCAGGGGGAGATGAGCACGTGTTTTGCCGAGTAGAAGGCTGGGTTCAGAGGGGTGGGTGACTTACATGCCATCTCTCAGCTGGGGCACCAGGCACACGCAGTGCTGCTCTGATGGGCATGGACCTGGTGGGATATGTCCTGGCATCCGGGAGTGCCCCACCTGGGAGGGGCTGTGGCTGAGTCCTGCCTGCCTCATCGGCGGTTCAAGGACTAGGCCCTGCCAGGGCCGGGCCCCTGGGCTGTGTCTGCCTTAAGGCTGGGTGTGCTGCTCCCTACAATCTCTGTGGGGAGATTTCAGGGCTGGGAGGTGGGGGAGGCCTAGCCCTGTTTCACTCTCACGCATCTGCCAGTTCCATCCCACCTCATTAGGGAGACAGGGAGCGAGACGGGGAGAGAGAGAGTACAAGCAGGTCTGGGGGAGGCAGAGAATGCCAGGAACACAAAGGGAAGGGGCAGAGGGCGTTCCCTGGAGAATACCGTGGTTTGGGGACAGGACTGTAGCACAGTTACACGGCGGGGCTGGGAGGGGCACTTACGGTATCTCTGCATTCACACCCCCAGCCCATCTAAGTCTTAATGTCCTTCATGAGTCACCCTCTAAGGGTACTTCTGTGATGACATCTGCTGTCACAGCTGAAGTTGGATCTTGTCCCCAGGCTTCCTGTCTCCTGGCATCTCAGCTGTCCCTCACAATTAATGTCTGTTTTTCCCGATTTCAAGCTTCTGGTCTCCTCCACAAAGGCAAGCGCTTTGCAGAGTCAGAGCTCCACAGGTATGGGCTGGACACGCACAGAAATACACCCACACCTGCTGTGGGCCCTTACCTGCCGCTGCCGATGGATGGAAAGGCGATGGACTTCAGCTTCTTATCGTCTGCCAGGGCCAAGCAGTTCTTCACCGTCTTTTCTAGAAGCTCTTCACACTTGTCTGCACCCCACACAGGGCTGTTACAGTGGATCACAAACTTAGCAGGCAGGCCATGGCCTGCGCTGACAGCAGCTGGAGGGAATGAGACAGGAGCAGTGAGCTGGGTCCCTCTGCAAAAGCAGGAAGGGTGCCGACCCCAGGCCCCCGCTCCAAATCCAGCACGTCTTTGTGAGCCTCTGACCGCCTGGTCAGGGAGGGCCGCGGCTGCCTGCTGCCTTGTAAGTTCCAAGCTCGTCATTCAGCCTCTTCCCTCGGTGAGGGGAGCTCCAAGCCAATGTCCACCCTTGGAAAGTTGGCATTAGAATGCGTGGCCACCTGGAATTCTAGCCAAGGTCACAGTAAGCCCCCCTCCCCTGCCACAAGCAGGCAGAGCCTCAGTGATCTAACCTGATCGAATGTGTCAGAATGTTTGTGGCCTCAAATTAACTGCCTTTTGGGGTCTCCAAGCCCCTTTTTCTCAAGTGCATTCATGTGCATTTAATTACGATGTATCTATAAATCTCTCAGACACAGTTTAGAGTAAGTCTATTGGGAAAGTAACCTGAATAGGCATGTCTGCTGCCCTCGTCTTCTCCCTAACTGATCCAGTTTAGTTCTGACAGAATTAATTGGGCTCTGTTTTTACGACAGAACGGTTTTCCTTTCCTAGAAGAGGAGCCTTTCTCCTGCTTAGACCACCACAGCAGACCAGCCTTTCCAGGTTTCCTCTCCTTCTCTGCTCCTTGTTACATCTGAGGACAGTGGCCTTGGGTCTGCCTCCACCAGGCAATGCGGCCGGGCACCCCGTCTCCCAGAGCATGTCCCAGGATTCCTGTTCTAAAAGCTGCAATGCAAAGGAGGTAGTTCTGGAACCAGCAGGCGTGGTGAGTGCTGCCAGCTAGACCTCTATAAAGGCTAGTCTCCACTCACTGCTCCAGTAGGACACCCCAAATTTGTCATCAAGTGTTTCCTAAACCCAATCTGTGAAGAACACCAGCAGCGCTAGCCAAGGGATGTGGGTGTTAACGGGCCAGGTACGGCGCTCGCTGACCCTGGAGAAGTGATTTGAGGGAAATGTCTCCTGGTTGCAGAAGCAAGAGCCCTGGACTTAGAGTCCCGGGTCTGAGTCTTGACTCTGCTTGCTGACTGGTTCAAGACTCTGGGCTGAAGTGCTGACCGACAGAAAACCTGAGACTAGACGGCTGCCTTCCCCTATCTGTCCACGTGGTAACTGCATGGAAAAGACTGGAAAGGAACGTGTCAGCAGTGTTCATCACTGGACAAAGGAACAGGGGCAGGATACGGCCTTTATACTAAAAAAATTTTTTCCTATGTACTTAAAAATTTTTGAAACATTTCCAAAATTTTTCAACATTTCTAAAATCTTAAAATCAAGAAAATGTGCTTTGTCACAGCAACAAACATCTTTAGCTGTGCTAAATCTAATTAGCTTGCACCAGCTCTGGCTACAGTGTCACCAGCTAAGTTTGCTGTGTGCTGACATCAGGGCCACCTCTCATCACTCCACCTGCCGAGGGTCACCCAAGGGGCTTGAACTACGGCACCAATGGGGAGACCCCAGGGCCGGCACAGGGAGGTGGCAGGGGGCGGCTGAGGAAAGGCCAGAGCCCGGCCGGGGGAGCGTATGCCGTTCAGTGTGGGCAGTCCCAAGGGGAACTGCCGGGACGTGCCGGGTGCCTGTGCCCTGCCCCAACTCTCTGCAATGCCATGCCCTTGGCAGGCAAAACAGAACTGGCAGAGCACAGGGCAAAAGCACAGAGCAGCAGCAGAAATTCCACCCTCTTCTCCCCACTGGGACCCATGTCCGGGCCAGGAGGGGAGCTCACGCGCCGTCACTGGGCAAAGAGGGGGAAGGCCGGGTGTACCGTCAGGGCGGCTGCACGGACGTCACATAGCAACTGCTGACGCCCCTCTTTAAATATGGCTCACTTAAAAGAGGGAAACAGGATCTCAAAGACATAATGGGCACCGGGGACCATCTAGTAAGAAAAGTGGAGCCCAGAGAGAGGAAGGGCAGGGCCTGTCTGCACACTGCTGGTGGGGTGAGCCAGACTTACACACTACGCAGACTCCTAGGCCCCCAGGAACTGTGTCCACCTAAGATCCCCAAATCCAGGCTGGCAGCGGTGAGAGGTGCCCTGCCTCAAGCTCTTGGCACTAGTTTTCCTCACGTCACATTTTAGGTCATTTTCTTACCCCTCATATCAGGGAAGGTGTCACTGGCAAATGAGAATTGTGTTATTTCTATTTTTCTCATTACAAACACAGATGGCTGAATGAGAATGACTCCTCTGTAGCTCTCAGCAGCAGCTGTGCAGACGGCTCAGTATCACTGTCCACACTACTCAGCTCAGCCCCTAGATCTGCCAAGCTTGGCTTCTGTAACTGCTTAAAACTTCAGGGCTAGACACCAAACATTTAGAAGCTATTTTCAGTGATAGCGAAAAAAATTGGCAAGGCACTTTCCACAACCTCAAGTTCCCCTGACACTTCGTATGTGATTAAAGTCTCACAGGCTTCCTCCTGCCTCCACTGGGCACTAACCACACGTGCCTGATGCTAAGCTGGCCCATCAGGCGGCTCCCCTGGCCTGGCCTGGCCTCTGCCCCACCCAAGTCAGCACCCTGCTGCCCCACCTCACCTCCAGCCACTTCCAAGGGCCCGTTCTTTTTCCGGAGTTCCAGGACAGCTTCCACAAACTCCTTGCCACCTTTCTTCTCCAGCGTGTTTCCTAGACAAGGACAGAGCGAGGTCAGGCGGCCGCTCGCGCATCTTGGGTCACACACACACACTTAGCATGTCAGGTGATTACATACTTCAAATGATCTGACCAGCTACGGTTTAGACAGCTGCAGAACAGGAACGAAGCCTTGGCTGAGTCGGAAAAGTGCGGTTCAAAAGGGATTCCCTGCTGCTGGCCAGAGAGCTGTCCTTGCGGCCCCTTACCTGGGGGTTAATTGGGGTGACCGTGGACGTGCCAGAGATGCAGGGGGGATGGGAGACGCCTGCTGCTTCCAAGGACGCCTCCCCTGCACGCTCTCCACCAGCACGAGAAACCAGATGGTGCTGGCTCCCAAGGCTGATGCCTCCCCTGGATTTTTTCCACTTTCTCTGGGGAGAACACCCAAGTAAGGAGAGGTTTTGGAAGAAGCATACCATGCTTCCATCAGGCAGTTAGCTCGCCTCTTGGTGGTAGGCCTGGAAGAAAGCGCTCAGATTTGGCCACCTTTGGGCCAGCTTAGTTCCTGTTGTGCAGCTTTGGTGTCATAAGTGAATACAAAAAGAAAAAAAAAAAAATGGCCTCAGACAGTATTTCCTTAATCACACTAATGATTCAGAATCATTTTAGGTAAAGGAGAGCAACCTCGGAAGCAGAGCTTAAAGATGAACTGGCATTACATCAAAGCCTGGAAAGATAGGTAACTGTTCAGGACCAGACTTTTTCAAAAAAATTAAAAAATCGAGTGGAGGCAGGGAGCACTTCTTCCGGAATTAGGGTACTTGCTAAGAAATCGATTCCTGCCGTGAAAGCCAAGTTCCCAAACAAGATTACCAACGCCTGTAAGGTCTGTGGGTTAAAGCGCTCACGTGGCTTAAGTGAGCAGCAAGCATCCTTTCAGGTTTGGCCAGAATGGAGAGTCACCGTCTTCTCCAAGCTCTGATTCCTCAGTTGTGCACATTTTAAAGTACATTCCTCTTGAGAGGATGAAATACTCCCCTTAAGATTCACCATTTTTCTTGGGAAATTCGAGGTGCCCCTGGCACATTCAGGTATGGGGCAGAGGCACTGGAGCGCCCCAGCCCAGGTTCTCTTTGGATGCACCCTGGAATGACTAGGTCTGATTATCTTGGAGAAACCTGCCACGTGTGCATGTTATTCTGGCGGGGTGAACTAATAACCCCAGCAAGTGTCTAGAAGGAAACGCAGATGGCCTGGGCACTGTCACGAGTAAGACAGCACTGGGGCTAACGGCAGGCAGCCTGCAAGGCGCCTCACGCTAGGAAGCCTGGGTGCCGGCATGAACGTGAGCAGCAGGCTGTCACCCACAAGGGGCTCTCAGCTAAGACAAGGCCTGCCTTTCAGACAGAGATTAACTTGCGACCCCTGAGGTGGGATCCAGTGTCTGTTCTCATCAGCCTGGCCTGCCCGCAAGGCTTTTCGCCCCTCTTAGAAAGCAATGAAGTGGGCTTTAAACGACAGAGGTGTCTGGAAGGAAAACACATCCACTTCAGGAATTTTTACCAGCAGAGGTGGCGGCCTCTGCATGCTTCTGACAAAGTTCAGCATCAGAAACAGTGGCTGAAGGGGCTTGAGGGAGCAGGCTTGGCCCCGAGGCTCAAGTCCGCCCGCTAGGAAGTGAAGACTTCGAGGCTGTGACAGGGAGAGTGAGACCCGATTACAGGGTCACCCAAAGTAACTATGCAATCGAAAACAATGAATCTGAAGTCTGAAGCTGCTGGATCCCAAATGCTGATGCCCAGCAGTGCCTAGTCTAGCCTCCCCTTCTCACCCACCCTCCACGGAGGGACAGATACAAACATGCTCCAGGCAGAACTAGCGCAGGTCCTCATTCTCTATCCTATCTACTCTTTGAGGAAAACTGGGAAATTTGGAAGGTGAAGTAAAATTGGTGTTGTATTAATACTGCCAACTCCCTTCTGAAACAGAAAATATTAACAAAATGGGCTGACTTATAATTAAAGGTGTTTTATCTTAGGAAGAGTGTTTACTTTAAAATTTTTACTTATAATTAAATCTTGCTTTAATTAGAAGTGAAATTTGCAAATTAAATTACACTTAATGCATTTCCCAAACTTAAAAATTGAACCTTAGACCGCAGGCAATCAACCCTGTCAGGACTTGACTCCTACACACACATATGTATGCACATGTTCATGTAGACACACGTGTACTTTTTAACAAGAAACAGGCCCATTTCAACTGTATTGTCAACACTCTTAATGTAAGATTCTTGCTTTTTAGGTTTAACTTCAGGGTTAATCATAAAGCAATTGACTTATTTGCCCCCAAGCATAAACATGTGTTACTCCCATGAGAACAAGAAACATTATTTCATGCTTAGAAAGCAGGCATAAGTATCAGTGATCAAACCAGCCTAAGCGAAAATTTAGGCTTGGACAAATGTCAGGCTCAGCCTGTGGTCTATTTCACTGTTAGAAAGAACTTTTGATGGGTAAAAGTTAATCACTGGGGCTAAGCATTCCTGCACTCGCATTCCTTCTTCCAGCAGTCTCGAGACTCGGGAATTCACACCAAATATGCCAAGTGGAGTGATTACATCCTTGCTTCCTCTTTTCCCCCTCACACATCAAAGTGGGAGCTGGAACCAATTGAGACCATGTGTGAATCTGGTTGGTGGTTGTTTTGGTACTGTAAGAGATCTGGGCTCAGTTACTAGTTTGGACTGGTTCACCGAAAAAAGCACTGAGGTGGGCTTTGGAAGACTCGGGTTCTGGTCCCAGCACGGTCTCTCCTCCTCAGCCAGGCAGCTTGTCTGGGCCTGCTGTGCCAGTGTCAGTGAATGACGTGCCACATGCCCTTGGCCGAGCTCTGGGATACGGGTTACTTACACGTCACAGAGGCGTCTCATGCCTACCCTGTGCATATGAGTGGGTTGAGGGCAAGCACGTCAGAAGAAGCACCAGCCCTGACATCATTCCAAGGAGACAGGTTCTGATCAGGGTTTAGGAAGGACTGGGCTTTTCTGGAGGTGGGGGACAGTTGGCTCTGCCTGTTACCCTAGCTGGTCCCCACTGGCCTCAGAGCCTCCAGCTCCACCTCCGGGCCTGGCTAATCCCGAGCAAACGCTTTCACAGCCGCAGTAGGCTGGCCCTTTTTTTTCCTCTCTCGGACTGAGTGAGATTCTTGTGCCCAGCAAGTTTCATAATTTCCATTTCTCTCAAAGTCCTAGATGGCAGGATGAGCCCAGGCCTTAGTCACTCCTGGCTCAAAGATAAGCCCTTAGATGCTCGTTTATTCTCCTCCAAGGGAGTACTTCCTTTCTATCAAGTTTCCACTTGGTAAAGAAAGGAATATCTTTCTCTCAAGGTGCTGACTTAGGAGCTCTTAAACTCCTCCAAAATCTTGTGAAGGGGAGAGTTTAATTGCGTACAGCCTGATTTCATTTGGGCCTGACTGACTTGACGAATCCTGACTTTCCGTTCAGTTTGTCTTTCCATCCACGTCCAAAATGCAAAACACCCAGGGAAGCAATTAGCCCAAATCAGAGTGCCAGGGCAGACTGGGAATAGCAGGCTTTGTGAGCGACACTCAACAGAGCTGGACAACCACAGACTGACTGCTGAGCTGCTGCCCTTCCGGTGTCTGGGACACTCACACAAAGTCTGACAGCCTCTTCTTCAAGACGGCTTCGTTTCTGCCCTTACTAGAAATGTACTCATGCTCTTTGGAAGCAGGTATTTAAGTCTACACTCAGAATGCTGCTCTCAAGCTCAGCACATCTACTATAAAAGCCATATAGGTACATGAGAGTGAGATAATAAGGCACCAACCATGAGTCACCAAGGAGGAGCCAGGCGTGAAGCCAGGTGCTCTGCTTACACGATTTCTTGTAATTCTCATTTTTGCCACTATTTTACAGAGAAGGAAACCAAGGCACTGAGGAGTTAGGTGACTTACCCCAGGCCTCCTAACCAGTAAAAGGTAAGGTCAGGATTCAGGATCCTTCCACCTAGCTCCAAACCTGAGCTTTTTGGCCATCACACCTTTCTAGGCACCCTACGTGCTCTCTCTGCCTCACCTCACCCTCACTACTTAATACTTAGCGCAGAAGCCAACTGACAAGTGTTTCAGCTGCTGGGGAGGGAAGGAGCTTCCTGGGTCCAGGAGAGTGCCTGTCAAGAGTGGCCCAGGGACGCCCAATTAGAATGAGGTGACTTTTGTGCACATATGTTCGGAGAACCTGAGTGTGGGAGGGTGTTTTAAAACTGCCCCCACAGGCACTTGAGGCTCGAAGGCCATCTTCAGGATTGATGGTGTTTCTAGCACAGAACTGTGCACAAGCAACCCTGTGTGTCTGGCCCACAGAAGGCACAGAAGGGGTCTTGGGTGCCGCTCAGCTGATCTGGCCGCATCCCCCTCACCGCTCAAGTCACCTGTGACCCAGTCTCCAAAAAAGCTGCGCCTCAGGAGGCAAGTGAAGAAATGATGTTGCTGAACCAGTTTCCAAACCAGAAGTGTGCCCTTCCGTGAGCTGCACGATGCAACCTGGCTGACAGTTAGCTCTATTTCTCGCATTCATAACCCAGGGCGGGAGACCTGGGAAGGTCAGGACAGCTGGAAGTGTGAAATGAATGCAGCCCTGCATAGCTGTCAAAGGATCAAGCTGTCTGCGGCGGCCGACTGACCATGCACACACACACTCGGCAGCACCCAGCTAGGCATTACCTACTTCACCACCGGTGTAGAAGTCAGTGTTTGTCGGGTGAACGACAGCATCACTGTCGATCGAGGCAATGTCAGCCTGTACAACTTGCAACTATAACAGGTAAACAAATGTATATCAACTGTGTTGGACCGAGACCCACGCACAGGCACATTTACTAAGGCCCCAATGGCAGGGCTGGCCTACCTGGTCGATTCCAACATATGAGCCAAAAGGGCAATCAGTCCACGAAGTGTGCGCACATGTGGATGGGGGTGAGGAGAGGAGGAGGAGGAGGAATATCAAATGTGACATGTTTAAATTAAACATTTGAATGACAAGTCCAAAAAAAGAGAAACACACACATGAGATCATTTCCAAAGGTTAAAAGAAATAACAAAACAACGAATGCCCCATTTCACTTCGCAAAAGCCTGTAAAGACTGGCACCCCACTGAGAAGGCTACTAAAACATGGCATCTGTTTTTTAAAAATGCGGACTATCAGGCCAACCAAAACAACAAGTTTCTCCATTTTGTCGGCAGCAGTCACCTTTCTGGGTTTGATTTTTATGCTGGTGATGTTCATCATTTTGTGTGCCTGCAAGGGACATCTCTTGAAAAGTGAGAAAACAGTGTAGCTATGTGCAGAGAAATGCCTGGACTTTTCCCCTCGATGTGTAAGAATATTTTCCTACCTTTTATTCTAATCAATTTCATTTTTATGTATTTTATATGTAAAAGGTACCACAGATAAATAAGACCTTTGCTTTTTCTAGATTTTTTTTTGGAGTACCTGTTTAAGGCAATTGGAAAACAATTTCAAGCAGGGCATTTTTGAGTCCATTTCTCATGTCTTCAGCACACTATTATACCCAGAGCGATATTATACCCAGGCCACTATTATCCATTATACCCACTGCACTATTTATTATACGTAGTGGGCTATTTTATACCCAGCCAACTATTATACCCAGGCCACTATTATCTATTATACTCACTGCACTATTATACGTAGTGGGCTATTTTATACCCAGCCAACTATTATACCCAGGCCACTATTATCTATTATACCCACTGCACTATTATATGTAGTGGGCTATTTTATACCCAGCCAACTATTATACCCAGTGTGCTATCATACCCAGTGTGCTATTATCTATTATACTCACTGCACTATTATATGTAGTGGGCTATTTTATACCCAGCCAACTATTATACCCAGGCCACTATTATCTATTATACCCACTGCACTATTATATGTAGTGGGCTATTTTATACCCAGCCACTATCATACCCAGCGTGCTATTATACCCAGCGTGTTATCATAACCAGCATGCTATCGTACCCAGTGTGCTATCATACCCAGCACATTACTATACAGTGTGCTATTATACCTAGCAAGCTATTATACCCAGTACTCTATCATACCCATGGCACTATTATACCTAGTGCACTAGTATACCCAGAGCACTACTATAGCCAGCACGCTATTATACCCAGAATGCTATCATACCCAGTGTGCTATTATACCCAGTGCACTATTATACCCAGCACGTTATCATACCCAGTGTGCTATTATACCCAGCACACTATTATACCCAGAGTGCTATCATACCCAGTGTGCTATTATACCCAGTGCACTATTATACCCAGCACGCTATCATACCCAGTGTGCTATTATACCCAGTACGCTATCATACCCAGAATGCTATCATACCCAGCACACTATTATACCCAGAATGCTGTCATACCCAGAATGCTATCATACCCAGCGCACTATTATACCCAGCACACTATCATACCTAGTGCACTATTATACCCAGCACGCTATCATACCCAGCACACTATTATAACCCAGTCCACTAGTATACCTGGGCCTGGGCTCTGAAATGAGCCTTTCTCCCAGTAGGGAAATCTGCCACCTCACAAAGGTAGCCAAAGATGGGAGCTAAAGGTACACAAAACATAACTAGGTCAGCATCAGCCACGAGACTGCCTAAGTGGGCAACCGCTAGCCTGTTGCCCCTGGCAAGGCTCACAGCTAAGAGGGCAGGAGCCTTCAGTGTGCCCCTAGCTGACAGTTCCTCTCTGCAAAGGTGAAGCCACAGGGTGGGGCACCTGAGGGAAACCTCTCAGCTTTCCCTGAACTGTCCAGCCTCCTGCGCAGGGAGACACCATGGCTCTGAGGCAGCTGTCCGCTGGAGGAGCTCACTGAGAAAGAGATTCTGTCCTTGTTTTGAATAGCATACCCGAGCCAAATAATGCGTGAAGGTGGCACTCATCACATACTGTTTTCAGTTGTAGAAAAAGGTGAAGTGACAGTAAGTGGTAAATTCAGGGGAAACCAATTGGCTGATGGATTAAAACAGCTTCATGGTATACTGAGGTAGCTTAATTGTCTCCCTTCCTCAAGTATTCTCATGCTTTGAGTGTCATTTCTAATTAAGGCTTAAATGGAGAAACTATCATTTTGTATTTACCTGAGATTTTTCAGTTCTACAATAAATAAATAAATAAATAAACAAACACAGTTTAAAAAAATCCCCCCCAAGTAACCAGCAGTCAGTGTGATCGTTATGGAAGAGAATTTAGATGGCAATATAGTTACAATCAAGAGGAAAGCAGCCAATCGGTCTTGTGGAACGTGACCACATTGTTCCCATCTGGAATGGCTTGGAGTTGAAGTGGACATTCAGTGTCTACACGCAAACGTGAATCTTGGATTTGGGAATTTGGTTTGATCATCTGAAGTTTGGGAAGATGAAGAGCCTAAATTCTGGGTTCCATAACTTTTCATCTGACAGCTGATGGTGCCAAACCCCATCCCCAATTACCTAGGTCATCTTTAAGGTCAATGTCAGCATTGGTAGGATTGATTATGGCCTCCACCTCAAAGCCGGCTAAATTACTGATTTCACTGTGAATAAGGTTCAGCTGAAAAGAAAAGCATGAGGTGGGAAATAACAGGACAGCTGGGAAGTCACAGAGACGTGAGCCTTGGGATGCAGATGAAGGGCAGTGGACACTCCAGGTGCACCAGGCACCAAGGGGGAGAGGGAGTCACTGGCTAAAACGAAGCCACTTCAAACACAAGACTCAAGTGCAGCTTGGGATGCTGAAAAGAAGCAAGCTAGGCTGAGGGTCCAGAACCTGCTCGGTGACGCCTGGGGCCAAAGGGAGACATAAGCTAGATCAGGACGGTGGATCTGTTTCCCTTTAAAAGAAATTTACCTAGGGGCCAAAGTAGAGCAGCTGTCAGGACCCAGAGTGGATCGCTCACTGCTGAGGTAGGGTGGGGTGCTGGGTGTGTGACTGTCCTCCTCTTTGAGCACTGAGATGATGTGGAAGTCCTAGCTGATTTGGGCAAAACCCCTAGTAGCTCTGCCGAGTGGCCATGGGTCTCTCAGGCTCTCCCCATCACTGTGACTACTGGCTGGCTGGCTCCTCTGCCCTGCTCAGAGGGGCAAGTAGCAGCAACAGTCTTGGTCTTGGGAACATCCAATTTGATGTGCCTGTTAGTCACGTAACGCAGAAGTTCTGGTGAAATACAGGAAGAGACACGGCAGTTCTCTAAGCAGGATGCTGTGTCTCTGACACTGTGTTCATCTTGTCGGTGAGGCTACTCTGAGGCCCAGGAGGTAGATCACTTTCCTGCGTGGGTTTTACGAGTACCACTCCCTGCAATGGAGCCTGTAAAGAGCCACTGAATGTCCTCCCTCCCTCCCCACGGCTATTCTGGGGCCTTGGTCTGAAAGGAATCCTAAGTTCCAGACCGGCTGGCAGAGGGGCAAGTGGAACTAGCGGGCGCAGAACTCCCATCCTGGGTCCTACTCTTCCCTTCCTGTTCGTCCAAGCTCCTGCAGCTAAGCACTCACACGCTCTCTCAGGAAAGACGCTTCTTCTTCGGTGACACAGATTCCTGACAGCTGCAGCAGACAGCAATGCCCGAGCAGCCAGTGCCCAAGACGAACTGCGATCCTGGCTGGGGGAGCTGACCGCACCCGCAGGGCCCGGCAGGGCAGGCGGCTTTGTCTAGGCACTCACTCCCGGGGGAGGGCTGTGTGCAGCCACCTGGCCGGGAGGCTCTTGGCAATCAAGTTCCAAGTCACTGAATTTCTGGGGCCAAATATTTTGTTGAAAACAAAAACAAAGAGACCTGACATTCTATAAGCAACAGAAACACAAACCCACATTTCTGATTCCCAGAAGTAGTCAGAAGAGTCTCAAAAAATGGAACAGCTTAGACTAAAAGCTGTGGAAATGAATTTGGTCTTATGGACGGGCAAGGACTCTGGCTGCGCCCCCGCCCGCCCCCAGCACAGCGGGCCTCATTTTCAGTTAGGGCTCAGAGAGAGGAGATATAGCCTCTCCATCTAGACTTCCTGGGGTATGGTTCCCCACACTGCAGGGTGATTAGGGCCACTGACCTTCCTGAGGCTGAGGGAAGCCCACTGGGGTGACTTCACACAGGGAAGTTCTCAGAAGCACAGGCCCCAGTGCCAGGACAGAGGCACAGAAAAGAGCAGCAGGGCGAGCGTGCTAATGGCTGTGCCCTGGAAGAAGGGGTGTGGGTGGGCACATACGGGTGTGGCTGTCCTCTAGGCAAGTGAGAACTCGGGGCTCAGGACAGGGTACAGGGTTTGACTATGACATCATGGAAGTACGGCATATGATTTCAAGCAAACGCTGTTTAGGAAAACTCAAATTAGGCCCACACTCCCTGCTCCCCGCCAAAAATAAAAACCCACACTCTGGGAAGCAGGAGGGAGTTGAAGGAGAAAGTAAAAGGAGAAAAAATGGAAAGAAACACTCCACTTGGTGCTGTGGGTGAGTATACTTTTAAAACATCTATGAGATTCCTTTTTTTGTTTGTTTAAAAACCATACATGTTTAAATTCTTATAATTCACACTATTTTTTTCCAACTGTATAAATACCTCTGGATTTGTATTCAGAAATGCCCCAGTGGGCAATCAGCTATTTCCATGGGCTCTGATTCAACTAGCCAGGGCGAGCCCAATACACTGTCTCCACCTCAGCCCGGGGAGGACGCCCCTCTTTCCAGGGAAATGTGCTTTCTGGAGAAACAGAGAGGCTTCACGGCCCTGCTGAAGTGAGGGCCAGGCAGCCAGAACTCAGGTTCCTCAGAGATTTCTCCACTCACTCCAGTCTCGTCACCTTCCCTCTGACCAGAATCAGCCCTGCTCCTCAAAGCACAGAATCCTGCATGTTAGGGAGCCAATGCCACCAGCATCGGGCAGCCCCAGCTAACTGTCACTCCCATCTGAGTCTTGGTTTCCCAACTATGTTCTGCTGGGTGCCAGCTCAGCACACATTCTCAGGGGGAAGGGCTGAGGCACCAGAGTTTTGCTATTAAAAAATGTGCAAATACAGAGGACCCTGAAGTGCGCGCTGTTTTGGGAGTGGATCTGTGTTGGTGTGTTTAGGAGAAGAAGGTGGGGGGCAGAAGACAAATTGCATCAGGCACTTGGAAAGGCAGATGGGCAATCGTCTTGGCTTGGGCAGACCAGACCGGTGCGCAGAAGCCAACAGTGAGATGATCATGAACAAAGACAGGAGAAGGATGAGCACAGGCGGTGTATACACATGCCTGCAAAGGAGCTCGCTGTGCAGGGGACACACGCCAACAGGCCTGGTAAGGCCACGATAGCTGCCCAGTCCCAGGGCCCCCTAAAGCCCACCCAGGATCAAATTCCCCCTGGGCCTCTCAGCTAAAGGAGCACACGGCTGGCTGGAGCATAAAGCAGAGGTCTTTGTGAGCTGGGGAATCAGATTTCTCGGGAAGAGTGAAAATTCCCAAGTTTACTCTGTCTTTCTGGGAGGAGGGTCATTAATGATTTCAGAATTTGAATAAGGTAACTAATTCCTTGTCTTAACATTGGCAAAGGTGAAAAACTAAGCTTCAAACCACAGCATGGGGAATTTAGAATACCTATGAAGACTGCTGGCCACTGGAAGAGTGCACAAAGAGCACTGCCAGTTACAGAGCCGAGCGGGGGTCCCACCTGGCTGCAGGGCTGGGAGAAGGACTGAGCCAAACGTGCTCCAAGATCTCTTCCACCACCGGGATCTGTGTGTTCATCTCAGAGCGCTGTGCTGTGGCCAGCCCCCGGCGTCCACAGCACCCAAGCCTTCCCTCTGGTGGTTATGCCCAGTTAGTGCTGGCTGGCTGCTCCTCACGTGCATGTGTTTGGGTAAAAGCTCCTTGAAGGCAGAGGGTGGGCGGCCTCCTGCCTGAGGGCCATACAATGCTCAAGACAGTGCTCGGGTCTCTGCAGGCCCATAAACAGAGCTGGGTTCAATGTCAAACATCCAGACATAACTCTGAGATGAGATGAACAAAGCTTTTCCCTGAAAGCAGGGCTGGAAAAGCCAGAGCTTAGGAACTGGGCCCTTGGCCTGGCAGGGACCTGAGGTGGCTCTGAGCCAGCCTGGCCATCCTGGAAGAAAGGGGTGGTACCCACCTATGAGGAAGGTCGGGAGATGGCCTTCCCGGGATAAGGAAGGAGCTGGTGGCTTGGAGCTACTGAAGGGACGGCCAGTCTGCCTCAACATGACCTATCCGCCTACAGGAAATAGCACAATACTTTTTTTTTGTCTTTTTAGGGCCGCACCTGCAGCATATGGAGTTTCCCAGGCTAGGGGTTGAATCAGAGCTGTAGCCGCCAGCCTACACCACAGCCACAGCAATGCCAGATCTGAGCCACATCTGAGATCTACACCACAGCTCGTGGCAATGCCGGATCCTTAACCCACTGAGTGAGGCCAGGGATACTAGTCAGATTCATTTCCTCTGAGCCATGATGGGAACTCCTTTTTCTTTTAACATACATGACCAGAAATTCAATTTTGGGAAACAGAAGTGATTATTAGCGGTTACCTGAGTGACACATTGAGTTTAGTATCTCTCATTTCCCTCAAAATGGACAAGGAAAAAGACTGGCCAGAATCCTTCCCTGTGCCCGCCACATAAAATACAACCGTCTTCCTATGCCCAGAGTCCACTTCAACTACGGAGGATGGCGCCGCGAGGTCCTCACAGGACTATTTCTGCTTCCTCTCGGAGAACCCCGTGTTCCCCACGGCCTGCTCCAGGACCCGCTCCTGCCCTGGCCTCTGGGATAAAGGAGCTCCTTCCTCTGTGCTATGCCGCCTGGCCTGCCGGTATCCCTGGCCCATATTCCCCCAGAAGGCTCAGGCCTAGCGGTGGCATCTGCTAGGTTCCAGGCTAGAACGTGCCACACAAAGATTAGGCCACGGGGATGTGGGCACTGCTGGAGGCCCAGAAGCATGGCTTCATCAGCATCCTGAACTATCTCAGAAGCCAGTCGTCAGCCACAGGGTGGAAGGGGTGGCTCTTCCCATCACTGCTTCAAGAGCTCCCTTGCTTCTGCTTCTCAGCCCTCAGGACCAGGGTGTCTGGATCTGAGGGAGAAAACCCGTGGTCCCCACCCCGGCCTCTCGTGGCCTGAAGGACCATGGTTGCAATCCTGAGAGCCGGGGAGGCACACAGACTCGCTCAAGCCCCCTTACACTGCCTTTCCAACCACTTTCAACCGCTGGCGCTTCCCAGGAAGCCTGCCTCACCTACTACCACTGACACAGATTCGTAGTAATACCCATTAGAAGTTGTTTGGACATGAAACTTTTTAAATTTCTGAAAATAAGCTGGGAATCTCCACTGAATCACAAAGCAAAAACTTTTAGTCGCTTCCAATTCACAGCACTGTCTACCTTCGGAAAACAATTCAACAATGTGTGAGAACACTGGGTAGAGTCAGAAAGTAATGAGGGGGATTGCTCCTGAGAGGTCGGTATGCAAAACACATCATCATCAACAACAATTAGACTCCAGGCTTCTGGGCCAGCTTCTCCAGCGAGGAGCTTAGCAACCAGCCTTCCAGGGCTGTAGTGAAAACACGGCATCGCCTTTCTGACCTCAGCTTGCCTGCAATATTGTAGCACTAGTTTCATTGTCACTGGTGGAAAATAAGATCCAGGGACACTGGGTACCATCACTGTAAAGTACCCTTTTTGAAAGATTTCCTAAAATCCAAGTCCAAACTAATGTCTGTAATAACAATATCTTAAAACGTGCTTTATGCAAAAATTCCTACGAGTCAGATAGGCTACGAGTGCCCTTTTTACACTGTGTGCCGTGACTTTCACCCAATTGTTAAAACCAATAAAGAGCCAGAAAGAAGTGCTTCAAAATTATGCTCCCGACTATGAACACTCCATCTCACACTACAGGGGCACAGGGCTCCAGAAAAGGTCACTGGGACACTAGTTTCTAACAGGGTTCCCAAGGTGACTCGAGATGCCCTTTATTGAGACACCACCTTTGGGGAGACATGGTTGACTCTGCTAAAAGGTGTCTGCAGGGCTGCACCGGGGGAAGGGGTAGCTTGTCCTAGACGTGCGTCTCAGGTCATCGAGCTGGAAGCACATTCACTGCAAAGGGCAAGCCTCGCGACAGCTTGGGGTTCTGTTCTCACCACTCACACCTGGCTGTGTGATGCGGAAAAGAAGGTGGGGGGGGGTCCCTTCCGGTTCTGCACCTGGAACCCTCCTCTCACACTTGACCGTGTTACACTGGGCTCCATCCAGCTCAACCAGTCCTTTCAGAATCTCCCTCCAAAAGTCAAGATGTCAAACAGACACATCAGATTCATGGTCAAGCCTACTTCTATTTTCCTCTGTTTCTTAAATCAATGTTAGGATGCCTGTCCAAGATTACAGAGTATCGGTGCTTCTCTACAGCTCTTTGGACCTCCCCTCCCCAACCCCGAGTGGGCTACAGTATTAGCTGGATTTGTACTTTCAGGTACTTTCCCGCCTGCGGCACCTGGTCCTGAGGCCTGAGACCAGGTATAACCCAAAGGAAGATGGCACGGCCTGGTTGCCAAGGAGCCAGTGCACTGTCTGCGGCCTTTGACGCTTCCCTTCCAGGGCTCACCAGAGCCTAGACGAGGCCCTGTGCCAAGGCCCACGGGGCCTCTCCGCTGGTATAGGAACATCTGTATGGCTGATTACTGCTACTGCGGAGTATGTGAGCCTGTCCAGCAAGGGGGTGGGAGAAGTTTTGATCTGAGACTGGTCTGGGGTAACTGGCAGGAGAGAGGAAGAAGAGCAGAGACAGGGGAGGCCAGGGTCAGGGCAAGGGAAGCGGGGAGGGGGAGAGTGGCCCCGGGGTGGAACTGTTCGACTTGCTTCACAGGCTCCCGAGTCCTGGCTAGTGGTCAGCATTAGGGACACAGAGCACACTGAAGTGAGTCCTAAACAGCACACGCTTCTCACGCTGGAGTTCAAACCAAAGCAAGCTGGATGACGGTTCACTTTAACTTCCCATGTATTACCCAAAGGACAGGCTAAAG
The DNA here is from genome assembly GCA_004024745.2 of Catagonus wagneri. Classification (NCBI taxonomy): domain Eukaryota; kingdom Metazoa; phylum Chordata; class Mammalia; order Artiodactyla; family Tayassuidae; genus Catagonus; species Catagonus wagneri. The sequence continues at coordinate 51,680,693 of PVHT020004020.1, forward strand.
GGTGTGAAAGGAGACCCGGGTGGCTGCCTTCACTGCTGAGCTGGAATTTGGCAAATAAAAAACAGTTTAAACAAAAACTTTCAAAGCCCCAGACCTTAAGATGACAACAACTGCTGCTTACTTTTCCCTTTGAAAAATGCATACAAAATACAGGTAATGGTTATAAAATGTACACTGTAATGGTTATTTGCTGGAACACAGAGTCCACCACAGGAATTGCATCATGAGAGCCTGCGTGCAATTAGTGACAGGAAGTGGGGGGGATGGGAGGGGCATTTGCAATGACATGAGCAGGCGGGCTGTGTCTCTGAGATGCAAAATAAAATCGACAGTGAAGTTTTAAAAATGATGCAGCTTCAGAACCAAGGTGATAACCACAATCAAACTAAACACAATTTATAAGGCAAGTCAAATCTGTGCCTTTAATTTTCTTTTTTCTTTCTTTCTTTATTTGGGGGGGGGCTTCCCCCAGCATGTGGAAGTTCCCGGACCAGGAATAGAATCCAAGCCACAGCAGTGACAACACTGAATCCTTAACCATTTGGCCACCAGGGAACTCCTAATTTCTTTTTAATGTAGAAGAAAAAAATTTAGAAAAATAATTCCCCCCTTTTCTCTACCTCCCCCTTCTGGTGTTAGCAAAAAATACTAACTAACTCTCATTTTCAGGTCTTAAAAGCCTTTGCATCATTTTTATTTTCAACAAAAGTGAATCGTCTGTTATAAAACCACAGCATCCTGGCAAAGTTACATCACTGGGGGACGGGTGAAAACATATTGCCCACAGTATGTTAAAACAAGTAAACAACTGGCTTGAGGGGGTCCTCGGGTGGGGCAGTGTACCCCTTACGTGTGTCTAGAAACAATCCCGCCTCCTGGATCAGGGCTCTACCTTCAGTGCCCACCAGAACGCATGAGCTGCCTGCTGAATCCTTCTCTTTCCAGGACCTGGTTTTGACTTCTGGCTGTTTTTCAGGTCAGTGCTACAATATGACCAGGTCCCCACACACATGCAGACTAAGCCCGGGGTGCCCCGAGCCCTGCCAGGAGCCGCTGACCCTCTCCTTTCTATTTCCCCTCCCCGCCAGCCAGTCTCCCCAGCACCCCGCCCCAGCCCTCCCTGAGGCCTCTCCTAAAGCCCCCACTACACTCTCTCTCCACCCACGCCCACCAACAAGGCCAGGAGTGGCCCTGGGTGGAGGGGGCACCTATCAGTCCCAGGGCCCATGAGCAGACCAGGCGCGTGTCTGCCTACCTTCTGGCCGAGGAAGAGGCTCTTGGTGGAGAGCACGGTGAAGCCGTCGGCGGGCGTGCCCTCGGTCGTGCTGTCGGCACTGGCTGCCTTGCTGACTTCTCCCTGCTTCTTCTTGCACAAACAGAAGAGTCAGTGTGAGGCCCACACAGGCAAAGACCACATGAATCTGGGATCTTCTAACAGGCAGGTGAATCGAAAGCCTTGTCCATATTACTCAACAGAGAACAGGAGACTAAACCACAACTAACTTTCAGCATTTTTCAAAGTGGGGGGTGCAGGCTTATGTTGAAGTCCAAGAGTTCTTATAAAGAATGCTAAATTGTATTTTCACCACTTTATAATCTTTAAAAAATAGCCACTTAAAAGGCAAAATTTACAATAATAATTTAGAGCAGAACCAGTTGCATAACTTCAGACCAAGTCAATGTCTCATAATTCAGGGTCTTCACTTTCTAGATGCCTGTATAGGATTCAGGGGAAAAACAAACTGCCTTGGGTCTGAAAAGGCAGACCAAGGACCATCACGCTCCAACCTCCCCAGCCCCGGAAGTCAGACCCTCCTATTCTCCATCATTAAGACCCCCAGGGAGAAGGATCCATGTGGTGGCTGTTGGTGACCTGATCTGTGCACCTGCATGCCCATTTTCCTGCAGTGGCCCTGGGTCTCGGCGGGCTCTTGGGCCTCTTCCCAGCGTTATTTCAGACTGAAGTATGTGTGCCCCAGGGGTTTCCAAAAGCCCTGTTCTTGTCGTATACATTGTGTAGAGAAGTCAGTTACTTTCTCCTAAAACGGATCTGCCCTAAGAGTGATCTACACCTGCAGTCAAGGTTCCAGGCCGAGCTTCCCTCCTCACCCACTTCTCCCACTTCCCAACTGTGCGTATTAGAACAGTGCACGGCCCCGTGAGTAAGGATGCATGCCTTTCTCAGTCTTTTAAACACTTCTGTTACGGATGAGGCTTGTATTAGAAATGGATGTTGTGGCTCATTTGAAGATATTTTTTGTATTTAGATATACTGTCGAGTGAGGAGAGTGGCTATTTTCATTTAGATACTCCAGCTTTTCCCTTCCCCCAATTAGTATCAAAAAGGATGGCCCAGTGGCAGCGAATCAAGAAATTAGGGGGTGAAAAGTATTATAAATGGCCACATCTTCCTGAAGGAAAGATCTGGAAGGTAAACTCAGGACAAGGCCCCGTACCCTATCCAGCTGCCCTTTCGATATTCAAATTCATTAACATATTAACATTTTTACCTACATTGAAAAATAACGTCTAATTTTGCTAAGTGCCCCAACAATAAGGACTGCTTTGCCTTAAGGTTATATGGCTAACCTGGACATTCTCCATAAATTAAATGAGCTAAACTAGGTGCTCCGAGGTTTCAATACAAATGGTAAGACAAAAAGCATTTTATCAAGAAACATGGCAGTAGCAAAGATATATTAAAATTACCACTATTTTGGTTTTCTTTATACTTTGAGTGTATCAGATGTGACAAGTAAAAGAGAAACAGGTATAATCAACAATTACATGGTAAGTCTTAGTAATACTTTCCAGGAAACAAGAAAGGCAAAAGCCGGATGACAGATCCTTTCACAAGTCACATGTTTCTAATTCTGTGCTTTCAACAAAACCGAAGAAGTAGCAAACTGAGTTAACAGCTGATAGATCATTAAAGAATAGATTGATGGAGTCTGGTTAATAGTGAAGTACCAGTGCTGCTTTCTTAGTTGTGATGAATGTACCAGGGTTATGGGAGATGTTAACGATGGGGAAAATGGGTGAGGGATATTCAGGAACGCTCTGTACTGGCTTTGTAACTTCTGTAAATCTAAAACAATTCTAAAATAAAACATTTATTAAAACAAACTGGTGACAGATTACTATGTGATTGCTGGCATGCAGCTCAGAAAGCGTTCAGAGGACTGAGTGATGTTGCTAAAACAAAATCCTTTCCATTCCCATTTAATTATTTTTGTGAACAAGATTTTATAGGCACTTTCACACATATAAATATAAACATACAAGATGATGAATCCTGACTTGTTTTAGCAATAAGTAACATTCATTTATCTTAGGGTACTTAAGTAAAAAAAACTATCTCCATGCATCCCATTACATGATGCAGGTTCAGGAACATTTTAACTTTCTCCTTAATAGTTAAAATTACATGTGTCCAGGATTTGTAGGTTAGACCAATGTGTACTATTAAATAAATGTGACAACTATCCAATCCTGTAGAAACCATAATACTTAGTACTTTTATGATCACAAGAAAATTTTTCAGAAGAAATTTATATGTATTATTTTTTGTGCAGATCAGTAACATATCACAAACAAAAAAAAGTGTTATATTAAAATAACATTTTGTGGAGCAAGTGAAAGGAAAATAAGAGCTCAAGGGGGAAAATGATGTAAATATTCCAACTGTTAAAAAGAAGCCTCTTTGTGTATATCAACACATCACAGTAATCAGATTTCTTCAGATACATCTGAATGAGTGATAAAAGAGTTTTCTTTTTAAATTTAAATATTTAAATATTTATATATCCAAAATATACACTTTGTAGATATTTAAATTTATTATGAAAAGGTAAGCTGTCACATTTTAGATGTGTGAGATATTAAGATTTTCAAAACTCTTCAGGAAGTATGCAAGCAAAAAGTTTTAAAACCACTGCTTTAACCCAGCAAACACCATTCATATATGAGGTGCTCGGTTGAGTGCTATAAAATGTAAAGCAGTTGATAAATAAAGATTTAGTGCTGCTCAAGGATATATGGATTTTAAGAGGTGAGAAAGACGTAAATGAGAGAACGAATTTCAAGTATCTACGAATTGGAGCTGCTTTTATTAGGAGGAGGGGGTCTGAAAGACACCCTGTGCTCTGATACAAGTCAGTAGCTGCCTACACAGCCAGATTATAAAGCTTAACATGTGATAATTAACCCTAGTAATTTTTAGCAATGATTCATTTGCTTATGGCCACCTGCACTAAAGCTATTGTGCCATATAGTAAACTGGTTCAGCCACTACGGAAAAAGTATGGAGGTTCCTCAAGAAAAAAAAAAATAATAAAACTACCACGAGCTCCAGCAATTCCACTTCTGGGAATATATCCAAAAGAAATGAAAACGCTAAATTGAGATATTTGTATCCACATTCATAGCAGCATTAATATCTTTTTTTTCTGTCTTTTTAGGACTGCACCTGAGGCATATGGGAAGTCCCCAGGCTAGGGGTCGAATGGGAGCTGTAGTGCCAGCTTATGCCATAGCCACAGCAATGCCAGATCTGAGCCGTGTCTGCGACCTACACCACAGCTCACGGCAACACTAGATCCTTAACCCACTGAGTGAGGCCAGGGATTGAACCTGGGTCCTCATGGACACTTGTCAGATTCACTTCCACTGAGCAACAATGGGAACTCCCGATAGCAGCATTATTTACAATCACAAATACACAGAAACAACCTATATGCCTACCAAGAGATGAAGAGAGAAAGATGTTAGACACACACACACACACACACACACACAATGGAATATTATTCTGCAATAAGAAGAAGATCCTGCCAGGAAGCTGAAGAGCTCCAAATAACATGAACACAAAGACACAAAGAGACCCAGGTCAAGTCACCTTATAATTAAAATGGCACAAGTTATAAGGCAAACGCTAACAGCCACAAAAAGAGAAACTGATAGTAACACGATAATAGTGGGGAGCTTTAACACCCAACTTAAATCAACAGACAGATCATCCAGACAGAAAATAAAGAAACACACCTTAAATGACACATTAGACCAGAAAGAATCGATATTTATAGAACATTCCATCCAAAAGCAGCAGAGTATACACTCTTCTCAAGTGCACATGGAACACTCTCTACAAGATAACATCTTGGTCACAGATCAAATCTTGGTAAATTTCTAAAAACTGAAATTATATCAGGCACCTTTTCTGACCACAAGACTATGACACTAGAAATCAAATACAAGGGGAAAAAAGTAAAAAACCACAAACTCCTGGTCCACAAAGTCACTGAAGAAATTAAAAAATATTTAGAGATAAATGACAATGAAGATACAACAATCCAAAACCTATGGGACACAGAAAAAGCAGTACTGAGATGGAAGTTTAAAGCAATACAAATTTCCTACAGAAAACCACCTAACCTTAAAGCAACTAGAGAAGGAAGAACAAAGCCCAAAGTCAGGAGAAGGAAAAAAATCATTAAGATCAGAGCAGAAATAAATAAAAGAGAAGATGAATAAGACCAAAAGTTGGTTCTTAAAAAAGATCAACAAAATTGATAAACCTTTAGACAGATTCGTCAAGAAAAAGAGGACCCAAATCAATAAAATTAGAAATGAAAAAGGAGAAATTCCAAGTGACACCAAAGAAACACAAAGGATCATAAGAGACGGCTTACTATAAAAATAAGCAAGTATATGCCAATAAAATGGATAACTTAGAAGAAATGGATAGATTCTTACAAAGGTACAATTTACCAAGACTGAACCAGGAACAACAGAAAATATGAATAGACCAATCACAAGTACTGAAATTGAAACTGTAATTTAAAAATTTCCAAAAAACAGAACTGCAGGACTTTTCGTGGAAATTGCCACAAGTGAATTCTATCAAACGTTCAGGAGAGTTAACACCTATTCTTCTGAAACTCCCCAAAAAAACTGCAGAGAAAGGAATACTCCCAAACTCATTCTATGAGGTCACTGTCACCCTGATACCAAAACCAGACAAACATACCACAAAAAAAGAAAATTACAGGCCAATATGACTGCTGAACATGGATTCAAAAATCTTCAACAAAATATTAGCAAACTGAATCCAACAATATATTAAGAGGACCATACGCCATGACTGAGATGACTGAGTGAGGTTTATCCCAGGAATACAAGGATTCTTCAATAGCCACAAATCTATCAATGTGATATACCACATCAACTAACTGAATAAAAAAAAAACATATGATCATCTCAATAGATGCAAAAAAAGCTTTTGACAAAATCCAACACCCGTTTATGACAAAAACTCTCCAGAAAGTGGGCATAGAGGAAAATTAAGTCAATATAATAAAAGCTATATATGACAAACCCACAGCTAACATCATTCTCAGTGGTGAAAAGCTGAAAGCATTTCTCCTAAGATCAATAATGAAACAAGGAGGTCCACTCTCACCACTGTTACTCAACATAGTTTTGGAAGTCCTAGCCATGGCAATAAGCGAAGAAAAAGCAATAAAAGAAATCCAAATTGGAAAAGAATAAGTAAAACTATTACTGTTTGCAGATGACATGATACTATACACAGAAAATCCCAAAGAGGCTCCAGGAAAGTATTAGAGCTCATCAATGAATTTGGTAAAATTGCAGGATATGAAATTAATACACAGAAATCTATTGCATACTACACACTAACAATCAAAGACCATAAAGAGAAATTAGTGAAACAATCCAATTTATCACTGCATCAAAAAGAAAAAAAAAATACCTAGGGGAAAAAACCTACCTAAAGAGACAGAAGACCTGTACTCTGAAACTCTAAGGCACTGAGCAAAGAAATCAGAGATGGAAAGCTATACCAAGCTCAAGGATTGGAAGAATCAGTATTGTCAAAATGACTACACCACCCAAGGTAATCTACAGATTCAATGCAATCCCTATCAAATTACCAGTGATATTATTCACAGAACTAGAATAAAATATTTTAAAATTTGTATGAAAACACAAAAGACCTCAAACAGGAAAAAAAAATCAGACCTGGAGGAAATCAGGCTCCCTGACTTCAGGCTATATTACAAAGCTACAGTCATCAAAAAGTGTGGTAGTGGCACAAAACCAGAAATAGATCAATGGAACAGAAAAGAAATCCTAGAAATAAATTCAAGCACCTACTGTCAACTACTCTATGACAAAGGAGGCAAGAACATACAGTGGAGGAAAGACACTCTGTTTAATAAGCGGTGCTGGGGTAACTGGACAGCTGCATGTAAAAGTATGAAATTCAAACATTTTCTAACACCACACACAAAAAATAAACTCAAAATAGATGAAGAACCTAAATGTAAGGCCAGATATTATAAAAATCCTAGAGGAAAACACAGGCAAGCACACTCTTTGACATAAATAGTAGCAGTATCTTGTCTGAACCATCTCCTAGAGTAATGAAAATAAAAACAAAAATAAACAAATGGGAGCTAATTTTAAATGTTTTGCACAGCAAAAGCAACCAACCATTAAAAAACCAAGAAGACAGCCTATGGAATGGGAAAAATATTTGCAAGCAAAGCAACTAACAAGGGACTAAACTCCAAAATAGAAACATCTCATGGAGCTTTACATCAAAAAGACAAAAAAAAAAAAAAAAAATCAAAAAATTGGCAAAAGACCTAAATAGACATTTCTCCAAAGACGACAGAGAGACAGACAAAAAACACATGAAAAGATGCTCAACATCACTAATTATTAGAGAAAAGCAAGTCAAAACTACAGTGAAGTACTGCCTCACGCTAGTCAGAATGGCCATCATCAAAAAGCATATAAATAACATATGCTGGAGAGGGTGTGGAAAAAAAGGAACCCTCCTACACTGTTGGTGGGAATGTAAATTGGTGTAGCTACTGTGGAAAACAGAATGGAGGTTCCACAAAAAACTAAGAATAGAGTTGCCATATGATCTGGCAATCCCACTCCTGGGCATATATCCAGACAAAACTGTAATTCAAAGAGATACATGCACCCCTATGTTAAAAGCAGCACCATTCACAATAGCCAAAACATGGAAACAACCTAAATGTCCACTGAATGCATGAATGGTTAAAGATGTGGGGTGTGTGTATATACGTGTGTGTACATACATACGTACATACACACACACACACACACACACACAATAGAATATTACTCAGCCACAAAAAAAAGAATGAAATAATGCCATTTTTGCGGTAGCATGGATGAACCTAGAGATTATCATACTAAATGAAGTAAATCAGAAAGAGAATGACAAATACCACAACATTACTGATATGCAGAATTTAAATATGGTACAGATAAACTTATTACAAAATAGAAACAGACTCACAGACAAAGAAAACAGACTTCTGGTTACCAAAGCAGGGTGGTGCGGGAGAGATGGATTGGGAATTTGGGATTAGCAGATGCAAACTATTATATTCTGAATGGATAAGGAACAAAGTCCTACTTATAGCACAGGGAACTATATTCAATGTCCTGCAATAAATCATAACAGAAGAGAATGTGAGTAAGAATACATAGGTATGTATCAATGAATACCTTTGGTGTACAGCAAAAATTAACAACACTGTAAATCAACTATACTTCAATAAAATAAATTTTTAAAACACAAATAGAATAGACTATTATAAATACAAGTTGTTATACATAAGGCTCATGGTAAACACAAAGCAAAAACCTATAGCAGATATGCAAAAGAAAAAGGAATGTTAAGAATACCACTAGAGGAAATCACCAAATCACAAGGGAACAGAACAAGAAAAGTAAAAGGTAACAGAGGAACTACAAAACAGCCAAAAAAACAATTAACAAAAAGGAAATAAGTATATACCTATCAATAGTTATTTTAAATGTAAATAGACTCAATTCTCCCATCAAAAGACACTGAGTGCCCGAATGGATAAATAACATAAGACCCATCTATCTGCTACCTACAAGAGACACACTTCAGATGTGGGGATATACACAGACTGAAAGGAGAGGGATGGAAAACATTTTCCATGCAAATGGAAACCATAAGAAACCTGGGGTAGCTATACTTATATCAGACAAAACAGACTTTAAAAACAAAGCCTGCAAAGACAATGAAGGGCATTACATAATGATAAAAGAATCAAGCCAGCAAGAGAATATAATATTTGTAATACTTATGTACACAGCATAGAAGTAAATAAGTATATAAAGTGAATATAAACAGAGTTAAAGGAAGAAACATCAATGCAGTAAGAATAGGGGATTTTAATATCCCACTTTCATCAATGGATGAAACTTCCTTAGAGAAAATCAGTAAGAAAAACACTGGCCTTAAACATGTTAAACTAGATGGATTTAACAGATATACACAGAATCGTCCACCCAAAGCAATAGATTATACATATACATTCCTTTCAAGTACACCTATAACTCTCTCCAGGATAGATCATAAAACAAAACAAGCCCTAACAAATTTTTGAAAACTGAAATCTTATCAAATATCTTTTCCAAACACAATGGTATGAAACCAGAAATCAATTACAAGAAGGAAACTGGAAAAATCCCAAATATGTGAAGATTAAACAACATGCTATTGAACAACCAGTGGGTCAAGGAAGAAATCAAAAGAGAAATCAAAAAGTACCTTGAGGCAAATAAAAAATGGAAATAAAACCTACCAAAACTTATGAGATGAAGCAAAAGTAATTCAAAGAGATAAATGCACCCCTGTGTTAAAAGCAGCTTTTCCTCTAAGTTCTAGGAGGGACATTTATAGCAATAAATTCCAACATCAAAACTTTTTTAAAACCTCAAATTAAAAAAAGTAATTTTATACCTGAAGGAACTAAAAAAGTAGAGCAAATGAAACAAACCCAAAGTTAGCAAAATGAAGGAAATAATACCAAATAGACACAAGCAGAAATAAGTCAAAGAGAGACTAAAATGACAATAGAAAAAAATAAATGAAACTAATAGCTGGTTCAATGAAAAATAAACAAAACTAGACTAAGCCACAAAAAAAAAGAAAATTCAAACAAATAAAATCAGAAATGAATGAGGATATGTTAAACTGCTCTCACAGTAGCACAAAGGATTATAAACGACTACTATGACAATTACATGCCAACAAACTGGACAACCCAGAAGAAATGAATAAATTCGTAGAAAAACATATAACCTACCAAGAGAGTACACTGTGCAGAAACAGAAAATCTGAACAGTCCAATTACTAGTAAAGAGATCAAATTGGTAATCAAAAATCTCCCAAGAAACAAAGGTCCAAGATCGGACAGGTTCACTGGTGAAATTCTACCAAATATTCAAAGAATACTAGTATTTCTCGAACTCTTGCAAAATATTTTAAGAGATGGAAACACTTCCAAACTCATTTTATAAGCCAGCATTATCCTGATACCAAAACCAGTTAAGGACGCCAAAAGAATAGAAAACTACCCCTGATGAACACAGATGCAAAAATCCTCAAAGAAATACTAGCAAATTGAACTCAACAATACACGAAAAGGATAATACACCATGATCAAGCTGAACTTATTCCAGGGATGCAAGGATGATTCAACATTTGCAAATCCATCCATGTAACACACTACATTAACAAATGGAGGATAAAAATTATATCATCATCTCAATAGATGCAGAAAAAGAACATGACAAACTTCGACATCTATATGTGATGAAAAACTCTCAAAAGAGTGATTAAAGAGGGAGCTATTCCAACAAAATAAAGGCCACATATACCAGGCCCACAGTTAACATCACACTCAATGGTGAAAAGCCAACAGCTTTTCCTCTAAGATCAGGAACAAGACAAGGATGTCCACTCTTGTCACTTTTATTTAACATAGTATTGGAAGTCCTAGCCACAGCAATTAAGCAAGAAAAAGAAAAGGCACTCAAATCAGAAAGAAAGAAGTAAAAGTGTCATTATTTCAACATGACATGATATTATATACAGAAAAGCCTTAACACTCCACTCATAAAAAAATTGTTAGAATGAAAACTAAAAAAGTTGCAGGAAATAAAATCAATGCACAGATAGCTGTGGTGTTTCCATACACTAATAATGAACTATCATAAAGAGAAATTAAGACAACAATCTCACTTACAGCTGCTTTAATGCTGCTAAAATAGGAGTTCCCATCATGGCTCAGTGGTTAACGAATCTGACTAGGAACCATGAGGTTGCAGGTTCAATCCCTGACCTCGCTCAGTGGGTTAAGGATCCAGCGTTGCCATGAGCTGTGGTGTAGGTCACAGACGTGGCTCGGATCCCGTGTTGCTGTGGCTGTGGCATAGGCCAGCAGCTACAGCTCCAATTAGACCTCTACTCTGGGAACCTCCATAAGCCGTGGGTGCAGCCCCAGAAAAGCCAAACAAAAAAGAATACCAAATTTAACCAAGAAGGTAAAAGCCCTGCACCGTGAAAGCTACAAGACACTAAGGAAAGAAATTAGACACAAACACATGAAAAGATACTCTGTGCTCAAGGAATGGAAGAATTAATATTGTGAAAATGTCTATACTACCCAAAGCAATCTACAGATCCAATGCAATCCCGATAAAAATTCCAAATGGCATTTTTCATAGAAATAGAGCAAACAATCCTAAAATTTGTATTGAACCACTAAAGACCCCCAAACACCCAAAGCAATCTTGAGAAAAAAGAACAAATCTGGAAGTATCATGCTCCCTGATTTCAAACTACATAACAAAAGCCATAGTAATCTAAACAGCATGGTATTGGCATAAAAACAGACATATATGGAGTTCTCTTATGGCACAGCAGTTAAGGATCCAGTGTTGTCACTGCATGAGCTTGGGTTACTGCTATGGCATGGGTACAATCCCTGGCCAGCAACTTCTACAAGTCACAGGTGGGGTCAAAAAAGAAAATAAAACAAAGTAATAAAAAGACACATATACAATGGAACATAATATAAAGGCCAGAAACAAATCCAGGCATATATGGGCAATTAATTTACAACAAAGAAGCCAAGAATACTAGAGGGACATCAAAGCCTGAGTAAAACACAGCAGCTGGATTGAGATATGAAAATCGGAGATAGACTCAGACAGAGGTCCTGAATATGGTGCAGACACTACAGCCTTAGGCGCCGGGCGGTGCCTGGGAGCTAAGACACAGGTTCCTAAGGTTAGTCCCTGTGAGAGGGCAGAGGTCAGTGGCCGCAGTGGTTGCTGGAATAGGACAAGGAACAGCGATATTCTATGATTTGTGGAGAGCAAAACCAGGACTGAGAGAACCGAGGAAGTCTGTTCCCGCAGGGGAGGCAAGCCTCCATTGTTAGGGAAGAGGAGAGGAGGAGGGGCTGACCGCCATAGGAAGCAACTTGAACTAGCACGCAGGGCAGGGCGATGGTGACCCGCCAAAGAGAGCAGAAGTGGGGAGGAGCCAGTGGAGGCTGCAGCTACGGCAGCGGGAGCAGAGCCCGTGCCTTGAAGCCCGTGGGCAGAGTGCTGTGTCACGTTGTGGACCCAGGCGCCTGCGCCAGCCAGCATCGGCGGGGGTGGTGGGGCCCTGGGCCGGTCCATGGACCTAGGCGACTGCGTCAGCCCAGAGTTGGTAGCTCTGGCGGGCGGAGCAGTACGCAACCACACAGAGCTAGCTTTCGCAGAGGAGCAGGGCGAGCGCCAGCCGCTGCTGCCAGGACACCGCCCCATCGGAGGAGAAAGCATCAGCGGAAGGGCGGAACAAACACCAGCCTGCTGAGCCAGCCTCTGACAGGTACCGCTTGTGGTTCCATCACCTCAAAAGAGGACTTTGCAATCGAACACTAGTTTCCCGTGGCTCTCACTCCCAGGGGAAATCATACTTCCTGCTGCTGCTATTGCCAAATGCTTAAGACACCTGGTAGATCTGC
>PVHT020004020.1:51694597-51757227 GCA_004024745.2 Catagonus wagneri
AAAAAAAAAAAAACCAATAAAACCAAGAGCTGGTTCACTTATGGTAAACAAAATTGATAGGCTTCTCTGGCCAGGCTCACCAAGAAGAAAAGAGAGAGAACCCAAATAAAATAATAAATAAAAAAGGAGAAATTTCAACTGGTACTGCAGAAATGCAGTGTGTGTGTGTGTGTGTGTGTGTGTGTATGATAATACTATGAACAACTGTACGTCAACCAATCTGAAAAAAACATACAGAAATACAAAAGGCGAAAAAAGACTACTATAAGCATGGACAACCAAGAAGAAATGAACACTTTCTTAAAAAGGTACAATCTTCTAAAACTGCACCTGGGAGAAGTAGAAAGTATGAATGGACCAATCACAAGTACTGAAATTAAAAAATATGATTAAAAAACTCCAAACAGGGAGTTCCCATTGTGGCTCAGTGGAGTAAGGATCTGATGTTGTCTCTGTGAGGATGCAGGTTCGATCCCTGGCCTTGCTCAGTAGGTTAAGGATCCAGCATTGCCATAAGCTGTAGCACACATCACAGACGTGGCTCAGATCTGGTGTTGTCATGGCTGTAGAACAGGCCCTAGCTGCAGCTCTAATACGACCCCTGGCCCAGGAACTTCCATATGCCGCACATGTGGCTGTAAAAAGAAGAAAAAAAAACTTCCAACAAACAGAAGTTCAGGACCAGATGACTTCACAGACAAATTCTATCAAACATTTAGAGAAGAGTTAACACCTACCCTTCTGAAACTGCAAAAAAAAACTGCAGAGGTAAGTTCCCATTGCGGTACAACAGAAACGAATCTGACAAGGAACCATGAGGTTGTGAGTTTGAGCCCTGGCCTCTCTCAGTGGGTTAAGGATCCGGCATTGCCATGAGCTGTGGTGTAAGTCGCTGATGTGGCTCGGATACTGCGTTGCTGTGGCTGTGGCATAGGCCAGCAGTTGTAGCTCCAACTGGAACCCTAGCCTGGGAACCTCCATATGCTGTGGATGCAGCCCTAAAAAAAAAAAAAAGACACGCAGAGGAAGGAATACTCCCAAACTCATTCTAAGAAGCGACCATCACTCTGATACCAAATCAAAAATACCACAAAAAAAGAAAATGATAGGTCAGTATCACTGATATTCATATTCAATACAGATGCAAAAATCTTCAATAAAATACCAGCAAACTGAATCCAAAAATATATTAAAAGGACCATATACCATGATTGAGTGGGATTTATCCCAGGGATCAAAAGATTTTGCAATATCCACAAATCAGTCAGTGTTATACACCACATTAACAAATCGAAGAATAAAAACTATATGATCATCTCAATAGCTGTAGAAAAAGCTTTTGACAAAATTCAACATCCATTTATGATAAAAACTCTCCAGAAAGTGGGCACAGAGGGAAACTACCACAACATAATACAGGCCATATATGACAAACCCAAAGGTAACATCATTCTCAATGGTGGAAAGCTGAAACAATTTCCACTAAGATCAGGAACATGACAAGGATGTCCACTCTCACCACTTTTATCCAGTGTAGTTTTGGAAGTACTAGCCATGGCAATCAGAGAAGAAAAAGAAATAAAAGGAATCCAAATTGGAAAAGACATAAAATTGTCGCTGACTGGAGATGACATGATAATATATATAGAAAATCCCAAAGATGCTATAAGAAAACTACTAGAGCTCATCAATGAATTTAGTAAAGATGCAGGATACAAAATTAATACACAGAAATCTGATGCATGTCTACATACTAACAATGCAAGACCAGAAAGAGAAATTAAGGAAACAATCCCATTTACCACTGCATCAAAAAGAATAAAGTATCTAGGAACAAATTTATCCAAGGAGACAAAAGACCTGTATTCTGAAAATTGTTAAGACACTGATGAAAGAAATCAAAGATGACACAAACAGGTGGAAAGACATACCATGCTCTTGGATTGGAAGAATCAATATTATCAAAATGAGTATAATACCAAAGTCAATTTACAGATGTAACGCAATTCCTATCAAATTACCAATGGCATTTCTCACAGAACTAAAACAAAAAATTTTTAAATTTGTATGAAAACACAAAAGACTTCAAAGAGTCAAAACAGGGTGTTCCTGTTTTGGCACAGCAGAAACAAATCTGACTAGTATCCATGAGGATCTGGGTTTGATCTCTGGCCTCGCTCAGTGGGTCGGGGACCTGGTGTTGCTGTGAGTTGTGGTGTAGGTCGCAGACATGGCTCAGATACCCGGCTGCTGTGGGTACAGGCCTGAAGCAACAGCTCCAATTCAATCCCTGGCCTGGGAATTTCTATATGCCATATGCCATGGGTGCAGCCCTAAAAAAAAAAAAAAGGTACAAACAATCCTGAGAAAGAAAATCATAGTTGGAGGGGAGGGATAAAGGTGGCAGAGGAAGAAGATGTGGCATTCACCACCCAAAAACATCAAAAAAAAAAAAAAAAAACCCATATACATGAGGACAATTCACAAAGAACATCTACTGAACACAGGCAAAAGACCTTAAACCTCCTTTAAAAAAGGCAAGAAACCCTCCACATAACTGGGTACAACAAAAGGAAAAAAAAGAGAGAGAAAGGAATCAGGATGGGACTAGCACTCCTGAGAGGGAGCTGTGAAAGAGGAAAGGAATCCACATGCCGGGAAGCCACCTAATGAGATTAGCAGAGATGTAGGGACCTCAAAGCCTCAATGAAAAGTGCAGCATCTGGAATGAGGACGGCAAAGGAAAGAGAACTGCACAGACCATCAGTACCACGTCCCATGACACCAAAGCCTTTGATGCTCAGAATGGGGCTGGGTGCTGAGACTCAGGCTCCAGCGAACAAGAAAAGTATAAGCAAAATGAAGACGCTCAAGAACCATTCCCAGTTAAAAGAACAGGAGAATTCACCTAAAGCAGCAAACAATGAAACAGACCTCTGCAGTCTAATAGACACCGAGTTCAAAAAGGAGACAGTGAAAATACTGAAGTGAATTAAGAGCGGATGTGAACAGTAATGCAGATTATTTTAGAAAGCAACTAGAAAATATAAGGAGGAGCCAACAAAAATAAGAAAATTCACTTGCAGAGACACAGGCTGACTTAAAGGCACTGAAGAGCAAAACAAATAATGCCGAGGAACGAATTAGTGACCTGGAAGATAGAATAATAGAAATCACCCAATCAGAACAGCAGACAGAAAACCAAATGAAAAAACATGAAAGCAATATAAGGGGTTTATGGGATAATATAAAGTGGGTCCATCTACACATAATACAGATTGCAAAAGGTGAAGAAAAAGAAAAAGGGATTGAAAATATATTTCAAGAAATTATGGCTGAAATTTTTCCAAACCTATAGGAAACAGACATCAAGACAGTGGAAGCAAGGAGGGACCCAAACAATCTGAACCCAAACATGCCCACACCAAGACATATTATAATAAAGATGGCAAAAGTTAAAGAGAGGACTCCAATAACAGCAAGAGAAAAACAAAGAGTTAATTATAAGGGAACCCCCATAAAGCTACCAGTTGATTCCTCTACATATATACCAGAAGCCAGTGGCAAGATATATTTAAAGTTCTAAAAGGGAAAAATGTGCAGCCTAGAATACTCTATCCAGCAAGAATATCATTTAAAATAGAAGGAAAAATAAACAATTTCTTCAACAAAAATTGAAAGAGTACAGCAACACCAAACCCATTCTAAAAGAAATACTGAAAGGGCTCCTCTAAATAAAATTTTTAAAAAGGTAAGAAGAAACAGGATGGAGGAAATCACAATTGGAAAGTAATCACTTAAGCCAGTATACAGATCTAAAAGGGAAAGAAAAACTATTGTAAAAGCAATGATAAACATAAGGAACAGCAAAAGGATAAACATGAAGATATTAAAAAAGGACATCAAAACCATAAACCGTGGGTAAAGAAAGTAAGAAAATCTAGACTCTTTTTTTCTTTTAGAATGTGTTTATGCCTACATGACCATCAGGCTAAAGCAGATATAGGAAGAGGTTAACATACTTGGAAAACAGGGCAACAAAAAATACATTCAAAAAAACTAAAAAGAGGACACGAGCATAAAAATCACCCAACCGAAAAAAGAAAGGAACAAAGGAGAAACAAAGAATCAAATGGATAACAAGGTTTAAAATGGCAATAAACACATAACTATCAAAAATTACCTTAAATGTCAATGGACTGAATGCTCCAATCAAAAGACATAGAGTGGCAGATTGGATAAAAAACAAGAGCCTACAATATCCTGCCTACAAGAGACTCACCTTAGGGCAAAGGACAAACTGGAGGGAATGGGAAAAAAAAAATATTTCATACAAATAGAAGAGACAGAAAAGCAGGAGTTGCAATACTCCTATCAGACAAAATAGACTTTAAAATAAACACCAAAAAGAAAGAGAAAGAAGGACACTGTTTAACAGATGGATCAATTCAAGAAGAGGACATTACACTTGTCAATATATATGCCCCTAATATAGGAGCACCCAAATACATATAACAAATACTAAAAGACATAAGAGTTTCAGCTGAAACTCCACAGCTCCTGTTGGACTCCTAGCCTGGGAACCTCCATATGCCGCGGGTGCGGCTCTAGATAAAAGGCAAAAAGACAAAAAATAAAATAAAAAATAAAAAACTTCCAACAAACAAAAGTCCAGGACCAGACGGTTTCACAGGTGAATTCTATTAAACATTTAGAGAAGAGTTAACACCTATCCTTCTGAAACTCTTCCAGAAAATTGCAGAGGAAGGGACACTCCCAAACTCATTCTATGAGGCAACCAAAACCATTCTATGAGGATACCAAAACCAGATAAAGATATCACAAAAAAAGAAAATTACAGGCCAATCTCACTGGTGAACATAGATGCAAAAATTCTCAACAAAATACTAGCCAACCGACTCCAACAATACATTAAAAGGATTGTACATCATGATCAAGTGGGATTTATCCCAGGGATGCAAGGATTCTTCAATATCCGCAAATCAATCACTGTGATATACCACGTTAACAAACTGAGGAATAAAAACCATATGGTCCTCTCAAGAGATGCAGAAAAAGCCCTTGACAAAATCCAACACCCATTTCTGATAAAAACCCTCCAGAAAGTGGGCACAGGGGGAACCTACCTCAACATAATAAAGGCCATCTATGACAAACCCAGAGCTCACATCATTCTCAATGGTGAAAAGCTGAAAGAATTCCCACTGAGATCAAGAATAAGACAAGGATGTCCACTCTCGCCACTACTATTCAACATAGTTTTGGAAGTCCTAGCCACAGCAATCAGAGAAGTAAAAGAAATAAAAGGAATCCAAATTGGAAAGGAAGAAGTAAAACTATCACTATTTGCAGATGATATGATCCTATACCTAGAGAATCCTAAAGACTCTACCAGAAAACTGTTAGACCTCATCAATGCATTTGGAAAAGTCACAGGATACAAAATTAATACACAGAAATCAATTGCATTTCTATATACTAACAATGAAAGAGCAGAAAGAGCAAATAGGGAAGCAATCCCATTTACCACTGCATCAAAAAGAAGCAAATGCTTACGAATAAACCTATCTAAAGAGACAAAGGAACTGTACTCTGAAAACTGTAAGAAGCTTATGAAAGAAATCAAGGATGACATGAACAGGTGGAAAGACATACCATGCTCTTGGATTGGAAGAGTCAATATTATCAAAATGACTATACTACCCAAGGCAATCTACACATTCAATGCAATCCCTATCAAATTACCAAGGATATTTTTCACAGAACTAGAACAAAATATTTTAAAGTTTGTTTAGAAGCACAAAAAACCCAGAATAGCCAAAGACATCCTGAAAAAGAAAAATGGAGCTGGAGGAATCAGGCTCCCTGACCTCAGACTATACTACAAAGCTACTGTCATCAAAGCCGTATGGTACTGGCACAAACACAGACATATAGATCAGTGGAACAGGATAGAAAGCCCAGAATTAAATCCACGCATCTATAGTCAACTAATCTATGACAAAGGAGGCAAGAATATACATTGGACAAAAGACAGCCTCTTCAATAAGTGGTGCTGGGAAAACTGGACAGCTACATGTAAAAAAATGAAACTAGAACACTTTCTAACACCATGCACAAAAATAAACTCAAAATGGATTAAAGATCTGGATATAAGACCTAATACTATAAAACTCTTAGAGGAAAACATAGGCCAAACACTCTCCCACATAAATGACAGGAACATCTCCTCAGATCTATCTGTCAGAATAATGACAACAAAAAGAAAAATACACAAATGGGACTTAATTAAACTTCAAAGTTTCTGCACAGCCAAGGAAACCCTCAACAAAACGAAAAGACAACCCACAAAATGGGAGAACATATTTGCAAATGAATTGACTGACAAGGGATTAATCTCTAAAATTTACAAACACCTCCTACAGCTCAATACCAAAAAACAAACAACCCCATCAAAACATGGGCAGAAGATCTAAACAGACAATTCTCCAAAGAACACATACAGATGGCAAAAAAACACATGAAAAGATGTTCAACATCACTCGTTATTAGAGAAATGCAAATCAAAACCATCTTACACCAGCCAGAAAGGCCATCATCAAAAAGTCTACAAACAGTAAGTGCTGGAGAGGGTGTGGAGAAAAAGGATCCCTATTACACTGTTGGTGGGAATGCAAATTGGTGCAACCACTGTAGAAAACAGTATGGAGATGCCTTAGAAAACTAAAAATAGAATTACCATTTGATCCAGCAATCCCACTCCTGGGCATCTATCCAGAGGAAAGACACATGTACATGACTCAAAAAGACACATGTACTCCAGTGTTCATTACAGCACTCTATGCAATACCCCAGTCATGGAAACAACCTGAATGCTCATCAACAGAGGAGTGGCTAGGGAAGATATGGTACATACACACAATGGAATATTACTCACCCATTAAAAGGAACGAAATAACATTTATAGCAACATGGGTGGACCTAGAAATTATTGTGCAAAGTGAAAGCAGTCAGACAATTAGACAGCAACATCCAATGCTACTGCTTACATGTGGAAACTAAAAAGACACAATGAACTTCTTTGCAGAACAGATAATGACTCACAGACTTTGGAAAACCTATGGTTTCCAAATAAGACAATCTGGGGGGTGGGGGGGGTTGCACTGAGGGTTTGGGACGGAAATGCTATCAAATTGAGTTGTGATGATTTTTGTACACCTATAATTGTAATAAAATTCATCAAGCAATGGGAAAAAAATAAAGAACAACAAAAAAAAAGATGGTTCAACATATCCAAATCAATCAACGTCATACACCACATTAACACAAGAAAAGTCAAAAACCACACGATCATCTCAATAGACACAGAAAAAGCATCTGACAAATCCATCATCCACTCATGATAAAAACTCTTACCAAAGTTGGTATAGAAGGAACATACCTTAACATAATAAAGGCATTTATGACAAACCCACAGCCAATATAGTACTCAATGGAGAAAAGCTGAAAGCATTCCCACTAAAATCTGGAACAAGAGAACGCTGCCCATTCTTACCACTTTTATTCAACATAGTATTGGAAATCCTAGCCACAGCAAACAGACAAATAAAGAAAAATAAAAGATATGCAAATTGGAAGAGAAGAGGTAAGACTGTCACCCTATGCAGATGCAATGACACTATATATATAGAAAACCCTAAGGACCCCATACAAAAACTACTCAAACTGATCAATTAATTTAGCAAAGTAGCAGGATACAAAATTAAATTCAGAAATCAGTTGCGTTTTTGTATACTAACAATGAAATATTAGAAAAGGAATACAAAAATACAATACCTTTTAAAATTGCACCCCAAAAAATTAATCACCTAGGAATAAACCTGACCAAGGAGGTGAAAGACTTACATGCTGAGAACTATAAAACATTAATCAAGGAAATTAAAGAGGATGCAAAGAAATGGAAAGATATTCCATGCTCCTGACTGGAAGAATTGAGATCACAAAAAGGCCATACTACCTAAACAATCTACAGATTCAATGCAAACCCTATCAAATTACCCATACCATTTTTCACAGCACTAGCACAAAAAAATTCCAAAAATTTATATGGAACCATAAAAGACCCAGAACTGCCACAGCAATTCTGAGGAACAAAAACCAAACAGGAGGCATGATTCTCCCAGACTTCAGACAATATTATAAAGCTACATGTGTGGTGTTGATAACAAAACACATATACGGACCAGTGGAGCAGAAGAGAGAACTCAGAAATAAACCCAGATACCTATGGTCAATTAATCTTTATATTACTGAATATAAAGAATATAAAATGGGAAACTCTCTTCAGCAAGTGGTGCTGGGAAAACTGAACAGCTGCATATAAATCAATGAAACTAGACCATATCCTCACACCATGTAAAAAAATAAACTCAAAATGGCTTAAAGACTTAAACATAAGACACCATCAAACTCCTAGAAGAGAACACAGGTAAAACATTCTCTGACATCAACCATACAAATGTTTTCTTAGATCAGTCTCCCAGAGCAATAAAAAAATAAAATAAATAAATGGGACTTAATCAAACTTACAAGCTGTTGTGCAGCCTAGGAAATCATAAAAAAAAAAAAAAATTCACAGAATGGGAGAAAATATTTACGAATGAAGCGACTAAAGCGACTGACAGATTAATCTCCAAAATACACAAACAACTCATGTAGCTCCATATCAAAAAATCAAACAACCCAATAAAAAAGTGGGGAGAAGATCTAAATAGCTATTTCTCCAAAGAGGAAAGACAGCCAAAACAAAACATGACAAGATGTTCGACATCACCAATTATTAGAGAAATGCAAGTCAACACTACAATGCAGTACCACCTCACACTACTCAGAATGGTCATCATCAAAAAGTCTACCAACAATAAATGCTGGAGAGGGTATGGAGAAAAGCAAACATTCCACACTGCTGGTGGGAATGTAAACTGGTGCAGCCACTGTGGAAAACAGTATGGAGGTTCCACAAAAAACTAAGAACAGAGTTGCCGTATGATCCAGCAATCAACTCCCGAAGAAAACCGTAATTTGAGAAGATACATACACCCCAATCTTCACTGCGGCACTATTTACATTAGCCAAGATACATAACAACCTAAATGTCCATCAAAAGAGAAATGGATAAAGATCCAGTACATGCATACAATGGACTACTACTGAGCCATGTGAAAGAATGAAATAATGCCATTCACAGCAACACAGATACAAGAGATTCTCACACGAAGTGAAGTAAGAAAGAGAAAGACAAATACCATATGATATCACTTATATGTGGAATCTCAGATATGTCACAAATTAACTTACCTATGAAACTTAAACAACTCACAGACACGGAGAACAGACTTAGTGTTGCCAAGGGTGGGGGAACAGAGAGGGATGGACTGGGCGTTTGGGGTTAGTAGACACAAACTATTACATTTAGAAAGGATAAAGAACAAGATCGTACTGTATAGCACAGGGGAACCATATCCAATCTCCTGGGAAAGACCATGAAGGAAAAGAAAATAAAAAAGAATGCATATATACATGTATGAATGGGTCACTTTGCTGTACCACAGAAACTGGCGCAACACTGAAAATCAACTACACTTTAATTTTTTAAAAAATCAGACTGTGACTCCTGGTAAGCCTTCTAATGAGGGAGTTTAACCTGGGAGATTTAGGTATAAATGATGTCCTTTGAATCTTCGGTATTTTATGCATCTGAAAACTTGATCTTGAGAAGGGTCCCCAGGCTTCTCTGACTGCCAAAGGCACGCTGCATACAGGCCTGTCATGTTCTCCCCAGAAGGAGCCAGACATGCTCCCATCCTGTGCCAAAAAGCTCTTTCCTCTCAGTCACTTGAATGCCCAGACACCTTTCGCCCTCAGGTCTCCACTCGTGTCACCTTACCAGAGCAGACTCATCTGACAAGTATGTAAGACAACACTGCCATGCTGTCACTTCACTTTATTTTGGTCAAAGCAACCACCAACCCACCTTCTGTCATGACTGCCTCCCTCACTAGACCAGAGCGCACTGAGCGCTGAACCCTCCCTACCAAGAAGTGGAAGGAGCACAAGTAGACGCGATAAACATGGACTGAATGGGTGCCCTTTAAACCACGCAGTGTCGAATGTGAAAAGAACAAGGCCACCTTTGAAATTTCTTAATGGGATAATATGCTGTATATGGGAGTAATAGTTAAAATTACAAATAGACTGCCTGCTTCAGCAAGTTCACCTTGAAGACGCTCTCCTACAGACACACTTGCACTTGAGCACAGAGACCCACACACAGCCGTGGTTGCTGCAGCACTGTTTGTCAGAGGGGACACTTAGCAACAGTCGGCAGAGGGCTTGTTACACTGGTTCCGCACAATATATCAGTAACCAGAGTCCTACCATGAGATACTCAAGTGGCTCCACACACCGCGATGAGGAACAACTGCCAAGGCAGTAACAGCAGCAGCTGGCACTGCTGTAGGCACGTCACATGAATTCTCTTTAAGCCTCCCAACCACCCTCTGTTACACCTCACTTTACGGATGAGGAAACTAAGGTATCAGAGACGTGAAGTAACTCCCCAACATCACACAGCCAGGAATTAGTAGAACTGGAAAAAATAGTCAGGTAAGCTGGCATCCATAACTACTAACACCACACTGTCAAAACAAATGTATGATCTGTACGTTTTCTTATTTTTTTTATCTTTTATCTTTTTAGGGCTGCACTCGCAGCATATAGAGGTTCCCAGGCTAGGGGTCAAACCAAAGGTGTAGCCGTCAGGCTGCGCCACAGCCACGTGGGATCTGAGCCGCGCTGCAACCTACACCACAGCTCACGGCAACACCCGATCCTTAACCCACTGAGTGAGGCCAGGAATCGAACCTATGTCCTCATGGATACTAGTTAGATTCATCTCTGCTGAGCCATGATGGTAGCCGTATATATATATATATATATATATATATATATATATATATATATATATATTTTTTTTTTTTTTTTTTTTTAAAGTCCAGTTGGATGGGGAAGGAGGCTTTAAGTATCTGTGTGTGTTCATGTGCATAGCCTTTCTGAAAGAGTACATGAAAGCTCATTACAGAGAGTGCTCTGGTAAGAAGCCAGAGGGCTGTGGTGTCAGCGAAACTGTGTAACTGCATACTTTTTGTCCAAACTCTTACATATGTTACCCAAACACATATGCAGATATTCTCTAGAAACACTGAACTGTAAGGCTGGACTGGACCCCATCGTTTCACGGCAGGGGGTAAACTGAGGCACGGACTTGCCTGAGGATACCTAGGTAGGAAGAAGGAACCCTAAGGCACTGCCAGGGCCAGGACTCCCAGCCCCTGATGCGTTGGGTCGCCTTCTCTAAAATTTTCCACTCTAGCCAACTCAGCTGTCACAACTGGAGACTTTCAAAACCTTCCAATTACAGAGAATTGGGGGAAAAATTATGATTTGGAATTCAAGTGTTGACACTTGAAAAATACCAACTCCCTTTCACTACAAGTACTTTAGCATGTTTCTAAGGCTTTTTGTGCATGTCTCTGGAAAGGTTATTTTCAGAACATTCCACTTAAACCTGGAGACGCAGGGTTCTCCACCATTTCTGGGAGCTGACACCACAATTTACATTAAACAAATGTTTTGAAAATTAGCTGTTCACGGTTCCAATTTCAGCTTCCCCCAGGGTTTAATGTTAGCCAAATACCGGTACAGTAAGCAGACAATGTGTTTTATTGTGTGGAAGAAAAACAGACCACCATAACAGACTTCCTGCTTTTGTAATCAAGGGAAAAGTTGAGTGTTCGAGTGATTACTGGCATACGGTTATTAGAAACACTGAGTTCCCAATATAGCTACTAGAAGCTAAAGACACACACACACACACACACACACACAAAATTTCAAGTCCTCAAAGAAAGAAAAGGCATTCCTAGTGTTTGGTAAGCTGGGAAGGTCAGAAAGTCATGGGGCAAAAACAGCTGCAGAACACAGGGGCTAACACAGAGCAAGGTCAATTCAAGGTTACTGGAGCCACTGGAGCTGGAGAGATGCTCACACATCAACAGGCAGCAGCCTACATGAACAAGGCCGTGTTCTGGCCACAGTGCAGGAAGGCCACGTGGAGGGACACAGTTCTGCACCTGCTGCCCCCAGCGCCTGCCAAGCACCAATGCCCTGCTCTGGGCAGAGAGTTCCCTGAGGCCCACAGTCAAGAGATGATGGACCTGGCATCTTCATCTTCTTTTGGAACATTAAAAGGGGGGTGCACAGGCACATTCCCCCTGCCTTCCTGGTCCTGCTCCTCCCCCCAAATGCAAATGGTATAAGGGAAAAAAGAAACGGGTCAATCTGCTAATTTTATAGTTAGCAGGAATGAGTAGCGAAGCATTCTGTGAAATCCCAGCCTGCCCCAAGCCTCCTGCAGGACTCGTGAGCCAGGTGGAGTGCTGTGTCTGGAAATAACTTCCAAGACACTCTTCAGTATCAGGTTTCTCTTTCAAAGAGCAGGGAGTGATTCTGGGTCTGGTGGGGTGGGGGCCTGCTGGCAAGAGGAATTTCCGTGCTGCAGTTTTCAGGGAAGAGTATGTCCACACCCAGAAGGGTGGACAAGAAACACAGCTTCTTCCACCTCAACTAAAGGAAGCCTGCCAACAGTGAAGGGGAGGTTAGATGTCAGACAAGGTGCCCCCCACCATCTGGTGAAGGTCTGCCTGACCTTGGGATGGGCACAGAAGGGACTTGCCGGGAAGATGGGCTGGGGTGTGGCTCCAGGTCTGTGCTCCGGGACCTACCCGGGGAAGGTGTCCTCACCATCTCACTCTGTGAAGGCTCTGGGCTCTGGTAAGAAGGCCCTGACATTGACACTGCATTAGACCCCACACAGCACTTCCAAAGGGTTATTACTAGGGATCTTACAAATTGGCTGGAGGCCAAAAGGATGACCCCTGAGGAGGCACCACAGGGCAAGGCAGGCTGTGTCCGCCTTAAGATTCCATGTTATTAAACAGAGTTTGACTGCACTGTTCCCAGTTTGCTGGCCCTGAAGTCTGTGACGGCAGCTGAGGGGCAGGGCCCAGTGCGGAAGAAACAGAGGACTTGTGTCCCAGCTACCCTGGAGGCTCAGGTGAGTGCGAGCATTCACAGGCGAGGCCCTCCCGAGGTGGACTAGGAAGGTTCTGGCTCGGGATTAGATGGGCTTCCACCCGAGAAGACACTTAATCACACCCTTATGAGAGGGTCTCACTCCCCACAAAATTTCAACACCTATGAGCTAGACTCAGTCCGAGCTGCATCTCACGCATCTACTCTCCCCCTCAACAAGGCAAGCGTTTCAAAGGGCAGACTGTCTGGACATCCCTACTGCAAGAGGCTCAGAGGAGGCGGTGCAGCCATGGCAACACGACGACACTTCTGAGCTCATCAAGGGCGAGCGGGCAGCCGACGGCTCAGTGCAGGACTCGACGCACAGGCAAGCTCCTGAGCACACAGGTTCCCCCCTCCACGTGCATGGGCATCTCCTGGAAGGGCGGGCACCAGCTCCTTCCAGCCTGAGGCTACCTGCCCCGGCACCTCCCCACAGCCCCCTCTCCTACAGAAATCTACTCCCCCCACTTGTGTCCAGAGTCCAGCCATTTGAGCTGCAGTAGCCCTCTGCCACCGACTCCACATGCTCCCAAGTCCCCCCCACTCCCCCAGAGGGCTGAGCTCCCAGCAGCAAGGGGAACCCCCATGACCCTACCTGCCTACACCTGCCCAGCCCCCCGCCCCACATCTCCCTGCCAAATCGTGTACACACCTTGGATTTCCGGGCCCCTTTCTTGCCCCCTGCTTTCTTAGACACGGGCTTCTTCTGGGATGGAGACTTGGCCTTTTTGGCTGGGGGTGGCGTGATGATGGCTTCCAACTTCCCTTTGGATCCTCGTTTCTTCGCCAGCAACTCCGGGTGGATGTTTGGTAACACCCCTCCACTGGCTATGGTGACTCCTTTTAGCAGCTTGCAGGAAAACCAAAGTAGCAGGTGGTGAGCCAGACCACCCTGTCCCTGACCTCCTGGAGGTCAGCCCTGCCCAACCACGTGCTTGCTTCTGGTTGGCAGAGCGCCTGCCACCATGGCACCGACAAGGATGCTGACAGGTCCCTGGCTCTCTACACAGAGAGCAAGGCTTCAGGGTCCCTCACATGGGTGGAGTTCCCAAAACATCTTTTCTTCCAAGGAAAGCCAAATGCCTTGTGTCATTTCCCCCCAACCAATAAAGCCTTGGGGGAAAACTGCCATGAGGGACAGGGAAGCCGCTAATAGTCCAAAATGCAGTTCACACCCTTGACAGCCAGCCAACCCCCACCCTCCTCTGGACAGAGAGCTTGCTTCTTGGGAAGCGGGACTCCCTGCTGGAGAGTCTGGGCAAGGGAGGGGAGGCAGAGGAGAGCCCCATACCTGATTGAGCTCTTCGTCGTTGGCCACGGCCAGCAGGATGTGTCGGGGGGTGACCCGGCCCTTCTTGTTGTCTCTTGCTGCGTTGCCAGCCAGTTCCAGAATCTCCGCTGTGGAACAGAGGGGAAGGGCGTGTGGTCATGTCAGAGCATCAGAGCCCTGTGTGTATCCCCCCAGGCCCCCTGCTCTTGTGCCAGAATGGGGAGTAGGCAATGGTTTCCTGAAGCGGCTGCTGTGAGCCACAAAACTGCAGCATGCCTGCCTGGCAACACTTAGTCAAGTCACAGAAGCATTGCGAGGCAAAGCTGAGCGGAACTAGGAGGCCCCCAGTCCAACCCCTTTGTTGTGGACATGAAGACACTGAGGCTTATCAAGGAGAAAGGACCACCAGATGAAGGCCCTCAGTGAAAAGTGGGAGAGCTGAGATCTGAACCTGTTTCCCAGAACAGGGCTGCCTGCAGTCAGTGCTCCAGAAGTCACCAGCACCAACCCCATGGAGCAGGCAAGTGTGGCCCCCAGGACTGAATCGGGAGTCTGGAGCAACAGGTCATGCATGAGCAGGTTTATGGAACTTCAGGTGGAGGTAGCATATGACTTAGTAAATTTCAGTTGATGGCCTCAATGTTGACCGTCTGCATACTCAGATTCAAAACCACAAGGATATAAATGGACCCTTTACAAAGCCAATGCCATAAAAACATAAAAGAGGTGGGGTGTAGTAGATTAAAAGAGGCTAAACAGACATAACAGTCAAATACAGGTGTCAATCCTTAATAGGATCCTCATTGCAATAAAAGCTGTAAAAGTCACTCTGGAGACAATGAGGGGATCTGAATGCAGACCGCCTAAGAGACACACGGCAATTCTTCCTTTTCTTGGCTGCGATAATGGTATGACCCTGTGAAGGGAACATCCTGTCCTCGGGGGATACCTGCCGAAGTATTAAGGGGTAAAGGGTCTTGATGTCTGCAGTTTACTCCCAAATAATTCTGAAAAAAAATCTATAAAGGCAAACAAACGAGGTGAAACATTAACAGTGGTTAAATCCAGGTATGATGTAAGAGAGTAAGATGTCGGAGAATTCTACTTCAAGCATTCTGTATATATGACATTTTTCTTAAAAAAAAAAAAAAGACCTTGACTAGGGGCTTGACCTATAGCTGGTGCTACACCTATAGTTCGCTGACCAGTCCTTTGGGGCAGGGTCTTAACACAGTGTTAAAGATGGGGAAATTAGGACGTGTCCCTTGGCAAAAGAGTTTTTTCTCCTTGGTGGCCAAGTTCTCTTAGCAATTGTCAACCTCATCACTCTCATTTCATTTTCTTAATGAGAGACGCAGACGGTCCCAAATGTATCTTACACCCAACTTCTGCAATTCCATCCAGGCCACGGCCCTTCCTGGGATGGTCATGAGTCTTCTAGGCTCACCTCAGGTCTTGTCTCTTCTTGGTACTGAAGGATTTCTAACATTCCTAGTTATGCTGTCAACACTAGATGTCTCTGGCAAAATCAAAACTTCTATTATTATAAAATAACTAGGTAAAAAATTCTGGCAATGTGAAAAGTGTGTATTTAAAATTTGCAATATTACATGCTTTACACTGCTGGGAGTACTAAGAGCTGAACCCAATGCAAAAACTGCCCTGTGAGTAAAGCTGTAAAGAAAACCTGCTTGGCTACTCACACGCGCATCAGGAGGTTTCCCCTAAACCCAAGGCAGGAAGAATTCACGTACTCAGTCATCACAACACTGACCATAGAGGACACCAGAGGCATCTTGAGGCCCTGCCTGCTTGAAGCCCCTAGGCCACCAGGGCCCTTCACTTTGAATGTCACGTGTGAGTGACTCCTGGGCGAGCGAAGAGAGATTATCAGTCCCCTTCCCGCCCTCGCCCCTCAGTCACCACAGAGCTGTTGCCCACAGAGCCTGAGCACAGGCCCTCCTGACGACCCCACTGCAGTTTGCCTATTACTGACGATGGCTGTGTCCCAGAGGAGACGAGGCTAGCATGGCCAAGCAAAAAGGGCCTGAACACCTTGTGCCCAAGGGCCATGAATGCAGAAATGGGCCCAGCGTGGTCGCTATTTTCTGTTCATGGAGGACGAAACACATCTGCAACACTACTGTCCAACTCACCACCTGAGGGGAAGCAAAGCAGGAGCCTGACCCACCAGGAGCCCAGACCCTGGGACTGAGGGCACAGGAAGGAAAGCCAGCTGCAGCCGGCCCATGCGGCAGGAAGGCTGCGGAGGGGCCACTGGCACCCCTGAGCCGTAGCCCATTTGGCTGGCTTCCTGGCCCCCGCACCCCCTCAGCTCCCCAGCCTTCCCCCACTTCAAGGCAAAGGGAAATAAAGGGCCAGTGGTACCTTCAAACCAGAAAGCACAGGAGGGTGGTGGCCCTATAACCTTTGTCCCTTAACATGCTAAGAATGCTTTACTGGCCCTTATTAAAAAAGAGAAAGACAGAGAGAAACCCACAGCAGTGCCCTGAGCCCACCCCTCTGGCAAAAAGATCGTTTGAAATTATGGTTTCTGGGGAAACTGGAGGTGGCCTGCTTTCTCTTCCTGCCTGGAGCATGGGTGGAGGTTCCCCTCTAGAGAAGGCACAGTGGCCGTTGGCAGGGGGTGGCGGGGAGAGGGATGTGGTCTTTTTATTTTGGGCAACACTGTTTCAGTAGTGTGTGTGTGTGTGTGTACATGCATGTGCACGAACGCAAAAAAGGCAGTGATGATGAATGCAAAGACCTGGGATGTGGAGAAAGGTCAGCAGAATGCCGAGTGTCTGGGCCTCCGATGCGTGAGGGACAGGCAGTATGGAACACAAGGAAGTAAAGCAATGCCGTGACCTCTAAGTAGCACCCACGACTGAGAAACCTGCAGACCAATTCTCCAGGAACTCCCCGAACTTCCACTAGCTTCCCCACCCCACTCCCAAGCACATGCTCACGCTGCGGCTGACATTTCCAATAGCCTGAGTTTCTCCACTTGGGAAATTTCAAGGCCTGTGCTCACTTACTGCTAATCCAGCCTGGGATGCCTGACCGGGTCCCCCTATGGGTGACCATGAGGTACACGGAGGGGCGGGGGAGAGTGTGGAGTGACATGAGGACTGTTCCAGCTCCCTGGGAAGGGCTGGGCTGCTCGTCTTTTCTGGGTCATTCCTCTACCTTCTCGACCAAGGAGTCAGAAAATCCAGGATTCCTTCCTTTTCACAAAACCTCAGGTGAACTTTGATCTGCTACAACCAAAATGAGTGGCCCTCACACCCCCACCTTCAAAGAGTGGACCCTCAGCTGTGTGCGGAGGGCAGGGAGGAAGCTGTGTCTAGTACAGAAACAAAGAAAGGCAGGGATTCCCACCTTGGCTAGTTGAGCAAGAGCTTTATCTTCTGTTTACTCCTGCATGTTTTGCAGATGGATAGTTACCATAGCAACTCCTTCGGCAAGGGACACATAAGACAGAGCACCTCGGAGACACACCTTTTACGAGAAGTGTGTTCCACGCTCCGCCCCTCCCCTGCACTGCGGCAGGCACAGGGCTGGGGCAGTTGACAACAACCCGGAAAGATGGAGACCGCACTCCAGCTGCGAATAAAAGCAGGAACGCAGAGCACAAACACGCCTCTTGCCGCCGAGTGTTCAGTAATACCACCCCCCCAGCCCGCCCCATCCTCAGTCCAGTTTTAGAAACAGTCTAAGGAGGGCTGCCTGCTGCAGGGGAAGGGGAGAGGTGCAAAATGCCAGCAGCTCAGCCAGACGGCTCCGTTCCCAACTGCTCTCCAGGGCACGTCTGCCCAAGGGCAGGAGAGAGGGTGCTTAGTACTGAGGAACTGGGGCAGGGCACATGCCACCAAAGGAGAGTTCCTCATGAAGTTCCTTTCCTAGTAAGTGATCCTCAGCTTTGCAAATGATAGCAAGACTCAGGCCCTGCCCATGGGGACTGGCCCCTCAGCCACACCAGCCAGGGAAACTGCCTCCTGGGCTGGGTCGGAGCCAGTTTCGGCTGGGCCTCAACCTGAATGGAACCCAAGCCTTCCTACCGGGGAGGGGTTCCTGCACTTGATTCAGCCTTTTAGAAGGCTTTCTGCATCTCTCAATTTTTTTTTCTTTTTTTTTTTTTTGCCTCTGGCTGTTTTAAGAGCAAAGGGATTCTGAGAAAGAGAACCAGGAAAGCACATCTACAGACACAAATTCTTTCCTCCACGGTTTCCAGAGCTCCTCACTTGGATCCTCCCTCAGAGGGAGTCTGCAGGAACCACAGCCCTGGAGGTTGTAACCAGAACAAATGGAATCCATAAGAAACCACAGGAGCAAACTGGAAAAGAGCAGTTAGGGGGAGAAGAAACAGACCCCTCAGCGGGTCCTCCACCCCCTCAAACCAAGGCTTCCTGGCCAGTGACAGTCTGATGTTGTTACCAACCATCGCCAAAGGGACTGGTTTGGGGCTCAAAGCACATGGGGTCAGCTCTGAGGAGGACCCTCAGTGTGGTGAGGCTCCCCAGTTGTAAACACTGCCAAGCACACAGGCTGAAGGATGAACTACACTGGCCAGCTGGTGAGCTAGCTGTTTTTTTAAGATCTTTTTAAGATCTAATTGGCAAAACACCCAAGCGTCTGTGGCTCCCCCCTGGCAAATGGAGAGCCGCTGGCGCCCTCATTTGCAGGGGCCTGGCCCCAGTGACGCGACCTTACGTGACCTCATGCTCTCAGGGCAGCAAAGGCGGCAGAGGCACCCCTGGGCACCCCTTGAACATGATTGTTTTAAGGCCACTTGACAAAATTCCCAGAGCCTTGAACACCAGCATTATCTGGCAGCCTTCTCAGCTTCAGGCCGGCTGTCTGAACGGGAATACCTTTGACAGGCCTACTTTCCAAGTTCACCCAGAGACCAAAGTCTTAGAGTCTTTTTTTTTCCCCCCAAACGTCTTGGACTGAACCCTATCTGTCGTACTGAAGCATTCTGTCTACCCTCCTTTAGGGAGATGAAGTCACGGTTTGCAGAATTAGCCTCCTAACAGCTAACAGGTGATGTGCGGAGACCGCGCCAAACTCTAAACACAAGCCTTGCTTAGGAAAAGAGTCGGGGGCTTCAACAGGGTTGTTTGAAGCATCTCCTCTCACAAAAGAAATATTGAAACTAACAAGCAGAAATCAAAGAAGAGCAAATGTTCACGTAATCCCGAGGAGAAAACAGATATTTGCTACAAAGCCAGCAACATGACGAGGAGTCTGTTTATTGTATTTCTTTCCATTCATCAGGCTGCCAGGGGCAGTTCATTGAGTTCAGGACTGGTTTACACCACTCCGGAAGGCCTTAACCCAATCAACCCCAATCGAAAGGAGTCTGCTAAGCGCTTCCTGCGTCCTGACTGCAGCACAGTTTCCTGCAATTCCCTCAGCAGCCCCGAACCCGCCGGCCCCACAGCCCACCTTTAGGGACAATGGGAGATGAGCGACAGGGTCTCAAGCCCTCTAAGCCTTCTGCCCGGAGCCCCGGGGGCCTCACCTGAGGGCCACAGCAAAGCTCTCCAGGCTGCCTATCCCCAGGGCCCCAGGGAACCAGGGATTTCACAGAGAAAATCAAACCTACAGCAGCAACTGAAGCTGATATTTCCGGTGCAGAAGGCAAGGTATTTTTTAAGAATGAGACCCTCTGTTGCTTTTCTGCAGACGTTTCTAGTCCGACACAAACTCATCCATTGCCATTAAGCCCAGCTGACAACAGACCCCTCCCTCAAGGCCCATGAGTCAGGGGTCCAGGAGGCAGTCTCTCATTTGCCCCCCTTCCCCACAAAGTCTCCCAGGAAGACAGAAATGCAGTTTCATATGAGCTTCCAAAGTCAACTAATTTTCATATTTCAAAATAAAAAAACAGAAATTTTGCCTTATACACATTAACAAAAAAGATTACGATTTTTGGCAAACTTTACCTTCATCTAAGCTGCCAGTGCAGCCCAGTGCATGACTACCCTGCTTTTCTGGAAAGCTCTGCACTTCCTTCCCCAAATCTCTAGTAGTTCTGTGTAAGCTCACCTGCTGGGTCCATTTTTCCGTGGAGGGCACAGCCCAGGGACGGTGCCGTGGTTAAGCAAGGAGGGGGGGGTTGAGTCCGGTTCGCGCACACTCAGAGGTGAGACTTACAAGCCCACCTGCGCCTCACCTTCCCTCTCTGTAACAAGGAGGTGACAACTGAGGTCGCCTTTGGGCGCGGAGGCTGAATGAGTTAGCAAGTTCCGGGCTTAGAACACCCGGTAAAGGTAAGCTACAACCATACACTTTATCTTTCAAAATAGCCTAGCAGGCTGATTCTAGGGGAAGAGACCCGTGCTTTCTTTTCCTCAGTTTCCTCTATCTATAGTGGCTAGACGGATGGATGTGCATGAGATCCAGGAGGAGAGAAGCAACACAAAAAACCTGGTCCTTCCTCCCGATTGGTTACCCTTCGCTGTTACGCTTAACAGTTTACATATGTTTGAAAAATGCACTTGAACCTGCTTAACCTCGTGCTGCCAGACCTGTCTTGATATTATGCAGCACCCAGGGCGGCCCCACAGGCAGCCTCTGCCTTGGGGTGGGGTCTGGGGCTTGTGTCCGACCCAGCAGGGTGCAACGAGGCAGGCGCGGGACCAGAGCCAGTGGCTGGGGTGGCATAAGTCAGGGCCCCAGAAGGCGGGTAGAAGGACGGGGTGCGTGGGGAAGGCCAAAGAGACCCCCTCCAACCTCCCCCCCCCACCCCACGGCTATTCACTGGCTTTCAAGGACTCTAATTTACAAGGAAATGGTTAATATGTATGTTTGCTCTGATATGGAAAATCACAGCCATTTGTTCTTAATTCATCTCAGGAAGGGGTGAACAATCAGAGATGTCTGCTGAAAGGCAATGATTTGAAGAGTGTAATGTAAAGAGGAAACTTGCTTAAAGAGCCCTGACGTGGTGCCATGTCCCAGACGGACTTTTCAGGGGGAAACCCAGAGCGGAGCAGTGCTTTGGTGGGCTGCGCTCCCATGGGGGGCAGAGGCACCGCCTGGTGCCCTGCTGTCCCGCTTACACACAGATTCCTGGAGATGTGGCACAGCTCTGCCTCCTAGGAGTGAAATCAGCAACCAGATCCTGGGGAGAGATTGCGCTCTACCCACTGACGCCGCTGGAGTGTATCTTGTGCACAGTTCGTCTTTTCGAAATGTAAAAAAGTCAACTGAAATGCAGCATAAATGAGAAGAGGCAGCTATGCCCTATGCCATCCCACTGGCCTTGGCAACTGTGTATCATAAGCACCCTCCTGTCCTGACATCTGTCCCAGCCTGCTTCAACCTGCTTCTGGAGAAAAAGATCTGAACATATGAAGCCGTTCTGGGTTCCTTCAGGACTGGCTGTCTCCAGAGCAGTGTGTCACAACACGGAGGCCCCCACAGGTGCTGCCACTCCGGGAGTCACCTCTAACAGCCCGGCCCTGCCCTGTGTGCCCAAGTAGATTCCCAACGCTGAGGGCACTTGTCTGAGGACTTGCCTAAGCTCTTCACCCAAGAGTCCACCTCCCCTTCGCTAAGAGGACAACAAAGGGCATAGGGCAAATCCTTCTGGCCCTCCGACCCCGCCCCAGTGCCGCTGACTGCTACCTCTCCATGCCTGACCGGGCACCGCCCTCTCCTCCCGGCAGTCCACAGGCCTCCTCTGGCCATCTGCCCGCTTCTCCCCCAGGACCTCAGTGTCCTGTGGCTGCTACAGCCAGCACCTCCCCCGCTAACCAGACAACCCCTCCCATACAGGCCAGCACGTCTCTCTAATGACTGTCAGCCCTCTTGTGCCCACACAGCTCCTCCCTGCAGCCCTGGGCTCCCCCACCCACCGCCCCCTCCGCCCATCAGAGACTGTGCAGCCTTCCAGGCCCATCCTGTGGGGCCCCATCCTCCTTGTGCGCGCCAGGCTACAGGGCTGTTCCCCGCCGCCGCAGCATGCCCATGCCATGCGCCCTGTACAGGAGGGCCCACCCCTCTGGGGAACCGCATCTGCCTCCTCAGCCAGC
This sequence comes from Catagonus wagneri, assembly GCA_004024745.2. Classification (NCBI taxonomy): domain Eukaryota; kingdom Metazoa; phylum Chordata; class Mammalia; order Artiodactyla; family Tayassuidae; genus Catagonus; species Catagonus wagneri. The sequence continues at coordinate 51,717,128 of PVHT020004020.1, forward strand.
CTGTGGCTCCAAGGAGAACAGAAGCCGGCCTCGGACTGGGCGTAGCCCCTCTGAGACACCCACTGCAGACAGAGGAGACGCCAAGTGGACTGCTTTCCTTTTAACCGGTGAGAGCCTACAGGAAATGCTCCTCTAGAGGTGAGTGACTGTGCCGGGTGACCCTGGAGAGGTTATTTAAACGCTCTGAGCCCCAACTTCCTCCTAAGCAAAGCAGGTGGTTTGAGGATTCAGTGGGTTGCTGGATGTAAAGTGCTCAGGCAGTGCCACGCACACAGTACGTGCTCCGTGTACGGCAGGTATTCCCCGGCTTCAACTGCCCTGCCTCCGCCTGCATCCCAGGCACAGCCCTCCTTGCCTCCAAACTCGGATTCCGACAAACCACAATTCTAATCTGGGAGAGAGACTGCCAGGGCCAGCCTGGGGCAGGGGGGGGTGGGCAAAGAAAACAACGCTACGCAAGGTCAGGACGTTCATTTTCGGAATGAACAGTGGACACTGATTTGCAGCAGTCAGTACCCAGATTTACACAGACCACGGTGGAATGTAACAAACGCCTACCTCTCAGTTACCAGTGACCACGGGGATCATCAATCTGGGTAAGCCAAACGATTAGTCTTTTCCAGAGGCCCTGGATTTCCACAGGGTTCTCAGAGTTCTGCAGGCCAGAAGCGTGAGCTCTGGCAGAGAAGGAGCCTCCCTGTGTCAGGAGCACATAAAAAGTGTCTTCTATCAAGCCCATTCGACACGTGTCCCCCTGGAGACCTCACAGGCCTCTTACAGTACCAGGGAACACATGCTTTCTGGCCACCAGACGGAGGGCACTTGTCTAAAAAGGAAGAAGGTGGGGTGGAAGCTGAAGGGAGAAAGACGGGGAAGGGAAGGTGGGAGCCAGGGTCAGAGCTGAAGCCGCGCATCCTAGCAAGTGCAGGAGGGTGTGTGTCCTCCTCCCAGCAACCCGGACTGGAAGGGGCGGAGGAAAGAGACAGGCAAGGAGATGGGGGGAGGCTGACTGCACCCGGTACCCTTCGGGTCTGTCTTCTTGCTAGAACTTACTTATAGTTCTGGGGCGTGGCCTTTTGCTTTCATGGTATTGTATTCTGGGTTGACTAGACACAGAAGCCCTCAGGCAGGGGAACAAAGTAAGAGGGCTATAAATATGTTTTATTAGTTGCTGATATTTTAACGGGAAGATATTGGGAGAGGAGATGTTCACAGAAATCGTACTCACTTCCTCTTCCTCTCAGGGAGTAGTTCTTTTAAAGCCACTCTTGATGGGCATCCACAGAGGGGCCAGGGGTACCCCGAACACCCCTTCTGGGATGCTGCTCCTTTAATCAGGTGGGAAGCTCCTGACTTCTGCTTTTCAAAGTATAGCCAAGACACCCTTTTGTGGCAGGAATGAGAGATCAGCTCTTGAAACGTTCCCAGTGCCTTCCTGCTAGCCGCCAACAGCTGTCCTGCCACTGCCTCTCAGGCAGGTCTGAGCCACGAGGCCCTTTACGCATCACTAAAAATCCAGCTCTCATTCTCACCAATTTCCTAGTGGCATCTGCCAGTTACTAACACTCCCTCCTCCAGAAATTCATCCTTCCTTTAACTGGTCTTCTAACCCTTCAACAACAGTGATGAAGGAGGTGTGGGGAAGGCACAGCCTCAGACCCGAGGTCACTGATATGTCCCTGGGATGTCTGGCCCATCAGAGGCACTCGATACAAGTCTGTTGAAATCGACAGTGATTCTTGAGACCTCCGGCACCCAGCTCGGCACCTTGAGCCTGATGAGAGCTTGGTAACTCTTTCAGGAAGAGGTCACTGCAGATAAATCACTCAACAAGTGAACAAGCACTGCAGCATTCGGGCGGTGATGCAGAATGGAAGTACAGGGACATTCTCCAAGGCACTGGCCTGGTTTCATGGATTAGACAAACACTCAGGAGTCATGGCAGGCAATGTGAACTACAAAGCAGTCATCCCAGGGGAAAGAAGCCCCAGGATGGCCCAGGATCCAGACAGGCCAGCCCTCAGTCTCAAGTCAGGACACAAGGTTGGCCGAGGGCAGCAGGGGTGCTGGGGCAGTTTAGAGGTAAATGTCAGTCTTGCCATATCATATGCATCCTTTATTGTGAGCCAGTCTTTTTTGGCATTATACTTTCCAGACCCCTTATTTTGAAATGAAAAGGGAAAAGAAGGTTACCTTTAGAAGCATATATAAGAAACCAATAACACTGATTCTCTCCTGGGAGGAGAACTGGGTATGCCAAAGAGCAAGGAGAGAAATGCACGTCTCACTGCAGGTCCTTTGGGAACATATGAATTTTATCATCGTATATACAACTTATTAAAGAAAATAATTACTTTCTGCAAAAACAAAGATAATCAAAGATCTGCCAGATATGAGAAATATATCACAAAGTATATAACTAGACAGACCAGTGAAACAGAACAGAAAACCCAGAAATAGCCCTAATTATATAATCTAGAAATTTCATGTATGGTAAAGGCAGCAGCTCAGATCACCAAGGAAAAGATGGAATATTCGATTAATTGTGTTGAGATAAAATGGTACCATCTGCAACAAAATTAAGCTGATCCCTCTCCCACACTACTTATCAGGATAAATCCCAAATGGGTCAAAGTAAAAATGTAAAAAATTAAACCATAAAACTACTAAGCAAGAGCAAGAGGGAATTTCTTTGTAGGCCTGGAGAGAAGGAGGCTTTCTGAACAATGGCTCAAAATCCAGGAAAATTAGACTCGTAAAGACTTCAGATATTAGAATTATTCAGATAAACTGGGTCATCATTTTGTATATATTAAGTCATCACATTGTACACTTTAAACATATATAATTTTACTTGTCAATTATTCCTTATACAGTTGGAGGAAAAGAATTATTCAGATAAATATACAAGAACTAAGTATAACATATATTTAAAGAAAATTTTGAAAAGGAAGAGAAAACAAGAGATTATAAAGAATGACCAAGCAGATTCACCAAAAAAAACAAACAGAACTTCCAGAAATAAAAAACATCAAAGCTGAAATTAAAAATTCAGTGCCGGGAGTTCCCATTAGGCAAACTAGAAATGAATCCAACTAGTATCCATGAGGATGCAGGTTTGATCCCTGGCCACACTCAGTGGATCAGGGATTTGGTGTTGCCATGAGCTGTGATGTAGGTCACAGACTCAGCTCAAATCCCTCACTGCTATGGCTGTGGTATAGGCAGCAGCTGTAGCTCCAATTCTACCCCTAGCCTGGGAACTTCCATAAGCCACGAGTGCAGCTCTTAAACAAACAAAACAAAAAAAAAAAAAACTCAGTGACTGAATTGAGTAGCAGATGAGATACAGCTGAAGAGAAAATTAGTAAACTGGGAGATAGTTCCATAAGACAGATCAGAAGTAATTATCCAGACAGTAATCCAGAGACAGAAATGAAAAATGTGAGATGAATAAACATCAAACATTGAATAAATCACTAACGTATGTTTAATTTGTGTTCCCTAAGGAGAAAGAGACTAGAATAGAGACACTGAAGAAATAACAGCTAAAAACACTGAGATAAAGCCATGTTCAAAATCAGAGTCTAAGAAAGTTTATCACCAAAAGACCTCAACTAAATGAAATTCTAAAGGATATAATACTTCAACCAGAAGTAAAATGAGCCCAGATGGAAGGTCTGAGGATAAGAGACACACACAACTTTGGACACACACTTCTCCTTGCCTGAATTCAGAATCGGGTTTTATAGTGCTCTGTGCTCTTCAACTGGCCCAAGCAAAAACAGAACCCTGACAGGGAACTTGACTACGCATGTGCAGACCCCAGCAGAGGAAATGAAAGTTGCCTATCATCCTTCAAAGAGTTATCTTGAAACAACAGTAATAAGACTCCTTGACCACTGAGGTTTCCTAGGCAATGCAGCAGAGAAGTTTTCAACAAATGGTGCTGGAACAACCAGACATCCACATGCAAAAAAGTGAACCTCAACACAGACCTAACTTCCTCCACAAAAACCAACACAAAATGGATCCAAGACCTAAATGTAAAATTCAGAACTATCAAACTCCTAGAAATAAAAGAGGAGAAAACCTAGATGATGCTGAATTTGGTAACGACTTTTTTTTTAATTTTTAAAAATTTTTTGGCTGTACTCGCATCATACGAAGTTCCTGGGCTAGGGAGTGAATCCAAGACACAGCTGCAACCTACACTGTAGATGTGGCAATGCCAAATCCTTAACCCACTGCTCCAGGGTGGGGATTGAACCCACTCCACCACAAAGACAATGTCAGATCTTTAACCTGCTGTCCCACAGTGGGAACTCCTAGAGATGACTTTTTAGATACAACACCAAAGGCACAATACATGAAAGAACGAATTGAAAGTTGGACTTCGTTAAAATTATAAAGCTTCTGCTCTGCGAGAAAGATTTGAGAGTAAGAAGGTAAGTCACAGAGCAGGAGAAAATATTTGCAAAAGAAAGCAATGAGAAGTTTCCCTTTTCTGAGCCAAGTGATGTGGTCCAACCTCCGGCGCAGAGCAGGGGACCCGGGGCCACTGTCCTGTGAGGAGGGACCAGGGCATACTGACACTCTCCTGGACAACCTCATGGCCTCTTCAGAAAGACTGGATGAAGGAGCAGATAAAAATTCCGTTTTTGAGCTCTGTGGCAGGTTTATGGGGCTCTGGGAGAAGCGGGCCCTCAAGCCGTGCTGCCATCTCCACATTCCAGGTGGGTAAGTGAAGCACTGGGGAGCTCCACCCCATGGTGGCTTCCACATCTGGCCTCGGCCCTGAGGTCTGACCCACCTGGGTAACAGGGAAAGGTCACAAGGTAACAGGGAAAGGTCAACGAATGGCCCAGCGTGCTAAATTGCTGCCTTTTCCAGGGCCCCCTGAATGTGCATCCACCACGGAGCCCTCTATTCCTCCTGGGAGGCTGGGGAGGCCTGACAAGGTCAGGCCCCTTAATTACTTCATGGTTTGCTCTGAAGGATCAGACACAGTGACGTGCTCTGTGACTGGCTATCAGTGAAGATGACCGAGAGCAGATCTTGATAAAAACAATTAATTAAACCAAAATCTAGCTCTCATACACATACACACACACAAAGCATTTGGGCCAGCTGTTATCTCTGGGCAGTGGGACTGTGAGTGCATTCTAGTTCCTTGAATTTTCAAACATAGGAGTTCCCGTCGTAGCGCAGTGGAAATGAATCCGACTAGGAACCATGAGGTTGCGGGTTCCATCCCTGGCCTCACTCAGTGGGTTGACGATCCAGCATTGCGGTGAGCTGTGGTGTAGGTTACAGACGTGGCTCAGATCTGGCGTGGCTGTGGCTGTGGTGTGGGCTGGAAGCTGTAGCTCCAATTAGACCCTAGCCTGGGAATCTCCATATGCCGCAGGTGCGGCCCTAAAAAGCAAAAAAATAAAAAAATAAAAATTTTCAAACATAATTTATGCACAGAACTAGAAGAGGGAACATGTATTTAAATACAGTCTACAAGCACGCACACACACAAATACGTCTGCACACAACGGATACCCAGCACACTGAAGTTTCAACTTCAGTGCTTCCAACTTTTTTCTAGTTGCAACCCTCAGGGTCATGAAAATCTTGTCCTCCCTTTGAGCTGGTGCAGGACTGCAGAACAGAGAGCACGGTGGGGTTCTGAGAGCCCAAGGGAAGCATGAGGTCACTGTCGAGAGTTAGCTGGGTCCCAGTCAGTAGCGTTAGTCTAAGGTAGAGAGGTCACACGAAGAAGCAAGAGACGTAGGAATTCAGAGGGCCTCAGAGCACCACAGAGTCAGCTTGTCCTCCTCTTCCTGCCCTATTTTGAGCTGCGTGAGCACAGGACACACTGGGGTGTCCCGGACAGGAAAACGGTAAAGAGGCCAGGGAAGTGACACAACCAACAGCAGGCTCTGCCTACCCTCATCTTCCAAGCTCATGGGGTCCTTTCTTTCCCAGGCCAGAAATGCCAAGTGTGATGGCTGTTTGTTGAAATGAGTATCTGTGTAAGAGGACCTACTGCTGACAGACGCAGCCTCTACCTACTGCACTTACGAGAGGGGGTGGGAACAGAGGGCACCTAATAACTAACCCCAAAGGGACATGCGACATCCAACCCGAGTCACAGAGCAGAAATCAAACAAGGATGATCACTTTATCAGCCAAAATCAGAGAGCAAAGCTTGTGTTTAACAGCCATCCCTCTCCCTGGGGATGCATCAGACACAAGGCCTGGGCCTCATCCATCTGGACAGTGGCCATAAGCCCCTAAGGGCCCCCTAGGTGGACCCTGCTTGTTCCCCAGGCCAGGAGCTGACCCTGTAAACTTCACCGAGGTTAGTGAAATCCCCGCAGGCAGCTTCAGGTAGAGCACCTGCTGTGAGGGGATGCCAGGGCCCTTAGAGGGCTGCGGAGGTCCTGGTCACTGACAAGAGACAGAGAGGGAAGGCCAAGGCGCGAAACGCGGAGATGGGGAGGGACAGGGCTTGAGCATCTGGAAGAGAAGTAGGGGTTAAGGATACCAAAAGCTGGATAAACATCTTCATTATTTCACATATTAGATCTGAAGAAGACAGCAAAAATTAATTCTTGCCACAGCCTCATCCTGTAAGAGGTGGAGACCTAGCACTACGACAGTAGCCCCTTAACCAGACCTGAGCTTGGCCGGCACTTCCGATCTCTCAGGGTGGTCACCGTGGGAGGGTCTACACTTGCTGCAAGGCGTCAGCACTCAGCCTTGAGAGCCGGCCGCCAGGGCTTCCCGCCCCCTCACTGTGGAGGAATCCTCTGAGAACAGGGTTAGTTTCTGCAAACAGGCTTCCATCCTAGGAGGCCAGCTGGCAGGATAAGGCGTGTAATCAAGCTATGGAACAGGGTTTCTGGACCAAAAAAAAGAAAAAGATGTCAGAGCCCTTTTTGGATCTGGTGACCAGGAACTAGGCCTGTCCTCTCAGGGGCTGGGTGAGTGGCACCAAAGGCACTTCCCTCTTCCCTCCCGGGTAAGGCACACGGGCAGCCGCTTCGCCCAGCACTTCACTGCTCGAGTGTTGGAGCACCTTCTAATGCGTCGGGCCTTGTATGCAGAAAGCAGACCTGTCTCCTGATTTACTAGCCAAGCCCCTCACCCCCAGGCCATGAGCCAGACCAAAGCTCACCCTTTGCTGGTGGCCTTCGGCTTTGCTTCTTCACTTGGCACTCCCCCCGTGCCGATTCTCATGGCCTAACCCACAAGTGTCCCCACACTGTCTTGCGCAGGGTGTTTACAGGTGCTCCTTGAAAGGCTTTCCAATCAAAGTTTGGCAACCACTACATATCACAGTTCCTTCCCTGAGGGACTCACGGGCACACGAGCATGCTAAAGGCTCTGAAAAGTCCTGTAGGACCTTTTGCTCAGGAAAAGCTTTAGTTCCCAGGCTAAATCAGACTGCTTTACTGAGGAACTCAACAAAGTTATTCATATGTCCATCTCAGAAGAGAGAATGTGACTCTGGTCGTAATCCAGCCTCATTTCAGCCACTGAGCCCTAAGTTTTGGTGGACCACCTCTTAAATTTCACCAAACACTGTGGTTCTGTTGAGCATGATTTGAGCAAGGCTGACCCCAGAGCTCTGCAGCCATCAGATCAGAGCCCACTCGCTCTCTGCTGTTCCAAACACTTCTCACTCCCCACTGCCCCCCGTGTAGGACTTGAGTGCTTGGAACCTGTCCCTTAGAGCTGCCCTGTCACCTTCCTGGTCCAAGGGCTTGTGTGTCCCCAACATAGATAATGTTCCACTGGGGCGAGAGCCATGACACGTGTTCCTTATTTCACGTCTCTTCCACTTTCTAGCACCAAGAAGTGCTGGGCTGGGCACAGAGCAGACTCCAAAGAGGCTTTCTGAGCTCAAGTTCCCATTAAATACCATTTAAGGAAAAAATACCAGAGGAATAAGGAAGCAAAGATGATGCCTCAAAGAAACCACCCCAGTTTCCCCCACGATAATACTTATTTTTATCCATCATTTATTGAGTGTTTACTAGGAATGCTGGCTAAATTCACAAGGTGCAGTATCACACTTTACAGCAACCCCAAGAGGTGGGGCAGCTGTCACTGCCTAGGCTGGAAGGTCAAGGGCCAAGGGGTGGAGCACGGAGTCAGGCCCCAGGGTCCTGGGGTTCTGAGAAGGCCAGCAGGCAGCATCACATTCCTCAGGAGGAGCTCTGCAAAGAGTCAGCAGGTGCACTGAGATGTGGGGAAGGAGCTGTCTGGTCGCCAGACTCAAGCCTGCTCCAGATGTTGCCTTTGCTTTTTTTTTTTTTAATGATTTTTATTTTTTTCATTATAAATGATTGCCTTTTCCTCTTAAGTTTGGCAGACAATTGGGCTCCACACCAAGAGGAGAAACAGATGCCAGCTTCAAGTTTCATAGCAGGATGCAAGGCCACAATGTCCTCTCCCAGACACCCCAGCCTCGAACAGACCCTAGGGAGGACTGCATGCGTGGTCCCTCCCCATCAAAGGCATGCTCTCCACAGGGCGTCATCTATCTGGGCTCTGACGGCCGCTGGTCTGCAGGGCAGCTGCCTGCCCAGATGCTCTCGCACTGGTCGGGCCTCAGCCCTGGCCCAACACAGGTCTGGGCCTAGCCAACCAGAAAAACCTTCAGGGTTTTCATATGTGTGCCAGGAGCTCAGGACAGAAGTTGTCTGTGACAGAAGAGTCTGGTAACAGGCATCTTGGTGTTGAGGATGATACAAGCTTTAGGAGGAGTCAAACGGCAGCTTGACATAAGCCAGAGGGAATAGGTCTGAAACAGCCATTTCTGTAAATACCTAGTAAATACCTGAAAGGACAACAGGCATGAGTGGGCAGTGACAGCTCCCATCACCATCCCTAAGGGAAGTGGGCAACCCCTATCACCTCAAGGCCGAGCAGGATTCCTGGGGACTCCTTCCGCTCTGCTTTCACCCTAAGTCAACAGGTAGCATTTGGGCATCTACACTGCTGCAGGCACGGAAAGCCCTCACATGCAGCCTCTCGCTTCCACCTCATCATACGCCATGACACAGTTACTGTCACCCCATTTCACAAACAACACTGCGGCCTGGAGACGTGACTTGCCTAAGGCCACAAGGAAGAAACAGCAGCTATGACACCAGGTCCACACTCTTGCACCACCCAGTTCTGCTGCTTCTACCTGGCTTCCACTGAGCACTGTGGACCCCAAGTGGTCCCTAGGACTGCCCGCCTAGGAGGTCCTCGGTGGGCCCTGCGGCTCAACAACCCCTGAGCATCCGGATCCCTCCTCACTGCTCCCCTGGGGCCTCCTGCCAGGAGGAGGCTTGGCCAAGCCACTCCAAAAGACTGTCGCGTGTCACCCCATCACCAGGCCTGCCACCGCATATGCCACGTGTGAGGGAAGAAAATAAGGCCTCCACAGGGCCCTTCAAGTGACAGTGAGAGAAGTGAGGCGGCTCTGGTGGACCAGTTAACAAGCATCGGCCAGGGACCATTTCTGAGACCCCCTCTCAGCACATGCAGTCCTGTACCATCACTGCCTTTTCCTTGCCATGCCCGTTTCTGGACGAGCTCTCTGGGCTGGGGAGAGGTCGTGCTCTGGCTGGTATCCCCGTGCTGGACACACTGCAGCTCTCGATGAGGGTGCTGAGTGGGTGGTCCTGCCCTCAGATGCCTTGTGTGAGAGCACGACGTCTGGGCCCTAAGCTGAGTGAGGGCTGCTCCCTCTCCCCAGACTTCCCCAAGCTCCAGGAAGGAGCAATAGGTGCGTGGCGAGCAGGCAACTGGGTGGACGAGCCCCTCGGCCAGCCCTCGCGGGGCTGGTGGGCACCGTTCTCCTCGTTCAAGAAGCCTTGTTGGGCCAGTTCATCTCCAGGCGCCCAGGCCCCTCTGGCCTGTCCGCAGACCCAGTAAGCACCTGGGTTGGTTGGTTCTTTCTCCCAAATTCCCGTGAGCTCCATGGAGCAGAGACCACTTCCGCCCCAATCATTCCTGTGCTCCATACAGAGGCCAGCAGGGGGCTGGACCACAGCAGGGGCTCAGTAAGCACATGGAATAAGCGTCTTCAGTGAAACAAAAACAAAGAGCAGGAAGAGAACCTGTCCCCCTTTACTTCCCTCGCAAGGACCCAAACTAAAGCCCTGAACAGGCAGACGCCCAGGACTCCCCACTACCCACGTGCTCCCACATCCCGGCCTGAGGGGCTCGGGCACGTCACTGCCAGGTGCAGTCAGCGCAGGAGTGCAGCACTGCTCTGATGGGGCAACGAAACAGTGTTTTCACTGGACACAGCCCAGAGCTCAGCTCCCGTCCCATCAGCCGACAGGACACAAGTGGCCAGAGCAGTGACCCCTCACTAGCACTAACAGCTCAGGACATCCTCAAGGCCCCATCATGCAGACCAGGCACCCTCGGGGACAGGCACCGGGCAACAGGCATGCCAGTGACTCAGCAGTGTGTGTAGGCAGAGGAAATGGCGCTGATTCAGCTAACTATAGCTCTGCTGGAAGGACTTGGTAAAGCTTTAAAATATATATTAATACACATATATATGGGGGTTAACACAGCTAATACCGGAGTAAGGATTTGCCTCAAGCGACTTGTCCAGCTCCAGTGCTGGGCTGCCTGGACCATTCCCACCGCCTCTGGGATCACCAGTGCACCCATGGCAGCTGGCGGGAGGGGGCAAGGATGACATGGTGGGTGGGGTGCAGGGTCAAGGCGCCTGGCGCCCACAAGAACAGACCAGTGACCTGAACTGCTGTGCTCAGTTTCAGAGCCAGTAGGGCACAGACAAGGCAAATGTACAGATCTTCCATGCAGCATAGGAAGTAGCTGCTTCAGACACAACGGAGCAGTGGTGTCCCCCGCCCTACGCCCTGCCAACTAAAAAGAGGAGGCTTGAGTGAAGAACTGAAACTGCTGTTATACTTGACCTAATGAACGTGTCCATGAACACCCCAGGGTCACCCATTGTAACATTTGGGAACCAGAAACCGGGGCTGGCTGGGTTTGCACATCACGTCAGCTTCCCCATTATGCTCAAACAAAGCCCTTCTGGCTCTCACAGCGGCCTGGAGCTGGTGGAGCGGGGACTGTTGTCTCCACTTGAGCTGTAAGGAAACTGGGGCCCAGAGAGGTTAAGGGACTCCAGCTGGGTCACACAGCATGTAAACTGCCAGGCCAGACCTAAAAAATGTCATCAATCCTCATGACTTCTCCCCAGTCCCCCTGGCTGACTGCCAGCGTTACACACGGTTTTCCTGGGTGACGCCACGGACATCCTGGGCCTCTGTCTCCCAGCTGCAGCATGAGCAGAATCGGGCGCAGCCGGCGCTCTCGGGCACACCTCCTGGAAGAGCCTCTGACACGTGCCGAGGTCTCCCAACTACAACACCAGTTACGCCTGGATGCTTTCCATAGGACACAAAAACGTTATAACCCTCACGACTGGGTTCTCTGTGGGGGAAATCCTGGTTGTACGGACAGACCTGGAAGGAGAGGCCGCGACCCAGCTCTTCTGCCGCCTGACCACTTCCCTGTGGAAGAGGGATCCTGTCTCGCTGAGTCTCTCCTTCTTGATGCTGGACAGACAGCTGTCCCGGCCTGCCACTGACCCTGAGCATGGAGTGAAAAGTGGTCAAGGTGTTACAAAAGGACAGCAGGATGTCCACCCCTTCTCAAGTCCTTCCTGGTTAGACATGACCCTAATAAGCAAATCTTTCCGTGGCCTTAGGCTGCTTTTCTCATTACTAAAAAGAGGGGGGGGGGGGTTTGTCCCTGCCCAGCTGGCCTCCCACAGTTGCTATGGAGCCACCAGTAAGTTCAGTATCTAGGAAAAGTCCCAAAGACGCCCTGCAGGGAAGGCTGATTCCAAGACTGGGGCAGGGAAGGTCGGGGGAAATGAGGATTCCTCGCTGTGCTGGAAAGCAAGGAAAGCGACGGAGCACAGCTTGACGGAGAGCTGACAAAGGGACAGAAAAACCAGCCTGAAGGTCAAATTCAAGACAATCTGAGCATCATAAGGAGTGATGACAAGACAGTGCATAACTCACTTAATTTTTTTAAAAAACCTATGAAACGACAGTGACAGTCCAAAAAATAAAAAAGGGCAGGAGGAAAGCTCTTCCTAACAGAAGTATATCAACTAACAAATGCAGAAGTAATTAAAGAAAAACATCACCACAGTGATAAGAGATCCAGGTAAGATCATCCAGGAGTGTGAGGCCCCGGGATGAAAGACCGTGATCCAGGATGTGCAAGACTCACAGCCGCCACTTTAATCGAGTGACCAAAGCAAAGATCACCAGTGACAGGACAAACCCACAGCAGGTGCCTCCTAACACGATGCCAGAGAACTCAACATCGCTGTGGAATTCTCAGATCAGAACGTTTAACCTGAACCCAACCAGGAGACCAACCAGATTAAAGGGCATTCTGCAAAACAACTGATCTGGGCACTCCAAAAATGTCCAAGTCATCAAAGATTTAAAAAAAAAAAAAGGGTAGATAAATGTTTTAGATTAAAAAAATCTAAAGAAACCTGACAGACAAATGCAATGTATGATCCTGAAATGGATCCTGGATTGGGAAAGAAAAAGGACGTTACTGGGACAAATGAGGAAATTTCAAAACAGGCTATATAAGAGACAACAGCCAAAAACATGTGTACACCTGTGTGCACACCATACACAGGGCAGACAGAGGGAGAGAAAGCAAACGAGGCAACTGTTAACAACCGACGACTCCGGGGGAAGACTTTCACTGTATCGATAACTCTTCCACAGGTTTGGAAATTTTCAAAACAAAGGAAACCAGCAAGATCCTACCAATCCTTGGCAAGCAGGGGTGTTCGCAGTGACGCAGGTGCACTCACCTGTCAGGTACTCCAGGACGGCGGCCATGTACACCGGCGCCCCCACTCCAATTCTGTACTTGGGGTGGCCCTTTTTGATGTACCGCAGCATCCGGCCCACGGGGAAGATGACGCCCGCCTTGGCGGACCGGGAGGTTTTGGTGGACTTCTTCTTCCCGCCCCGGCTGGACATGGCGGTGGCTCTGGAGATGGATCAGTAAGCTCCCTGTGGAGGCAAGAGGCACACAGGTCAGGCTCCGGCTCAGTGAAGGCAGCACACCTCCCCTTTCCCCTGAACGCTGGCCCCTGGAAGAAAGGGGTCCTGCCAGCAGATGCCACTGCCTGCAGCCGCTGAGCCCTGAGAACCCGGTCTCTGCGCTCCCCTGGCGTCCTTCGCCCCTGAAAAAGAGAACGGCTCAGCTTTCACATTTTATACCATGACATCAATTTTATCGGCCACTTCCATCTAAATGTTACTCTAACAATGACTGCTCTTAAGTGCCTTGCCTTTTAGCCACACGATGTAAAAGAAAATGGGACTTCTTAGCTACGACCTGTACGCTTGTTTAATAATTGTATTTTCATACACTGGAGACTGGGGCTGATAAATCTGCTGAAGCCTTCATAAAAGAAAACTATGTCACCCACCCCTACAAGGAAGATGTGAAGCAGATCCCCGGGTGTGCAGATGAAAGCAGCATCTCTGCCTTACAGTCCTTTATCTGAGAGAGGCAAGAACGGCTCACAGGACTTCAGTGGGTGGCCCGGGGGGAACAAGAGGCCCTCTGAACACCTGCCGATTGTGAGACATGCCCGTCTTTAGAGCAGAGGGAGGAGAGTTTTTCCTGGCCTGCCCTCCCCACAATCCCCACCCAAAATGCCCCTCTTCTGGGGCCATCTCTTCTCTACCCTGACTAACTAGATCCAGGTTTCCACTGTCTTAACCCAATGATCACAAACACCTCCTAAAAAGGTCTTCTCACCACAGGCCACACTCGCCCCTGGACTTATAGGTTTCCCAGCTGCCTCAATTCTCAAGACAAAATCAGGACCCTTTCCCTGTCATGCGACGCCCTAAAAATCTAGGTCTGGCACACTAGCTGTGCTTCCTGGGGTCTAAATGCAAACACAGGGAGTCCCCCCAACACCCTTCTCGGTGGTGGCCGTGCCCTTTTTTTAAGACCTCCTTTCTGTCTCTTGCTTTTCTGCCCTCTGCCAACCTGTGCCCGAGGGCTCCAATCCAGGTGCTCCATCCTCTGGGCTCCCATGTGCTCCACCCGCAGCACGTCACGAACACACACCCATCCCACACTTCATGGTGCAAGGTTCTCAGAGGGCTGCCCTTGCCTCTGTTCCTGGTGGAGGACGACTCCGCAAAGTCACAAATGTTTGCTAAAAGCATTCAAGCCTTCAAACAAACCCACCACCTTTGGACAAAGAGCTTTTAGATCTGAAGGTCTCCCATTTCTAGGAGGCCAGGCCTGTGGCCAGTATTGATTAACGCAGCTCAGTCCTGTCCTGACTGGGGCAGAGACTCCAGCTGTGTCTCCAGGCAGACCCGTCTGGGTGCATCTGGGGCTGCCTCTGTGGGAAGCAATGCCTTGTCCCAGAGAGGAGCCATGAGCATTCAGGGACCTTATGGGTCCCAGACATGCTTGCTCTTTAAAAGTAATGCTCCTGGGGCTTCCCTCTGCCTTGGGCCAAGAGTCTTTAGGTCGACATGCTGGCGACTCCCGGGTCCCCAGCCCAGCACACACCTGGCTGCTGAGCCCCGGAGCCATGTTCTGACTGCCTGCAGCACGGTCCACTTCTAAGTCCCACAGGCAGTTGAACTCTGGTCTCTCAGCCCCAGCGGTGGCAACACCATACATCACGCTATCAAGAGGGCATCAGCCTATGCCTACTTCCCTGCCACCTCCACAGCTCCCAGTCACCGACCAGGCTCCACTGAGCCCACTCCTATAAGTTCTCAAGCCTCTTCCCTCCTCCTCACCCTCTGCCTACTTCTCACCTGGCCTCCCCAGCACCAGTCTCTCTCCACGGACACCAGAGGCTCTCTGCCAACTCCGCTGGTTCCCCTACCACCTGCGCCAGCCACAAACGGCGTCTTTCAACTACTGCTGCAGCACTGCTTCCTGCCACCCTGCCCAGGCTGATGCCCCAGGCTGCCCGTGACTTCCTGACCTGTGATGCCACGTCCAGGTTTTTATACAGGCCATTTCTCCTGCCTGCAACACCCTCTGTCCCCTTGCCAACCTGCTGAATTGAGGCTCACACGACCGCTCTTCTTGGTCCTGACCAGGGGCTAGAACTTCTCACTGCCCCGTGTGCCCACAGCACACAGCCCAGCGCGTACCTGCGTGCCCGCCTCCATAACCCAACTCAACTTTGAGTCACTCCAGCTTGTCCACGGGTCGCCAGGCCCCAGGAGAGACCTTAACCACCAGAGCCACTCTGCTGATGTGGAGTCAGCATCTCATGTGGAGTCAGCTTCCTCTCTGAGGGAGCAGCCTCGAGTCTTCATTCCCCTCCCCAAGGGGGCTGTCCTGAAGATTGTTCCTCGCCCCTACTTGTGTTCTTCCTGCACCATAGATCCATAACTGCATAACTAGAGATCCCCAAGCAGCAGCCACAGCTGTGAAAGAATCCCAGCTAAGCCACACAGCCTCACAACATCCAATAACGTGTGGCGATTTTAAGAACATCATTTGGAAAAATCACCTTGTAGCCATGCAGTCTCCCAGATACACTCACAGACATGCCAGGTCCCTCCTGGTCTTCAGAGGTCCCTGGGATGTGGGTGGCAATGGCCAGGCACCAATGTGGTGGGAGAGAGTGGCTGTGAGAGAAGTGACCCTTGAGCACTGTGGTTAATAACTCAAATTCCAAAGTCAGACTGACCTGATTCAAGACATGGCTCCACCACTGACAGCCTATGTACCCTTGGCCAGCTGCTGTAACAACGCAGCCCCCGCGGCTTATTTCTCACTCACGCAAAGTTCACTCACCATGACTGGCTGGTGTTCTCCATAAGATACATGGATCCAGACTGCTCCCACCCTTCAATGCACAGTTGGGGTTACCATGGAAGGGAAAAGGCCATGGGAGACAACCCAGATGGGCTTGCAGAGGCCGGGTCTGGAACTGGGCACACCACTTATGACCATGATCCATCAACTAGGACATGTTCACATGGCCACACCTAACTGCAAGAGAGGTTGAGAAATGTCCTCTGGCTATCTGCTACGAAGGAAAGACGCAGCAGCCAGTCTCTGAAACATCACAAACCAACCTGAAAGCTGACACTGCAGCCAGGGTCTGAGTGACCAGTCAAAGCCTACTCTGACCTATGTCCTGCGTCTTGCCTCTTCTCTATCTCTCTACATGGTGAAGGTGCCTTCTTATGCTCTCAGCTTCTCTTCTTGGCACTGACCTTGCTCGCCAGAGAAACAGCAATAATGTCTTCTCAAACTGACAAAGCTGTGTCTTCCCTTCCTGGACTTATCAACCAGGAGGGCACCCCCATTTGGCAGGCCAGAAGCCCTCAGCCCAGTACAGGGCCCCACACACCTTGAAGACAGCGACAGGTCTTCAGGCAACCTTGGCATCTGTTCATTACTGAACATAAGCTTGGCTGTCTTCCTAACTGTTATCAGGCCAGGAAATGAGGATCCTGTGGTTGGTCCTGAAGGGATCTCTGTGGTCTTTATCTCTGCAACTCCTCCAACTGTAAATCAATCACAACAGACAGGGCAGGAACCCAAAGCTCACCCAGAGACACACTGGTGGGGGGGCTCCACGGAAATGAGCCAGGCTCCAGTGAGAGGCAGGTCTCTGACCCCAGCAGCCCCCACCCCCTCAACAATCAAGATGTGACCAGACAAAGCAATCTGTCCTCAAAGCACCGGGCAAATGAGAAATCTGGCTGTGAGGAGCCGTGAGTAACATGGACTGGGAGTCGGGGGTTAATAGATCTAAGCTTCTATGTTTAGAATAGATAAACAAAGTCCTACTCTATAGGACTGGGATATCCAGTCTCCTGGGATGGACCATAATGGAAAATAATATAAAAAAAAATATACACACATGCACGACTTAGTCACTTTGCTGTAGAAACTGATACATTATACAGAAGAAACTGATACATTATAAATCAACTATAATTTTTTAAAAATGGACATGAAACCAACAAGGAGAGACAACCAAAGTGAGGAGGGCAAAAGCCCATCCCAACACACTGGTCCATTCCTCACCAACAGGCACCCAACTGGCCCTTCAGTGTGCTGCAAAGCACCTTCATGGCCACTTCCACCCTCTGGCCCATGCCGCCCACTCAGTCTGGGGCCACCCTACTTAACGGTCCCCACGCAACCTGTGGTGATGGAAACCTATCAAGGAGCTTCCTCCTCTGCACTCCTGCGGTGGCTGAGCCTTGCGGGCCCCAGCCACAGCCTAGGGTCGAGCACCTCCATTCCCATACTCCAGCTTCGTACTCAAGGCCCCTGTGACCTCCGGCCCATCTCTCCCTATTTCCAGCCACGACGGCTCCCTCCGCCAGGCTGAATCGCGCTCAGTTTCCTCAGCAGACATTTCTGCAGTGGCCCCTGAACCCCAGGAGAAATCCCTTCTGATGAACCTCGGCCACAACTGAAGTATGTGCAGCTCCTTCTCTCAGCCTAATATCAAGTGCTTTGCAAAGGCACTTTCCATGCCTCCTTCCAACCCAACTGCCTCTCTGGATCCACTCTATAGCCAAGCACCCTACTCTCAGCACATGCCGCACAGTCTCAGCACTGCCTACTTCCTTGTCTGTCTGGATGGGATGGACCAGGCTACTCTGCTCCCCACTGTATCTCCAAGCACCCACCACCCTGCTTGGTCCCTAGGAGGCCCTCAAATGCTAGCTGAGTGGTGACTGATTAGTTACAGTAGGTACAACTCTCTGAATAAAAACAAGGGCAGCATTTCCAAAGGTCTGAGGACTCAGAGGTGTAGCAGGTGGGAGGCCAGTCCGGGACCTCCTCTGAGGACCACTCCTGTACACCTCCCTAGTCAATCCCTGTGGGAGCCCGGACCCTCATTCAGGGAGCTTGTGGAGCCACCCTGGCAATTACCAGGAAGGGAACCCCATAATCTCCCTGACAGCCAAGGTACAACAATGCAGAGGCCTTCTGGCTCACTGACCATTCTATGGCTCCAGCAACCTCTTCTTCCCTTTTTTTTTTTTTTTTTTTTTGCCTTGCCCTGGCATGTGCAAGTTCCTGGGCCAGGGATCAAACCAGAGCCACAGCAGTGACAACGCTGGATCCCCAACTGCTAGGCCCCCAGGGAATTCCCTCAACCTCCCTTCTTGCCATAAGATGGGTTCGGTAACACAGACCAAAGAAAAGGACTTAGTTCCTCGCATCTGGAAGATGCTGACCTCTATCAGAGCTGAGGTACAGAAAACTCTTAAACAATCAGAGCACTCACAAACACACTGGAATGGTCAACGAGGAAGTCTTTTATTATCTAAGTAAAGAATGCACGCATATTGATCCCGAGTGAAATACTGATTAGAACTGCTGAGGGGCTGCTAGGCAAAGTACCCCATCACCAGCACCCAAGGATGCAGGAATCTGAGCAATCGGCACCCAAGTCACTGTTCCAGAGGCCGGACCACCCACCCATTCCCTCAGCCGGGTAAATGCCCACCTGTCCACATGCACCTGTCACCTTCCCATCAACTCCAATCATGAAGGCAAACCTGAGACACTTAATTCTAAAGTGCAGGACACTAATCCTGTTTACAGCATTCTCCTCCATTTACTATAGTACCAAACGATTAACGGTGTCACCACTGTCACGTCCCCAGAGGAATGGGGAGACACTACAAAGCTATCACTCACAAAGCTGCGGTTCACAAGCAGCAATCTGAGTGGCTCAGAACAGGGACTTGCCTGGTACTCTGGCCGATCAGGAAGAACATCGCTCCCCATTCATAAAAACCCAACACCATAAAATAAGCTGGGTGACTAATGAACGTAAAGTCTACCCTCAGTGAAGCAAGGGACTTGCAAACAGGGAGAGAAGGATAAGTTGACATAGGAAATAAATCCTAAACCCCACGTTTTGTTCCAGCAGACATTACTCTCATGTGTGAGGTTCTTAGTGGCGAGAAAAACAGAAACCCAAACACGAGTGTTATTCACTCCAAGCAGGAAACAGCCAGCAGGAAGCCAGTCTGGGATTAAATTTTCACCTCTGCAAACCCACTCCGTGGTGTGCTTCCTGAGCGACACTACAGGAACCAGCACTGTATTTCAACAGTAAGGCACTGTCTGCTGCCTTCATGAGAAAACATTTCTTCATGCTTCCTTTTTCTTTTAAAGGTTGTGCCAAACTCGGAGCTAGTCACTCCAGTGGAAGGCCATCGGAGGCAATGTGAGCTTCAGTTGGGCAAGACCCTGGTCAGGTTTGGCATTGGTAGCTATTCAGTATTTGTTGAGTAATTTCCCAAATAAGAATAAAGGACATCTAACCACATCTTCCTCCTACTCAGAACCTTAATGGCTTATTATTACTGTTCTTTAAATCCCTGTGTTTCTTATCTGGAACCTCTGCAATTTGGTCTGATTGGCCTCTGGTTTCACCTGACTCTCATCTAGGATCCAGCCCTCCTGAGCCTCTGGCAGTCCCCCCCCCATATGACCTCTATTCTCACTGCTCTAAGGCGCTGCACATGTGATGCAAGTCTTAAACACCTGTCCCCACCTGCCCATCTTTGCCCAGCCAACTCTTACTTGGTCCTTGTGGGCCTGATAAGGGCTGGCTAGGTTATTGGGCGCTCCTGTAGGAGCTCCTGTGGCCTCGTGGCCTGCCTTTGCAACGGCCGACTGCCTGCCTTCTACTCGTGTCAGCTTCCCAAGGGAAAGAATTGGGCTTTTTTTCTTTACTAAATTACCAGCTTATTATAAAAGGATATAACTGAGGAACCATCATAATGGAAGAGCTACACAGGGCAAGGTACAGGGAAGGGCATGGAGCTTCCATGCCCTCCTCCAAGTGTGCCATGCTCTCCACATCTCCACATGTTCCCCAACCTGGATAGTCTCTGAGCCCTGTCCTTTGGGTTGCAGGGGAGGTTCCATTACATAGGAGGAATGCTGACGAAATTAGTGGCCACTGGCAACCGATTCAACTCTCAGCCTCCTCCCCTCCTGGGAGGTGGGGGGACATGGCAAGACTGGGCATTTCTTAGTCAGGTTCTGTCCCTAGTGCCTGACCCTGGAGAAACTGATTCAAGAAGTAATTACTGAAAGACTGCAAGACACTGGTCTAGCAAGCCTGATCCAGGCAAACAAGCCATACAACTTTTTGGAATCAACAACTGACCCACTTGGGCTCACTCCTAAGAGCTAAGGTACTTCTAAACCTACAGAACGCCGGAAGGACGTCTAAGACAGGTATGGGCCCCACTGACCCCTGCCCCTCCCCAGCCCATAGGTCAAGAATGGGGCTCTGAAAAAAGCCGACACAAATCCAAGGGCCCACTCAAATGAGAGCTAGAGAACGCTGCAATTCTGATGACCACCACCACACAGAGTCCTGTTGGGTTCCGTCGTGTTGGGATTTTCAGTCTGTGCTTTTGTTTACTTAAATAAACCTCCTTTAAGTGGCCTGGGGCAGCATTAACTCTGAAGCTATTGGAGGCAGGACCCAGAACACATGTATGTACGCCAAGTCTCTCTGCGAGAAAGGGGTCTCTTCCAGGTCTGCTGTCTCCAGGGCCAGAAGCGATGGCTGACTGAGCTGTACCACTCTCTGACCCTGGCCCATTCGGTAGAGACCAAGCCAGTGACTTGCAGTGGTGTATCAGAGTGTCATGTGTGATGCTGCAGACAACTCTTCAAGTTCAATAAAATGTGAGTCCTCCCTTCCTCATCCTAAAGGCCTTGCCTCAACAATGCTCACTCACTTTAACCCCGTCTCTCCTACTCAATGCCTTTATTTAAGGACCAGCATGAACAATGGTAATAAGAGAGTACAACAATAACAGACTGGAGAGATTTTTCACTCTCTTCCTAAAACTAGAGTAAAAAAAAGAATTTAAAGCCTTGAGGATTTTTTTTTTTAAAGAGACAAATAAATTGAAAAACCACATTTATCTTCATCTGAGAGCCACTGGTACAAGACTGAGATGCCACTGGCCAACTGTGCTTAGTTGTGTACAAGGGGTATTAATGCTAGTTGCAGGCGTGAGGCGTCCATTTCAGAGCTCGTAACTCCTCTGACAACAGACTAGTAACCCTGGAGCAGGCAGGTTCCACCTAATTCACGACCAGAGACTCCTATTCAAACCTAAAACTGCTCAAAATTCCGAGTCCCTGGAGAAGGAAGCCTTGGAACAAAGCACTTTCTCCCCTCTTTAATGGTAAAACCTCAAACCACAGAGGTATAAGAAAGAGAGAAGCTAGCAGGAGTGCCCCTCTGTCTATTCTTCTATGCTGTCCATCGGATCATTAAAGTCTTACACAGAATTCACGGGAATTTTAATTGTTGAATTCAATGTGTGTCTCAGCTGTTTGTAGTCTCTGACTTACAAACTCATGAATATTTTCCCTAACACATCTTGTCTAACGCCTTCCAAGCAGTCTACTGACAAGATCCTTGAGTGATCTGTGGTCCCTGCAGGAGTGGAGGCGGGCTGCACCATCCCACACACCTGTTGTCAGGTGACAAGGCCAGCAGCATCCTGCGCATTCACCTCTTCGCTCCACCCCACCCCTCAGCGAGCCTCTTCCCTCCCGGCCTTCTCCACACGCGGAGCCTACAGCCTTCCGGAATTACCTTAAAAAAAAAAAAAAAAAAAAAAAAAAAAAAAAAAAAACTCCCAACCACAAAGCAAACAAAAGGCTGATCAAGAGACAAGCGAGCGAGCAGCAGGGGTTCCCGAGGCCCCTCTCCGGCCAGTCCCCAGACAAACCCCTCCCCGCCCCTGCCCCTGCCTGCTTCCAGCCCCGCAAGTACCTCCCCAACCCCCTCACCCTTCCCTCCCAACAGATACCAGCCAGACGCCTACACCACCGCCACCTGGGGCTCGGGCCCCATTTATTGTGCCGGGGCCCGCAACTCCCTGGCGGCCGCCTCACCAAGTACAACTCCGCGCACAACAGCTCCCCGGCGTCCAGGCCCAGGCTGGCCGGCTGCCCCGCGGCGCCTCCGCGGCTTCGAGTCTAGCCCTCCCGGCCCGGGAAGGGGCGCTGGGGGAGGGGCCGCGACTGTCTCCTGCCACAAAAGCGCCCGGGCGCGGGCAGGAGGACTCGCGTTCCAAGAGAAGTTGGCTTCCGGGTTTGCTTGTTGAACAAAACCAAAGGGAATCCCGCGCGGCCGGGGCAGGGCCTGGGAGGGCGCCGCGCGCACGCGAGGCCCCGGCGTGGGCCGCGCCAAGCACCACGGTCTGAACCCCGCCGAGCGCCGCCCGGTGCGCGCCAGGCCCGGCCGCTCCCAGGCACCCTCGTCCGGCTGAGCGCGACGGCCGGACCCGGGCGGCGGGGACAGGGCGCGTGGTGAGGGGGCCCGCGCGGCACTTACGGAGAGGCTCGGCCGCAGCGGCGGCGGCGGCGGCAGCAGCAGCAAGGTGTCCGGCCCGTGCCCTCTCGGCCGCTCGCGCCTTTTCTCTCCGCGCTCCTCACTGGCCCGCCCGCCCACCTCCTCGCTTCCCGCCCGCGCGGCCCGCGCTCGCCCCCTTCGCCTGGCTCCGCTGCCGAGTGATCTGGAACCAGTCGCCGCGGGCCCGGGATTCCCACAATGCACAGCGCGCCACTCGTCATATCCCATCCCGTCCCCGCGCGTCCGGCAACCCCTCCCGCGCCAGTCGGGCGCCCTGGCCTTGACCCCCCAGCTCGCGGCTGCGCGAGCGGGATCCCTCCGCGCTGTGCCGCCCGGACGTCGGCGGGTCAGTGCCCGAGGCGTACCAAGGCCCTGACTTCTGGCCCTTTACCCTCAGGCACCCCGCCCGGACGCCGCCCGCTGAGTCCGGTCCGAGCCCTGAGCTAAGTCCTGGGGAAAGGTCAGAACACCGGTTGGTGGAGGCTCTTCTCCAGCTCGCGTCCCAGCCTGTGCGTCTCCTGTGACACTTACTGAGCGCCTACTGTGGGGGACTTTCGCTGCCCATCCCTAAAGCCTTCCCATTAACGCGGGGAGTGAAGTACAACTGCTTTTCCCTCCCCAACCAGCACAAAACCTCCGAGCGCTTCACAACCTCCCGCTGTCTTTGGATTCAAGCCCCCATTAAACCTGCCCCAGGACCAACTAATGCACATCCGGCTCCCCTGGGGTTCTTCATAGTGACCCCTGGAGGTCTGGATCTGCTCTGTTCCGTAGAAGCCGATAGCTTTTTCGATTCAGCAAATGTTCGTTCTTGGACCAAGTTGGGATTCATTAATATAAACAGTGATTCTTTATCATTATACCCATTTTTTTTCTTTGCTGACAAGCAGAAAGAGGAGGGAGCACTACAAAGGCCATCTGTGTATTTCTAAACTGGTTTGTGGCCTGAAGGCGTTAGTGACCCATCCTGAGTACTCACTCAGATAGGGACCTTCCCTCTCCTCCTCTTCCCTCTACCCAGCAAAGTGCGGAGGCAAGAGCCATCTCAGCACCCATCTGAGGACCAGATTTAATAACAATGCATACTCGCAGAGCTGTTCCGTGGCTGCTGGAGATCATCAGAGCCATTAACGACCCCTCCCAGCTCTGAGACCGCCCCTACAAGGGGCAGTGGTAACCTTCCCCCCTCACTCTTTTCACTGTATTTTAAAAGTCTGCAAAGCAGTGTCTAATACATGCCATTCATACATCCATTAATTATTAATTCAATTAAGTATTGTGCTCATACTTTGTGCCATGCAATGATTTGAGTGATGACGATGAGGCAGTGAACAGAACAGACAAAAATCCCTGACCTCCTGAAGTTTAAGTCTGGCAGAGAAAGACTAAATAAAGGCAAGTGATGATGTGGCAGATGGTGTAAATGCCGGAGAGAATAAAACAGGCAAGAAGAATAGGGGGTATGAGCTGAGGTGGGGTTTCAAATTTTAGAGAAGGCCTCCCTGAGAAGAAGACACTTAAGCAAAGATGTGAAAGAACTGAAGGAGCAAGCCAAGTGGATATCTGGGGGAGGAGTGTTCCCAGAATGAGGCACAGCGGATGCAAAGACCCTGAGGCAGAAGCGTCTCTGAAATTATCAAGGAAGAGCCAGTGTGTTCTTACCACAAAAAAGAAATGATATGTGACACAAAGTGGTAATCATACTGCAATATATAAATGTATCAAATCGAAAGGTTATACACATTAAACACAATGTTATCTGTCAATAATATCTCAAAAAAATTTTCTGGCCACACCACCAATATATGGAAGTTCCCAGGCCAGGGGTCGAATCTGAGGCACACCTGTGACCTATGACACAACTTCGGCAACACTGGATCCTTAACCAGCTGCACAACAGTGGGAACTCCAATAATATCTCAATTTTTAAAAAAGGAATAGTGAATATGAGGTTAGAGTCGAATGAGTGAAGGGGAGAACTATAGGAGATAAAACTGGAGAAGTGATGACAGTTTGGGTCAGAAAACAAAAGCATTAAGGGTGTGTGAGGATTCCCCCAGGGAAGCTGCAAAGATGTGTCAGGGAAGGGGCAGAGACCACCCCCACTTTGTGGCTCTGTCCTTCCTGGTGCTTGGGGAGGTCCCTCAGTTCTCCAGGGGCCATCCAGCAGGTGAGGCTTTTGCAGGCCACAGTAAGTAAGTAAGTAAGTAAGTAAGTAAGGATGCAGACTTCAATAATGCACTCCCACCAACACTTGCTGAACACCTGCTGTGAGTAAGGCTCCTTCCAGGAGAGAAAGCTCTAGGTGTGTAGCCACACTGCCCAGACTCTGGTTCAAAAAGGGAAGCAGCACTCCTGGAAATCTTAACAGGAGAGGACAGCTGGGCTCAGGGAAGGCCAGGCAGGGAGATGCCTGCAGCCTGCTGCTGCCCTGGGGGTGTACAGACCTG
This sequence comes from Catagonus wagneri, assembly GCA_004024745.2. Lineage (NCBI taxonomy): Eukaryota > Metazoa > Chordata > Mammalia > Artiodactyla > Tayassuidae > Catagonus > Catagonus wagneri. The sequence goes on from PVHT020004020.1 coordinate 51,742,037, forward strand.
TGGATTCCTCTTCACCAGGTCCCTAGTGATGGCCAAGGCCCCACATAGCATAACTGTCTGAGAGATCTGCAACCCTAGGGGGCGAAGAACCAGCTCACCTCCACGCCCGCTTTGGTTTCCAAGCTGATCTCCCTGAGATGTGGAAGTGGGCCATGCCTACATGGCTGCTTTTTCTCTCCATCTCACTGCCTGCCAAAACACATATATCCCATCACTTCCGTTTCACAACAGTCCCAGCAGACATGCTCTTTCTAGGACCTTTCTATCCCCAGTTTACAGATGAGGACATGATAGATTCAGAAAGCAAAGAAATAGGCCCAAGATCACAAAGTGGGTAGGATGGCACTGGGGTTGAAACCCAGCTTCATCTGGGAGCTGAGCTCTCACGGTTCAGTCCTGAAGAAAGCCCTTCCAGGGGCTTGGTTTCCTCTGCAGCTAGCATCCATCCTCCCCACACTTCCCCCCCAATTCAGGGTGGGTCTTTTTCTCCCCACTCAGGCATGCATCACCATCCTTGGATTTGAGTCCACAGGCCTCCAAGAATTGAACTTGGTGCCATCCCCACCCCCCACACCCCTCCAGCGTATGCCATTCTCATAGAACTCACTAGGAATATCGTTCCCCAATCCCAGCAGTGCAAAACTCCGTCTCCACCTCTGCAGCAGGCTCCTCCTGCCTTTCCCTTCCCCTATAACCTGTGGGCCCTGTTCTACCTCAGTGACCTGCCCTCTCCCCAGTCTGGATGAGACGGTTCCGACCAGCTTTTTTTGGTTCCCAGTTGCAAAATGAATGCATGCTCACCCTGTAAACCTTGGAAAATAAAAATGCACAAAAAATAAAAACCACCCTAAGTACCCCACTAGGAAGGAACCACTGCTTCCCTTCCAGCCTTTGAATCCTTAGCTCCTTAATATTAAACATTTTTGAATTCTTACTGCATTCAGTGCTTGTCACCTACTTTTTAAGATCAGTGGTCTTTTATGAACATTTAACCAGGTATTCTACAACAGCGAAATTCAAAAAGCCTTACCTTCTAAAATTACTGAGGACTGCAAGAGCTCTTGTTTAGGTGGGTTATAATCTGTCAATACTGGCCTTACTAGAAATTAAAACAGAAAACTAAAATATTAATTTATTCATTTTTAAAAGTTAATATGTAAACAAGTTACATGCTAATATAAATAATGTATTTGTATGAAAAATAACTATATTCTCCAAACAAAGTTTAGTGAGAAGGATATCACTGTCTTGCAATTTGGACCATTTCTTTAATGTCTGGTTTAACAGAAGACAGCTAGATGCTCATGTCTCCTATATTCAGTCGCTGCTATCTATTGTTTTAAGTATATGAAAAAAATCTAGGCTATATGAAAAAATACAGATAAGTATTTGGGAAAAATAGAGGATTTTCACAGGCTTTTCAGATAATTTTAGATATTCTTCTTTGATACTACATCAAAACCCCAAAAGAAGTAGCTTCTTAAAGGTTAATAACAATGTAGAATCTGAAACCAACAGATAAAGTCTGAATTTGGTAACATTAAAATCCATTAATCTATCTTATTTTTATTATTATATTGGATTTATTATGTTTTTATCCATTATTTTTATGGATAACTTATTTATTTCTGCTGTGCCCAAGGCACACAGAACTTCCCAGGCCAAGGATCAAACTCATTCCACAGCAGTAACCCAAGCCACAGCAGTGACAATGCCAGGTCCTTAACCCACTGAGCTACCAGGGAACTCCCTTGATGGATCTTTTAGCTATATTTGATTTGGTAAAATCAGTCATTGGTCATTTGGAAAAGAGTGGTTCACTGAGTTATACAATCTTCCAATCTTCTAAATGTGAAGTCCTTTCATAAACAGTATCAGAAAAATCATGGAGTTCCCGTCGTGGCTCAGTGGTTAACAAATCCGACTAGGAACCATGAGGTTGCGGGTTCGATCCCTGGCCTTGCTCAGTGGGTTAAGGATCCGGTGTTGCCATGAGCTGTGGTGTAGGTTGCAGACACGGCTCGGATCCTGCATTGCTGTGGCTGTGGCGAAGGCCGGCTGCTACAGCTCCTGTTAGACCCCTAGCCTGGGAATCTCCATATGCTGCGGGTGGGGCTCTAGATAAAGGCAAGAACAAAAAACAAACAATCAAAAAAAAAAGAAAAGAAAAGAAAAATCACATTCCTCAACAGCATCACTGATATCAGCAGAAGTGTTTTGTTTTGCTTTGTCTTTTTAGGGCCACACCCGCGGCATATGGAGGTTCCCAAGGTGGGGTCAAATCGGAGCTGCAGCTGCCAGCCTACACCACAGCCACAGTTACGCCAGATCTGAGCCACGTCTGCAATCTACACCACAGCTCACAGCAATGCCGGATCCTTAACCCACTGAGGGAGGCCAGGGATCGAACCTGCAACCTCATGGTTACTCATCAGATTTGTTTCTGCTGACCCACTACTGGAACTCCAGCAGAGGTTTTTAAGCATTGAGAAGTTTTCAAGCTCATGGTGACAGATCCAAATTTCCCAGTACTGTAATTTTTGCTTGAAAGTTCAAATTTACATCAGCAACACATAATGTCATGGTTACCTTTCTTGAAGTAACATATTCATTTTACCCATTTTCAAGAAAATGTCTACCACATACACAGGACTGCATCATGACTTTCCTGGGCCTTAAGCATTTTTACTTTCTTAGGCTCCGTTTCTTCATTAAAAAAAAAGGGGGGGGGACTGCACTAGTATAGAGACAGATATATTAACATGATATAAAAAATGATGCCTCATGGAGAATTCAGCCTTATGCACACCCAAGTCTGAACTTCATCTGTCAGTCAGGCCCATCTTCTCCATTAGGAATAGAACCAAGGCCCATATGACTTTATGGGCCCACGAAAATGTTTCAATTTCTTTAAAATCAGAAGAAGAAAATAAAGGTTAATTCTTTCAGACCAAATAAAGTGATTTTAATATGTAACAATATATTTGTCTTTATACCAACGCAGTATTAAAATATAATTTTTATATCTTTTAACAGTGGAAGGGGCCTACAAAAGTAAAAGCACCCAAGGGCCACAGAAATATTAATGTTGCCCTGCTGCCAGTCGTAGTTTAAGTAAAAATGGTGTTTTATTAAAAAAAAAAAAAAGCAGCTAGTTTAGGCCACAACTCAATCACATAAATGCTTTTCCTAGAGGCAACCTTCCTAACTTATTTATATGGCAGATATAATACTTCATGCATACTTTCCAGGTGGTCACAGAGAATATTTTAAAATGTGAAATGTGTCCTGAAGGGTTGAGATCAATAAAACCAGTAAGTATTACTGTTTCGTCAAGGACATTTTTTTTTTCTTTTCAGGGCTGCACCTGCAGCACCTGGAAGTTCCCAGGCTAGGGGTGGAATTGGAGCTACAGGTCCTGGCCTACACCACAGCTCACGGCAAAGCCAGATCCTTAACCCACTGAGCGAGGCCAACGATCAAACCGCATGCTCACGAATACTACTCGGGCTCCTTGCTGCAGAGCCACAACAGGAACTTCCCATCAAGGACATTCTTAAGTGAAACTTTGTTTTGTTTTGTTTTCTGTGAGTGCTTGGCAATGGAGGATAAAGTCTGCTGTCATTGCTGATATGTGCGAGGTCACCAGCAAGCAGTTTTACCCACAATTGTTTTGGCATCATTGGTGCAAAGACCAAGACAGTGAAAAAGCTAAATAATGTCTTAGCGTTGTCGTGAAAAGTTTGGAGCTTGTGGACCCCGATAAGGGTCTCAGTGACCTTCCGGGATTTGCAGACCCCCATCTTGGGAACCACTGTTTCAAACATCCTGGGGCTGAACCATCGTTTAGTTTACCAGTTATTACTGCTTTCTGCTGTTGTTACTGTTCTTCTCTCGGGCGGTTTCCCACTCTATTATAAAGGTCCAATGACGGTCCTTGGAGACATTCACCTTTGCACAACTCTGACTGTTGAGGATAAGTTCTTAGAAGTGGAACTGCTGGATCAAAGAGGCACAGTTTAAAAGCTCTAACACAGGTAGCCAAATGGCCCTCCAGAGAAATCAGGACCGGCAGGCAAGGGGTGGGACTAGGCATTCCTGCATTTCTCCAGCACCTCTTGGCCCCATCCTGACTATTCTCCAAGAACTTTGATGATGTGAGAGTCAAACGGTGGGGTGTCACCATTTCCTGACCTTCCTTTTGGAAGGGCACGGAGTGGGTCTCTAGGTCGTTCCTAAGCTTTTGATCAACACACAATAAGCTGAGAGGAGTGACTGTGTCCGTGCAGGGGAGTGGAGGGATCCCAGGAAAGAAGTCAACTTCCGCCACCATTCCAAGCCCCCCCCCCCGCCCCCCACAGCAAAGACATGTGCTCTCTTCCCTGGGACAGAAGCACTACCATCTCTTCCGGTGGAAACTTTCTTCCTCACCGGGACTACTTCAGAGATAAGGTCTCTCTCTTGGATCTGTAACTGGCACATCACTTGACTCTTTCCTTTGTTTTCAACAATCCCCACCCGCCTTGTCTTTGTTTAACAGTGAATGCCCTCCTCTAGATGTACCGGTAACTATTTACACTTAACTGGGAATAACAAAGGGACAAAGGAAAACCATCCTAGGGTGTGTGGGGGAAGGAGGCAAGGCTGTGTCACCTCTCTCCAGGCCTAGAGGCATCTCTAGATTTAAACGTGTTTCCTTCCACCCCCACCCCGCCCCCTCCCCCTCCCCCAGGTTAGAGCTCGACTGAAAATATGGTTTGAAGGATTTGGGCTACCTATAGAGCAGTGATGCTCAAAGGGGCCATTCCAGGGTCCCTGGGATACTTTAATAGGGTGGGTCAAAACTACTACGTTCACAATAATACTAAAGCTTTTATTTGCCCTTTTTCACTGTGTTGACACTTGCAGCAAGATCCTGCTTTGCTGTGGCTGTGGTGTAGGCCACTAGCTACAGCTCTAATTTGACCCCTAGCCTGGGAACTTCCATATCCTGTGAGTGAGGCCCTAAAAAGAGACTGTAAAAAAAAAAAAAAAAGAATTAAAATTGTCTTTAATAAAGTAGACTTTAAATTTTTTGAAAGCTTGTATCTGCCACCATGAGCTTGAGAGTTGACAGGTTCCCAGCACTTTAAAAACTTTTCTGATGATGTTGGTAATGACATTAACTAACATAATTTTTGATGCTGTATTATAAAAACCTGACAATATCTGGAAAGATCTTAAATATCTTAGTGATATATAAGATGGTATAACTTGCTGAACTAGTATTTTCCAAGTTACTAATGTATGATGTTACAACCTCATGCACAGGCTTAAAAAGAATCCATTCAAAGTGAAAGAAAAACCAACGGATTTAATGGCACAGAGTATGAAAAGCCCAGTGACATGTTTTAATATTTTACATAACTACTAACCTTTAAGAAACTACCACTTGTCAAGTTTGGGTGTCTAATCAGAGAATAATAACGACAATTATCTGAAAATGTTATTATAACACTTCTCTCTTGACTACATTAAGAACAAAACTTGTGCATGGAAAAAGAAAACCGCCATAAGAAAGTCAAAAGAAAAGTGACAAACTGGAAGAAAATATTGGCAAAATTCAAAGCCAGGTAAAAGTTATTGTCCTTTTCTTTATCTGTTTAAGCTGCCATAACAAAATACTATAGTCTGGCTGGTTTAAATAACAGAATTTTCTCACAGTTCTGAAGGCTGTAAAAGTCCAAGATCAAAGTTGTGGTACAGCTCAATCTCTGGTAAAAGCTCTCTTCCGGAGCACACAGCTGTTTGTCCTCACACGACCTTCCCTCTGTGCATGTGTGGGGGTGTGGGGAGGATCATTCATTTCCTGGTGTTGCTACTCATAAGGACACTAATCCTGTTAGATTAGGGCCCCACCCTTATGACCTCATTTAATCTTAATCACATACTAAAGGCCCTATCTCCAAATACAGCCACATTGGAATTCGGAGTTTCAACATGAATTTGGGTAGGACACAATTCAGTGGATAGCAGTTGTATAAATACATCTTCTGAAAACTGGGGAGGGGATGGTGTTTAAATCCTATCAAAAAAAAATGCTCAAATGATACAAACAATTAACAAAAAGACATACAAATGGTGCTTAAAATATGAAAAGATATCCAACCTCACTTACAAGAAAAGTGTAAATAAAACTATATCTACGTACCATTTCTTATCAGCCTGGAAAAAATTCAAAACCTTGAAACTACACTTTGTTGGCAAAGCTGTAGGAAACAGGCTCTCATACCCTGCTGGTAGGAATACAAACTACGACTGACCTATGGAGGGGAATTTCACAATATTTAATAAAACTATATCTGTATTTCTCCTTAAGCAAAGAATTCTGCTTTTAGAATTTACCCTGAAAATGCACCCAAATAATATGAAAATACATATCCACAAGATTATTTATTGCTTCATTATTCATAATAACAAAATATTGAAAATACTTAAATATCCAAGCATAGGAGATTGGCTGAATAAAGTCTGATACATACACACAGTATATACTACACACTGTAAAAAAAAAAAAAAATGAATGAAAATCTCTACGAACCGATTATAGAATGATTTCCAGGAGATATTGTTAAATAAAAAAAGCAGAGTGAGAGTGAACATATATAGTCTGCTACATTTTGTATAAGAAAGAAGGGAGACATTCCTGTTGTGGTGTAGTAGAAATGAATCCGACTAGAAACCATGACGTTGCCAATTCGATCCCTGGCCTCGAGTTAAGGGGGGTTAAGGATCCGGCATTGCCATGCGCTGTGGTGTAGGTCACGGACTTGGCTTGGATCCCGCATTGCTGTGGCTGTGGTGTAGGCCGGCAGCTGTAGCTCCGATTCTACCCTTAGCCTGGGAACCTCCATATGTCACGGTTGTGGCCCTAAAAAGCAAAAAAAGAAAGACAGACAGAAGGGAAAATGAGAAAACATACATCTTTCTCTACAAACAGAAACACAGAGAAACTCCAGAAGGATAAACCAGAAAGCAATGAACACAGAGGAGGCGAGGAGCGGAAAGCAAGGGAGACAGTAACATTTCTCTGAGTATATTTTTTACACACTTTTGGCTTTTGGAACTATGTTAATGTTCTACAATATTCAGAAACTAAAACTGCATCTGTAAGAATGATCAAGAACATTCCTAAAACTGAAATCAAACTAAAACCAATGAACCCAACTGTATTTCAAATGATAACCATAATTCTACTGAACTGGAGGGGGGGGGAGTTATTGTCCGTGGTGAGAAAGGAAGTCAGGGAACCAATTTGTATTGAGGTTTTGCGGGTTTTTTTTGCAGTGCCAGGAGAAAAATCAATTCTAAAACAATATTAGATCTATCATAGGTTTTAGCAGAAGAGTAAACGTGTTGATGGAGTTCCCATTGTGGCTCAGAGGTAACAAACCCAACTAGTATCCATGAGGATGCAGGTTCGATACCTGGCCTTGCTCAGGGGGTTAAGGATCCAGTGTTGCCATGAGCTGTGGTGTTATGTCACAGATGTGGCTCGGATCCCATGTTGCTGGTGCTGTGGCTGTGGCAGAGGCCAGCAACGGCAGCTCCGATTTGACCCCAAGCCTGGAAACCTGGGAACCTTTATAGGTGCAGCCCTAAAAAGACAAAACAAAACAAAACAAAACAAAAGAGTAAATATGTTGATATTATTGGGAGCCAGAGTTCTCACCATGGGAAAAAGGAACATAGAAATATGGAATGGAGAAAGGCAAGAAAGAGCCCTATGGGGATGAGCTGGGACTGGAGGTACTGATGTGAACTCATTTCTAAAATTGGTATATAGGAGATCCCACTGTGGCTCAGCGAAAACGAATCTGACTAGTATCCATGAGGACGCAGGTCTGATCCCTGGCCTCACTCAGTGGGTTAAGGATCCAGCATGGCCATGAGCTGTGCTGTTGCAGACACGGCTCAGATCCCGCTTTGCTGTGGCTGTGGTATAGGCCAGCAGCTGCATCCCCTAGCCTGGGAACCTCCATTTGGCAAGAGTGCGACCCTAAAAAGACTAAATAAAATACAGTTGTCATACAGAAATATGTATGTGTATATATTTACATATGCACACAATACATACATGCGTGTGTATATATTTGTGTTATACACGCATACCTTTCCTAGCTCTGCCTGCTGAAAAGGCCAAGACAACCCCTGGAGCGATAAGCACACTGAACACTGAGCTCGTGACTTCTACTACCGTTTCCTGCTAAAGGCTCCTTGGAGAAATGGATCATTCTAGGGCTGAGGCCAGAAGTGCATAGGATGAGACTGGAATATCATGTTACACCAAAAAGTAGGGAAATACACGTGTGCTGGTGCACACACACCCACAAAGTTACAGGGACATGTCACAAGAACAAGGAGCCAGTTTAAGTGGCTCCCATGGTCTGGGACAATGTGAGAGATTCATGAACCCATACTGATCATAAAAAGATATATGTATGTAAAATATATACTTGTAACACATAACATATACTTATACACATAGTATATATATATATTTAAAATATACTTACATATAATATATATGTAATTATTTATAAAAGGCAGGGGAAGAAGTTCTATTCCTTGAGCAGAATGACCAATGACAACTAGTAAGTGTAGAGGGTGCGCTGGAGTTGGAAAATCAGCATTTTGCACCATCAAGGTAAGGATTAGATTCAGCAAAAAAAATCATCAGTGGATATTAATACTAGTTTCCTATTACAATTCAAATCAATTACCACAGATATTATGAGATGTCCCCTTGACAGTTTGCCAAGAAATTAATTTTTTGTATCTTCCCAAAAATGTCAAGACCTTAGCCTCTTTTTTTTTTTTTGGCTTCTTAGGGCCACACCTGAGGCATATGGAAGTTCCAGGACTAGGTGTCGAATCGGAGCTATAGTTGCTGGTCTACACCACAGCCATAGCAATGCAGGATCTCAGCCGCATGTGCAACCTACACCACAGTTCATGACAATGCCAGATCCTTAACCCACTAAGCAAGACCAGGGATCAAACCCTCATCCTAATAGATCCTGGTCAGGTTTGTTAACTGCTGAGCCAAGAAGGGAACTCCCTATTTTAAGAATATTTTAACTCTCTCAACTGGTCATTATTCTCATGAATCTTCTACATATATTTCAGACTCTACAATTATATTTATTTATGTCCATTCCCATATTTACCCTGTCTGGTGCTCTTCCGTCTCTCTTGGCTATGTTTCCATGTGGGTCATTTTTATCTCTTGAAAAAACTATGATTAGTATTTCTTTTAATAAAGACTTGCTGGCAACTTACTTAGTTTTTGCTTCCTTAAAAAGAAATCGTAAAACTTCCTACTTCACCCTCATTTATAAAGTCTCTTCAATATATTCATCACCTAGCTACGATAATTACCAAATTCTGCCACTCTACCATTTTCTATACTCCCCCAAACTCCCTAACTTGATGATGATTTTGTTTTTTGTTTTTTGTTTTTTGTTTTCTTTTTTAGGGCTGCACCTGCAGCAAATGGAACTTCCAGGCTAGGGGTCAAACTGGAGCTACAGAAACCAGCCTACACCACAGCCAGAGCAATGCGAGATCTGAGCCACATCTGAGACTTACACCACAGGTCACGGCAACGCCGGATCCTTAATCCACTGAGAGAGGCCAGGGAACGAACCCACAACCTCATGGATGCTAGTCAGGTTCGTCATAGCTAGCCACGACAGGAACTCCCTGATGATGATTTTTACCAGCTATTTTAAGGTAAAATACAAACACGTGGAAGTGTACGTATGGTGACATCACTTAATTGCCTCTCACAAAACAACATTTTCATCACCTTCCCAAATTCCGAGTCCCTTCCCAGTTACTCTCCACCCCTAGAGGCAACCATCATTTTAATGTTTTTCACCTCAGATTGGTTTTAACAGTTTTAAAACTTCAAAAATGGAATCACAAAGTATATCTCTTTTGTCCTCAGTTATTTTGGTTTGGACGTCAATCCATGCTGCTGTGTGCACTAGTAGTCTTTTATTGCAGGATAGCACTACCTTGTATAAATAGTATGCATTCTCCAGTTGATGAATATTTGAATTTGGAAGTTTTTGTTCCAGTGTTTTGTTATTGTGAATAAAGGTGTAAGGAGCATTCTTATGTGAGACAGTTTATGGACATATATTTTTATATCTCTTGGATAAATAACCAGGATTGGAATTGCTAGATCAAAGTGCAAGTGCATATTTAATGAGCTAAGAAATTGCCAAAGAGCTTTCCAGAATGGCTGTACACTTTTATGTTCCTCCCAGCAGTATGAGAGTTCGGGTCGCTCTACATGCTTGCCACTTTTCTGATGTTTCATAATGCTGAGTACTTTTTCACAAACTTATTGGCCATTCCGTTATCTTCCTTTGTGAAATGTCTGTCAAGTCTTTAGCTTATTTTTACAGGGGTTGTTTGTCTTTTACACTATTAAGTTGTAGGAGTTTTTCATGTATTCTGAATACAAGTTCTTTTTCAGTTATGTATCTCGCAAATATTTTCTTTCAGTCTGTGGCTTGCCTGTTTACTTTCTTGATGGTGGCTTTTGATGAACAGATGTTTTTACTTTTTGATAAATCCCACTTAATGATTTCTTTTATAGTTCTTTCTGGTTCTGAGAAATCTTTGCCTAGCCCCAGATCATGAAGATATTTTCCTTAATATCTTTACAGTATGAGTTCTTACATTTACTTTTATGATCCGTGGCAAATTAAATCTTATATATAGTGTGAGGTAGGGAGTTGAGTTTCATTTGACCTCATGTGAATATTCAAATGTTCCAGCATCTTTTGATGAAAAGATTTCTCTTTCCCCACTGGTTTCATTTGGCATCTTCACTGAAAATGAATTGACCACATAAATATCTCTCTTGAAAAGAATGTGTATTCTGCAGTAATTTGGTGAAAAGTTCTCCCGTCAATGAAATCTTATATCCTTTAATCGCCATTGCCGCTGCAGTTCTCCAATGCTTTTGAATATACGACTTTTATAGACTGGAGTTTCCAGGGGGAAGGGCGTTAGTGGGAGCACTGCCTTGCCACAAACTACTTCATGTCTCTGGAAGTGGAACTCTCTGGGCTGAAAATGCTGTTGATACTCCAACACTTCCTGGAGATAGATTCTCTATCCTTTTCTCTCATAGGAATTCCAGGTCATAAATTTCCTTCCAGATCCAGGCTTACTATCATAGTCATTCTGTAACAAAATTCCACAGCCTGGATGGCTTAAACAACACACTTTCACTTTTCATACTTCTGGAGGCAAGGAATTCTAAGATCAAGGCGCCAAAAGATTTAATGCCTAGTGAGGGCCCTTTGCCCACAGGCCATCTTCTTGCTGGATCCTCATGTGGTGAAGACAAAGGGAGCTCTTGTCTCTTCCTCTTATTTAATTTAATTTATTTATTGCTTTTTAGGGTCCGTACCCACAGCCTACGGAGGTTCCCAGGTTAGGGGTCCAATAGGAACTACAGCTGCCAGCCTACACCACAGCCACAACACCAGATCTGAGCTACATCTGCGACCTACACCATAGTTCATGGCAACGCCAGATCCTTCACCCACTGAGTGAGGCCAGGGATCGAACCCGCATCCTCACGGATCCTAGTCAGGCTCGTTAACCACTGAGCCATGACGGGAACTCCATCGTCCTCTTCTTTTTTTGTCTTTTTGCCTTTATCTAGAGCCGCACCCGCGGCATATGGTGGTTCCCAGGGGCCGAACAGGAGCTGTAGCCACCGGCCGACGCCACAGCCACAGCAACGCAGGATCCGAGCCGCATCTGCAACCTACACCACAGCTCATGGCAACGCCGGATCCTTAACCCACTGAGCAACGCCAGGGATCGAACCCGCAACCTCATGGTTCTTAGTCGGATTCGTTAACCACTGAGCCACGAAGGGAACTCCCGATCGTCCTCTTCTTTTAAAGGTACTGATCCCATCATGGGAGCTCCACTCATGTCACCTCATCTAAACCTAATTACCTCCCAAAGGCCCTGTCTCCAATACTATCACACTGGGGATTAGGGCTTCACCATATGAATTCTGAGGAGACATAAACATTCAGTCTACAGCTCATAAGTTTTAGTATGTTGTATTTTCATTATTACTCAGTTAGTGTCTCCTCTCCACTATGCTATTCTTTGACTCAACTTTATTTAGAAATATATTGCTTAATTTCCAAACATTTGTGCATTTTCTAGTAAGGTTATTGTTATTGATTTTTAGCTTAATTCTACCATGGTTAGAGAATATCTTCTGTATTTCAGTTCTTTGAAATTTGCTTTATGGCTCAACATATGTTCAGTTTTGGCAAATGTTCATGTGCACTTGAACAACTCAGGGGGTTAGGAGCATCGACTGCATGTGTCAAAAATCCTAGTGTAACCTGACAGTTGGTCCTTCATACCCACAGTCCCATGTCCTTGGATTCAATCAACTGCAAACAGTGCAGTACTGCAGGACTAGTTAGTGGGAAAAAAAATCCACATCTAATGGACCCATGCAGTTCAAACCATGTTGTTCAAGGGTCAACTGTATATTCAATCTCTCACTGCTGGAAAGTGGTCGTATTATGTTATTTAGGTCAACTTTTTTATTACATAGCTCAATTCGTTTATTTTTTATGGCTACACCTGTGCCATACGGAAGTTCCCAGGCTAGGGGCTGTTTAGGAGACACAGTTGCCAGCCTACACCACAGCCACAGTAACACTGCATCTGAGCCACGTCTGTGACCTACACCACAGCTCAAGGCAAAGCTGGATCCCTGACCCACTGATCGAGGCCAGGTACTGAACATATGTCCTCATGGATACTAGTCTGGTTCGTTACTGCTGAGCCAGGACAGGAAATCCCCTATCCTTTCAAATCATGATTTTTTTTTTCGGCTTGTTCTATCAGTTGCTAAGAGAAGTGTAGCAATTCCAAATAATCTCCCACTATAGTTGTAGATTTGCTTTTTTCCCTTTTAGTTTGTCCAATTTTGCTTTTTGTATTTTGAGCTTCTGTCATGAAGTGCATACGAATTTGAATTGTTACACATTTCTGGGGGACTGACCCCCTTAATGTACATAACCCCTCTTTATCTCCAATAATGCTTTGTTTTGAGGTCCACCTAACTACATCGGTTTCTTTAGCTACTGTTTGAATGAATGTCTTTTTCCATCTCCATTTTTTTTAATAATTCTGTATCCTTATAATTAAAGTATATTATTTAAAGAAAAATTTGGCTAAGCTTGTTGTTTCTAAATTTACTCTAACTTAGACTTTGAATTGGAACATTTTCTTCATTCATATTTAAGTTTATAACTGATATTTAAGTTTCAGCATTACAACTTACTATTTATTTTTTATTTTCTTACCTCTTATACATTCCATTTCCCTTCTTACTTTCTTTCATATGAAGTATTTTTTATTCTATTTTTCTTCTCTATTGGTTAAGTTACACATTCAGCTTCTAGTCTGCTGATGATGAACCCAGAGATTACAACACGCCTTTTTGATTTCTTAAAATCTAGTATAAATTAATATTCTAACAATCTCCCAGACAATACCAGGATTTTAGAACATCTTAGTGTCCCCATCCTTTTGCCCTTAAGCTACTGCTGCTATTTTAATTACATATGTAATCTAAATATATGTGTTTATGTCTATTAACACATCAATTATATATGATTTAATTGTATGTGATTTAAAATGCCTGTAATCCCACAAGATATTATTATTCATATTTTCAACAGATAAAATTCGCTTGGTTTAACCTACCTGTTTACTCTTTTAAGTAAAATTTTACTGCACAGCAAAGGAAACCATTAAAAAAAAGACAACCTATGGAATGGGAGAAAATACTTTCAAACGATGCAACTAACAAGGGCTTAATCTCTAAAATATACAAACAATTTATACAACTCAACAGCAAAAAAAACAAGAACCCAATTGAAACATGAGCAAAAGACCTGAACAGACATTTCTCCAAAGAAGATATACAGATGGCCAAGAGGCACATGAAAAAAATGCTCAACATCACTGATTATTAGAGAAATGCAAATCAAAACTACTATGAGGTACCACCTCACACCTGTCAGAATGGCCTTCATTAACAAGTCAACAAATAACAAATGCTGGAGAGGATGTGGAGAAAAGGGAACCCTCCTGCACTGTTGGTGGGACTGTAAACTGGTACAACCACTATGGAAACAGTATAGAGGTACCTCAGAAAACTAAATATAGAACTACCCTATGATCCATGAATCCACTCCAGGGCATATATCTGGACAAAACTTCCACTGAAAAAGATACATGCACCCCTATGGTCATCACAGCACTATTCCCAATAGCCAAGGCATGGAAACAACCTAAATGTCCATCCACAGATGAATGGATTAAGAAGAAGTGGTATATGGAGTTCCTCTCATGGCACAGCGTAAACAAATCTGACTAGGAACCAGGAGGTTGCGGGTTCCATCCCTGGCCTCATTCAGTGGGTTAAGAATCTGGCGTTGTTGTCAGAATAGGAGGAGACTGGATTAAGATGGCGGAATAGAAGGACTGGAGCTCAACTTCTCTCCCAAAAAAACAGCAAAACTACAACCTAATGCCAAGCAACCTTCAACCAAATGGACTGGAAACTTCCAAAAAAGATCAGAAGACAAAGAGGAGACCACATCAAGAGGTAGGAGGGGTGATTACGTGATAGAAGCAACCCCATACCTCCCAGGTGGGAAGCCCCACAGGCTGGAAAGTAACTGCATCACAGAGACTCAGCTACAGGACTGAGAGTTCTGAGCCTCACGTCAAATCCCCACGCCTGGGGATCTGGCACAGGGAGAAAGAGCCCCTGGAGCATCTGGCATTAAAGCCAGCGGGGCTTGTGTGCAAGAGCTACACAGGACTAGGGGAAACAGAGACCCCATTCTTGAAAGGCACACACAGACTTTCATGTGCACTGGGTCCCAGGGCAAAGCAGTCTCCAGAGGAATCCGGCTGGAACCTGACTGCAATTCTTGGAGGATCTCCTGGGAAAACAGGGGTGACTGTGGCCTGTTGTGGGGGAAGGGTATTGGAGGTGAAGCTCTCAGGGACATTTATCAGCCTGCATTTCTCTGGAGGTGGCCATTTCTGGGAAAATCTGCCCCCCCCCC